>WMHX01000252.1:0-10792 GCA_013420875.1 Thelonectria rubi
TTAAATTTATTTAATTTAATATAATTAATATATTTATAAATATTTAATTAAAAAAGGAAGTCTTTATAAAAATACCTTTAGGGCATAAATATTCTAATATAGTCCTAAAGCTCTAAAAGGCCCTATATAGCCTTTAGGAGTTATTAGTATTATAATAATAGGAATTAAGTAAGACTCTTTAAGAATTAGGCTTTAAGACTATTCTAGAAGAGCCTTATTATGCATTATAGAATAGGATTATTATCTTCTTTTATATTAATAATATTATCTTAGCTTATTATAAGAATAAGCAGGAGGCTATAGACTAACTAATTAAATACCTTTAAAGCTAATATTACTTAATTAGTAAATATAAGCTATATTAATTCCTTAGAATTAAGATTATTTAGGACTAAGAGAACTGCCTAATCTGGCTCTCTTAATCTAATTATATATAGAAGCTAGCTAATCTCTTAAGCCCTTTAGGCACTATAGGGCCCTTAATTATATTAATATAGAAAATTAAACCTCTCCTTTATAAAGGCATTATAATAATTATTATAATATAATTATATTAATAAAAGATTAAATTAATCCTTTATATTACTATTATTATAAGACTTAATATTGCCTTTATAGCCTTATAATTAGCTTAATTTATTTAAAACCTAAGCCCTAAGCATTATAAGGCAGTTAATTAAGTTATTAAATATTTCCTTTAAATTTATATATTTACTTTCTAATTAAGGGGCATTAATGATTTTATTATTATAAATAATGCCTCTTTTATAAATAATACCCTTAATTATAAGAGCTCTTAAGCCTATATTATAAAGCTATTTAAAAGGGTTATTAAATAAAAAGTAATAAAATAAACTATTATTATAATTTTAACTATAAAGGCTAAATTACTAGCCCTATTATAGGTAATAAAGAAAGGAATATTTATTAATAAGCTTTTAATTTCCCTATAGGTTAAGATTAATAATAAATAGGGGATCTAAATTCTTTATAATAATTAATAGACTATTAAGCTTATAAAGAAGGAAATTAATTAATTTAATATTTAGCTTTATTATATTAATATCTATAATTATTAGCTATAATAAGAGGTATAAAAAAGGACTATTTAAATAAAATATATCCCTTTAGAGAATATAATTATTAATAGCCTTATAAAAGTGCTTATTAATATAAACTTTATAGCCTTTATTTAATAACTTAAGCTTATAAATATTAAATATTACCTTTAAAAAAGGGAATTAATAATAAATCTAATTTAAGAATTTAAATAAATAGCTAGGAGGCTTAAAGATTAGAAATAAGGGTATATTAGGTATGCATAATGCCTCCTAAGCCTTTAATTATAATAATTTAGGCATACTTTATCCTAATCCTAATACCTCTTAAGCCTTTAACCATAAGGGGCGCCCTTTAGGAGCCCTTTAAGAGGAAACTATAAGAAGCCCCTAAATATTGCAGCGGAAGCTATACTGGCTCCTACTAGGGGGGTATATTAGATAAAGGGGGAGCTTTTTTAAGCCCAAGTGGAAGAAAGAATAGGTCCTTAAGGGAAACCCCGCTCCAGGCAGCTCCTAGGGAATACAGATAGAATATATACCTATATAAGCAGTTATATTCATCATTCAATTAATCAATTTAGCGATTTCCATCGAAGGGAAGAAGATCCTTTATTCCTGACCCTATTCATACCCTCTTGAACGCGTAAACTCGGGCCGTTGCCCCTGACGAGTCCGACACTATCACTCTTGTAAACCTCGGCTACATCTGTGGTGAGAACGGTGGCTCCCCTCTGCCTATCGTACGAAGTAGTTTTAGCTAAGGCCCATATAACTGCGGGGGCAGTATCCCCTCAAGTTGTGTTCAATTGTAACTGGCACATGGAAATGGAGATTGGCTGTTAAGTCATTCTATCACACGACATTTTCGGCTGCGGGGTGGTCGCGCCTGCGGGACACCGAACTTCCGATTCAGTAAGTGCAGATAGCTCCCAAAGGTAACAGTGTACTAGGTATTACCAGTTGATCTATTTTCAGATTGTTAGACCACGCCTAAAAAGCATCGCCGGCCGGGACGGCATCTCAGCCGTTCCACGCTGGTTCGACCAGGCACACCCTGAAGCCTTACTGAGCTTGTTCGTAAGTAGCCGGCAAGGCCAGAGTCCGAGATGTCCCCCCAAGCAGGATTCTTAGTGGCTGCGCTTTGGAGTGCTAACACCGCCGACAGTGGCCGTTGGCGCTAAAATCCCCAGGGGCCGACACCTAAGAATAGCATCACCTAATGCAACTAGAGGCCAAGCTGTTGGATGGTTAAAATTGCAGCAAATTGCTGAGGATTCAGACTCTTTACTCGACCCATTTTTGAAGGATTGAAAGGATTTGAAGGATGCAAACCCTGAGTGCACGTCACTAAGTAGATTGATTGGATCGCGTTAAAGCACCCCGGGGCCATTAAGCGAGATAACCAGCCCTAGTCACTCCGGTTCGTGCCGTGCCTTGATACGAAAAGAGTGAGGTGACTTAATAATCGTACCTTTTTCTCCAATGCCTGATTATTGGAAACAGTACATATATGCACCATTTCCCCCATTAGAGAGAAGGGGATTTCCACTATCTGTTAATCAACAAACTCTCAGCCCAGAACTATCTATTCCCTTCATACTATTATCAGTCACCATGCAGATCTCATGCCTCCTAACTATCCTCACGGCCACCTTGGCCATTGCCACCCCACACCCACTCGCGGAACCCGCTCTCACAGACCTCGCAGAGACCGAGACTCACTACCTCGGGAAGCGAAAGTGCTTTAAGACGGGCGAGAAATTCGGCGACGACGAGGATTACGCCAGAGAGCAAAATTAAATTTCTTTTAATAAATTTAAGTATTTAATAAGGGATTATTAAATAGTCTTTAGGATTATATTAGCTTTAAGGCTATTATTAAGGATTTAATTAGCTTTAATTATATTATAAGTATTTATTTAGAATTTTAGTAATATATATTATAAAGCTATAATTAAACTAATAAATTATTAAGCTATTAATTTAGCCTTTTATAAATTAATTATTTAAGCTTTATAAAGAGCATTTTTTTAATAAAGAAGCTATTTATTTATAGCTTTATAGCTTATAAATTAATAAGTCTTTAGGGCTATAATAATTTTATAAAGTACTTAGTAAATAAGCTATATATATTTAGCTTTAGCTATATAGAATTATTTATAAGGAGAGGTAATTTATTTAAATAAGGATTTCTCTAATAAATAATAATAATGCTTAAGAGCATTAAAAATAAATTTTATAACTTAATCTTATATAATTATTACTTTCTTCTTTAAAGCTTTATTTCTCTTATTATAGTACTTAAAGTTAGTTTATAGTATATTATATAATATAAAGCCTTTAGTAGTAAGCTCCTTAATTTATAAGGCTAAAATTAATATATCTTTATTAAGTTCTTAATATAAATTAAGTTTAACTTCTTTTAGGGCTAATATACTATTAATAAGCACTGAATAAATTTCTTACTTTTAGAAGTTTATAATTTCTAAGGGAATAAGATTAATTATAATAAGGATAGGTTTATTCTTAGCCTTAGGGTTAATATATGCCTAAAGGTCTTAATTTTTAGCCTTGATTTATAAAGTAAAAAACTAAAAAATCTAGTTTTTATTAATATTAAGCTTAATAATTAAGGAATTAATTATTATAGTAATTAATTAATAAATATTAAGCAATTTATCTCTAATAAAATAATTAATTAGTAAATATATTGTATAAATTTAATTGTTAATTATTAAATAGCTTAATATACTTTTTAATATAACTTATATTTCTTTATTATATTTATTTATTTATATTTACTTTAAAAAGGCCCCCTTTTTCCTCCCTTTTTATAGCTTAGCAACTATTTACTACTCATTATATAATTAAGCTACAAGCTTATTAATTACATAACCTTCTATGCATAAAGCTATATATATAACCCAATTTAATAAAAACCTCCTACTAATTATATACACACATTCTAACTAATTTAAATCTAGGTTTTAACTTAAACTTAGCTTAATATTTAACTATTTCTAACCCCTTTATTTTTAGTTTTAAGCTTTATAGTGGTTGTAAGTTTAAGAGCCGTAAAATAAACTACTTCTCTCTTTTAAGTAAGCAGAGAAACGCTAAAAAAAATAGCTATAACTAGCACTATAGAAATAAGGCAGGGCAGCTATTAAATTAGGGCACTTTAAGTTAGAGGGAATAAATTTAACTTAAACTAGGGGGGTGTATTTCTTTTTTAAAGTCTTTTGCATATATAAGAGACATTTATCTTTTAAGTAATAAAAGGACTAAATGTTTAATTATAACTAATAGTAAGAGCTAAGTTTAAAATATAACACTTATAAGGCCTTTTACTTACTTAAGCTAAACTGAATAATAGTATTAATATAAGGCTAAAAGTAGATTATTAAGCTAAAAAGTGTAATTTTATGCTTATAAAAGTATAAGAAATAGTGAAATTGTGGGATATTATAGCTTATAATAAACTTATATATTATATAATAAGACCTCTATAAAAACTTTACTAATTATTAAAGGATTATTCTTTTAATTTTAATCTTAAAAAAGGATTAATCTCTTAATTATAATTCTAAAAAAGAATTACTCTCTTACTTATAATCCTAAGAATTATATATATATATTTATTTTACACTTAAATAAATTATAATTATTTTAGCTTTTAATATAATTACTTTATTTTAATTACTTTTAATACTTTTAATAATTAATAATTAAATAATATAATATTTTATTTATTTTTTTATATTATTTAAATTTAATACTTTAATCTTTTTATTAATAATATTATAAATAACCTTTATCATATTTATTATAAATTAATCTAAATTATTATATATTAAAAGCTCTTATTTAAAAAGTTGTTATATTACCCCTAAATAATATTAAATTATAATAATAGCCCCCTTTTAATAATAATAATAAAATATAGCTATTAATAAATAATTATTTATATAATTTCCTATTAATACTAAAATAAAGAATAAAAGTATTATATTTAATAAAAACTATAAAAAGCTTTAATTTATATTTTAAAATGTAAATATTTATTATAAAGGAGAAATTTATATTTTATACCTTTAAATTAATATTTTATATAATAAGATTAATTATATTCTAAATATTTAATAAAATTAATAAAACTTTTAATATAATTAAATTTATTATTTTAATAATTTTATTATTATTATTATTATTAATTAAAATCCTAAAGAAATTCTTAAATTAATTATTTATAAATAAAATAATTCCTAAATAATATTTTATATTATTTAAAAAGAAATAAAATATAATTTATTTTATTAAATAGCTTATTATAAAAATAGCTTCTTTATATATAAAAATAGTAAAAATAATAATTATTATCTTAATAAGCTTAAAAGCTATAATAAATAAACCTTTATAATATTTTATACTAAATATAATATAATAAAAAGATATTTTATATTTTAATAAGCTTATATATATAAAAATAATAAAAATAATACTACAAAATATATTATTTAAAAATTAATATTTAAAAAAATTAATATTAAAACTTAATTAAATAATAAAATCCTATAAGAAGCTAAATAATACTAAAATAATATTATAAATATACCTAAATAATATTACTTAAAATAATCTTTGATAAGATTATTTATAATTACTAGATAATATATTTATTTAATAAATTTAATAAAGGAATATTATTAAAGAATTAAAAAAAGAATTAGAGTCGGGGCCCACAACTTCATCACCCTACAACTTTAGCACATTTCTCATTTAAGAGCTATTATTTAAAAATTAATATTAAATAGAAATAAAATAGTTATAAGATTAGAGTTTTAAGATTTTAATATAGAAATAGATATCTTATATATATATAGTTTTTATTTTTATATTAAAGCTATTATTATAGTTTTAATTACAAATTAATTATATTTTTATATATAAAGAATATATATATAAATAATTTAAAATAAATAGGAATAAAATACTTATAAATATAGACTTAAAATATTTGTATTCTATTTATAAGTTACATATATTATCTATAAAAAGAGGTAATTAAATAGCTTATTAATACTTTTAAATTAAATTATAAATTAATATTTTTATTAATAAAACTATTTTATAAGCTAAAATAATAAATAAAAAGAAAATAAAGAAAAAGGAAATTTTATATATAAATAGATATATATTAAAATATAATTTTATAAAAATTATTTTTAAAAATAAAATGTATATATAATATAATTAATTATATTAAATATAATAAAAACGTTTAATTTAATTAATTAAAAGTAAAGATTTAAATAAAAATTTTATTTAAATATAATTTTATATATTTTGAATTATATATAATAATATATAAAAAGCTTAAAAGTATAGCCTTTATAATTATATATATATTTAATTTTAAAGATATTTAATATATTTAGAATATTAAATATTAATATATTTACTAAAAGTAAATTAATATATTTAAAGTTTAATAATAATATTTTTTAAGATATTAAATAAATAAATTTAAGATTAATTATAAAATATATTAAGTTTTCTTTATATTTAGGAATTTGAAAATATCTTTATCTTTATATATATTATAATACTTTTAATTAATTAAAAATTTAATTTAAGGTTATTTTATATATATATATATATTATATTAATATATAAATATTATATATAAATATATATTATAAAAGTTTAAATTTATATTAATATATATAATAAAACCTTAATTATTATATAAAGTAAAAAGTATAAGTATATATTTTAATATCTTTATTAAATAATAGAATTCTTAAAGACTTTAAAATATATTTTATTATAAATAGTTCTTAAAATAATAAATAAAATTTCTTTTTTTAAAAATTCCTTTTTATTATCTTTTGAATTATTTAATATATATATTGTATATAAATAATTATATTAAAAACCTTATATTAAAGATTTTTAAAATTTTAATTTTTTATAAGAAAATCCATATATTAAATTACATAATATATTTTAGCTTTTTATATATTATTCATAATTTATATATAAAAGAGTAATAAGTTTATATTTTATTTCTTTATATATTTAAGAGCTTATAAATATATATATAATATATGTATAATATTTATATATATATATATATAAGCTTTATATATTAAATATATAGAATATTAAAATTATATATTTAAAATTATTTTATTTATATTTAATTTAAATATTTCATATTTTACTATATATTTTAAAAAATATTTAGTAATCTATTAATTAAGCTAAATTAAAAGCTTATATAATATAATAAACTTCTTAAATTTATATTCTAATTAATTTTCTATATGTATTTTAAAACTATATTATTATAGCTATTTTAATTCTATTTAATCTAGATTTTTTAAATAATAGCTTTTATATGAGAGCAAAATGCCGAAGTTGTGGGGTAATGAAGTTGTGGGGACCGACTCTACTACCTTATTTTATACCCCATAAAGCTTAATAAATATAATAATTAAATTTATTAATTAAATTTAAAAATAGCTATTTAAATATAAATAATAAAAACTTAATATTAAAATAATATTTAATTTATATTATTATTATAATAAAATAAAATAAAAATATTAAAAGTTTTCATATTTATAAAATAATTATAAATATAATATATTATATTTAAAATAATAAATTTTAGAAAGAAAATATATTTAAATTTCCCTTAATAAATATAAATTATAATAAAATCTTATAAATTTTATATTTTAATAATAATTATATTTTCTATTTAAATAATAAAATAATTAATAATTACTTTTTAATATAAATAAAATTATACCTTATTATAAAATAATATATAATAAATAATCTTATTAATTAATAAAATAAATAAAAAATTCTCTCTTTTAAAGTTTATATTTTAAAAAATAAAAAAGAATTTTATTATATATAATATATAAATAAAAACTATAATTTAATATAATATAAATATAAAGAATATTAAATATATAAATAATAAAAGATTTATATATAAATATAAAAGTATTTAATAGAAAGTAAATAATTATAAATAATTACCTTAAAATAAGACTTAAAGATATAAATATAATTTAATAATTTAATATTCGTATTAAAAAATAATAAATACTATTTATAAAAGAGCTATAAAATTAATAAAAACTAAAAAGAATTATAGAATCTTTATAAAAAGCTTTATATATAATTTAAATTTTAAATAAATAAATATAATAAATAATACTATAAATATAAATTAAAAATAAATAATTTATTATTTTAATAAATAATAAAATTAAAATAAATACTATTAATCCCTAAATTATTAATTACTTTTAGCTATTATAAAAAATAAAAGTTATTTCTATAAAATATATAATATAAAAGTATAAAAGCCCTTTATATAAAATAATAAAAGTTCTCTTATAAATAACTCCTTTAATATTTATCTAATAAAATAATAAACCTAAGTATTAAAACTATAAAAATCTAAAAATTATAATAATATATTTTATAGTTTTTATATCTTATTAATTAAAAGATATTAAGAGAATATTGCATATTTACCTAATTAAATAACCTATTACAAGAATAAGTAAGTAGGTCTAATAGCTAAATACTATATTAGAAACACTATATTGCATTATTCTTTTATTAGGGCCCTACTTTCCTATTATAGCTATTATTACTTAATTAGGTAATTAATACTTTTTATTTTTAAATATATTAAAAGTTTTATATTAAATATATTCTAAAGTATTATATATTTTAAATATAAACTATATATTCCTTATTAATCTATAATAAGAATTCTTTATATTATTATAATTATTATTAATATGTTTTTTATTTAATATATATTTTATTATATATAAATTAATAGTAATTAAGAAATTATTTATAAATAATAAGGGTTTTTCCCTCTTTATTTATAATTTTTTCTTATTAATTTAATATATTTTCTCTTAATTAATTAAAATAATTTTTATATTATTATAATTACCTCTATTTATTAATTCTTAATATTTAATTAAAATCTTTCTATCTTTTTATTTTATTTCTTAAATTTCCTTTAAAGCTTCTCTTTATTACCTTTTATTATTTTTTATACCTTTTTAGGTTATAAGCTTAAGTTTTATATTTAGGAGCTTTTAAGGAGTATTTTTATATTATTTTTATTAATTTTTATTAATTCCTTCCCTAAAAATTTTAATTTTTCTAATTTTCCTTTACTTTTATTATACCTCTCTTTACTCTTTTAACTTTTATTTAATTACCTTACTATTAAATTAAAATTAATTTAAATTACTTAAAATACTTTCCTTACCTATTTAATAAAACTTATTAAATAGTATACCTTATAATTTAATCTACTAATTCTATTATTAATAATTCCCTTCTATATTTTAAATTACCTAAATTTAGCCTTAAATATTATAATTCCTTTAAACCTTAATTATTTTAATTAATTTCTATATTATTAAAAAGCTGTAGTTTTTAGCTATTTAATCTATATATTAAACTTTTAATATATCTCTTTATACCTTTTAAAATAAAAGGTTTATATTTAAATTTCCTAATTAAAATATTAAATTTTTAATTTTAAAGGGAATAATTAATTAATTTATATAAAATAGATTTTAATAATAAAATTTAAATTATTAAGCTTAAAAGTAATAAAAATTATATTATTTAAATTATTAAAATTAAAGCTTTCTTAATTAAGGAAAAACTTCTAAATACTTTATATATTAAAGGATATATTAAGACCTAAAAGGCCTTAATTAATATAAACCTTTTACTAAAGGATAGACCTTTATTGCAAATTAAATATATAAAAAAATATTAAATTTACTTAAAATAGTTTAAAATATTTTTATAACTTTTTTTTAATTTTATTAGTAAATTTCGCCTTATAAAGGAATTTTTTAATATTTATTTAAATAATTAATTTATAAAAAAATACCTTAATAAAATTAAGGAATTTTCTAATAAATTAGCTTTTAGGGATATTTAAATCCCTAAAAAAATTATTATAGCTTAAGTTTTATATAGTCTAAATAAAAGCTTTTTTAACTATATAATTAATATTTCTTAAACTTTAAGAAATAATCTAAATATTTATATTTTAAAATTCTTATTCTCTTCTTTATTAAATAAATCTAGAAGAATCTAAAACTAATTAGAGGGAATAAACCTTATAAAAGGCAAGAAACCCTAAAAAACTAGAAAAGTGGGTCTTAAATGCACTAATTGCAAAATATAGGGTTATATTTCTAAAGATTATTATTAATTATATTTTTATAAAGCATCTAAAAGCTTTATAAAAAATTATAAAGTTTTAAAAAAGGAAAATAAGATCTTTAAGAAGAGGTTTAAGCTTAATAAAGCTATAGTCTAAAGAAATAAAAAACAAGAGAAGCTATTATTAGCTAATAAATCCTTACTTAATAATTTAATTAGCTCTTAGGACTTTAAGATAAAAAGAAAAGATTTTTCTTTCTCTTTAAATAGCTCTAAGACCTTAAAAGTCTTAGATCTTATAGATCTAAATATAAAAGGTTATAAAGTAAGAGCCTATATAACTAATAATACTTTAGAAAAACCTTCTAAAATACCTTTAAGAATTATAATTATAGAATTTTAATATTTTTTAGTAATTTTTAAGGAAAATAGAGTATTTAATATATAAAAAACTAATAATAATAATAAAATTATTAATTTTATTTATAATA
>WMHX01000254.1:0-289711 GCA_013420875.1 Thelonectria rubi
CCCCCCCCCCACCCCCCCCCCCCCCCCCCCCCCCATGGACGACTTCACCGCAGAGATCCTCGCCTCGAGGCAGGACTTCGACTCGCCCGAGACCCCCGACCGGTCGCGCCAGGGAGACGACAATGACACCTCTCCCATCAGCACCGCCAACACCAAGTCGGATCGGTCCGTGACGCCGCCGCCGCCGCCGCCGCCGCAGACGAGGTCGGGCCTGCGCAGCGGCATCGCCGCCATCAAGGGTACCGCGAGCCTGCAGGATCGTCTTGTTGAAAAGTGTGTCGCTCCTCCCTCTCCGCTACTGCTCGGATCTCGAATGTGTGTGTGCTGATGCCGAGTAAAAAAACAGAGTCCTGCAGCAAGTCATCCCAGCCGACGACCATGGCTCCTCGGCCGAAAACGACGACTGGGCGGCCGCCCACGCCGAACGACCAAACTTCAACATCACCACCATGTCGTACAACTTCCGCCGCTTCAACGCCCGCATCGGCGTCGTCTTCAAGTTCCAGGCCCGGGTCGAGCGCCTCCTCTCCTGGCACCGCGTCTCGCACACCCTCTCCCTGCTCGCCGTCTACACCTTTGTCTGCCTTGACCCGTACCTCCTGTGCGTCCTCCCCGTTGCCGTCTTCCTCTTCGGCGTCTTCATCCCGGCCTTCCTCGCCCGCCACCCGGCGCCGCCAAAGGGCACGCTGTCCAGCGAGCAAAACGTCGGCTACTCCCCGCGCGGCCCCCCGCTGGCCCCGGCGGCGACGGTCCGGCCGGTCAAGGAGCTCAGCAGGGACTTCTTCCGCAACATGCGCGACCTGCAGAACAGCATGGACGACTTCAGCCAGGGCCACGACAAGGTGGTGGCGCTGGTGGTGCCCGTGACCAACTTCAGCGACGAGGCCCTGAGCTCGGCCCTGTTCTTCTTCCTCTCCTCGGCGGTCCTCTTCATGACCATTGCGGCGCAGCTGATTCCCTGGCGGCTCATCTTCCTCCTGGGCGGCTGGGCCGTCGTGGGGACGGGCCACCCGACCGTGGCCCGGATGCTCGCGGTGACGCGCAAGGAGCACCTCGAGCCGCAGGAGCAAAAGGCCAAGACGTGGCTCGACAACTGGATCGCGCAGGACGTCATCCTCGACTCCAGCCCGGAGACGCGCGAGGTGGAAATCTTTGAGCTGCAGCGCATGTCGCAGGCGGGCGAGTGGGAGCCCTGGCTCTTCTCCCCCTCGCCCTACGACCCCCTCTCGCAGCCGCGCATCGCCGGCGAGCGGCCCCGCGGCACCCGCTTCTTCGAGGACGTGCTGCCGCCCGAGGCGTGGGAATGGAGCGAGAAGAAGTGGGCGCTCGACCTCTGGAGCCGCGAGTGGGTCGAGGAGCGCATCATCACGGGCGTCGAGGTCGAGACGGAGGGCGAGCGCTGGGTCTACGACATTTACGACGAGCGCCACGACCGCACCGGCGTCGTCGACGCCGCCGCCGACAAGGGGAAGCTGCGCGCTTCGGCCCAGCGCCCGAGCTGGGAGGAGGGCGAGGACGACGGCGCGGGGAGGAGAGGCGACTGGAGGCGCCGTCGATGGGTGCGCCTCGTTAAGCGTAGGGCGGCTGAGCCGGCTCCGAACTGAGGTGATGCCGCGAGGCACGGAGACTCATGTATGATACGGGAGCATGTAATGGACATGTGCGATTTCATGAATGCCATGAAAGCATGATGAGATGGGATATTGGGTATCGGCTGAAGGCAGCAATCGACTCGACAACGAAACATATGTAATACCGCTAATGTTCCAAAAGCTGACAATTTCTCTGACGAGTTTCACCCACGCGAGTTTCGTGTTCCTAAATTCTCCTACCGAAAAATACACAAAAAGACCAAAAAGTGGTATCAACTCCAAAACACACACGTCCCTTGGCAGACGACACGGTTTCCTCCCAGACGCCAACCAGGTTTCGCTCTATACTGAGATCAGGAGGGGTCGTGACACGTTATAACCGATTAAACCAAAACAAGAGAGTGCAAAGCAGCAATGCAAAGGGTCCGCCCGTATGAAAAGCAGCACGACGCAAGGGCCCTTATGGAACGGCCATCTTGTCGAGGATCTTGTGGATGCCCTTGGTCTGGCCGCGGCCCTGATCAATGTCCTCGGCGAGCTTGCGGGCGCGGGCGACGAGGATGGCCAGGACCTGGCGGGTGTACTCGAAGCTGCCCGTCGACTCCATGTAGGCGACGGCGTAGCGCTTGACCTGCACGTCCGAGGTGCGCTGCTTGAGGATGTTGACGAGCTGCAGGTTGGAGGGGTCGGAGCGGATGCTGTGGAGGACGGGGAAGGAGAACTTGCCCTCGGTCAGGTCCTCGCACAGGCCCTTGTTGTTGCTGTACTCGCTGGACGAGAGGTTCATGTAGTCGTCGCGGATCTGGAAGATGAGGCCGATGAGGTTGACGAGGGGCACGCAGTCAATGTCCGAGGCCGACTGGGCCTGCATCAGCTTGATGCCGAGGCGGAAGAGCCCGCCCGTCTTGTTGCCGACCATTTCGAGGTAGTCGTCCTCGGTGGGACAGGTGAGGGTGTCGCGCCAGAAGAGGTCCATGCCCTGGCCGCGGTGCAGGTTGACGAGCTCCTCGGCGAACATGGAGATGGCCTCGGGGTTGTCGAGCTTCTGCAGCTCCTGCAGGGCGCAAAAGTAAATGTAGTTTGCCGAGTTGATGGTCTGGGCGACGCCGAAGATGTTGTGGGCGACGGGGAAGCCGCGGCGCAGCTCCGACGAGTCCTGGACGTCGTCGACCAGCAGCGACGACTCGTGCAGCATGCCGACGACGTGCGTCACCACGTCGAGGCTGTCCTTGGGCACGTCGAGCCAGGCGTTGAAGGCGGCGATGAGCTGGGCCCTGAAGTCCTTGCCCGGGTGGCTGATGACGTAGTCGAACGGCCCGCGCACCACCTTTTCCTTCTCGTCGGTCCACGACCTCTGCGCCGTGAAGTTGAGGTCGTCGTGGGCGTAGCGGTCGGCCGTGGGCGGCGGCTGGTTGGAGCCGTGGGCGGCGGGACCGAACGAGAGGCCCGGGCCCGGCGGCCGGACGGCCTTGGGGGAGCGCTGCTTGGGGCTGATCCAGTCGCCTTCGGAGACGGGCCGCATCGACGCGGGTTTCGTGGGCGTCGAGAGCGCCGTGACGCCGGAGCTGGAGGTTCGGGGGGGGATGTGGGTGGGGGACGAGAGCGGCTTGGTCATGTTGGCGGGCATCTTGTCGACGTCGCCGGGGGAGAAGGACAGCATGGAGAGGGCGGATGGTTGGGGAGTCTTGTCGGGGAGCATGGAGACGGCGGGAGGAGGACGAGGACGAGGACGAGGACGAGGAGGAATGGTCGATGGGCGAGAAGCTGTAGCGGTATCGAGAGCGACGGATGCCACGGACGGATGCCTGCTCCGAGGGGTCGTGGTTGAGGGTCGGCGGCGGTTTCAACCAGGCAGCCAAACTATCACAAGCTGGCTGCTTCTGCAGAGGACACAGGCCAAGGTTGGGGATCAAGCGGAAGGGTTGGTGCGTCGGGCGAACTGTCGCAGGAAAAAAACGTCAATGAGCGTGAAAGCGGCACAAGGAAGATTGGGATGGTTTCGCCCCGTGCCGCAAGCGAGGGCGAAAAGGTTTTAATCAAGTATTTGACAACGAAGGACGCAAAGCAAAAGAGGAATCGTCGTGGCTGAGGTGGCCGTCGTCATGTGAAGGAAGGCCGCGACCAGTGACGGGCGCAAAAAAAGAAGAGGGTTCCTTTTTTAGCGGGGAGGGGAGGGGAGGGGAGGGGTTCGGACGGGAGTATAATACGTGTTGCCTGCACTCCTCAGTTGAAGGGTAGCATTCGCGATATCTCTCTCTGGGAGGCGTTCGCATACACGAACGAAGCACAGAAAAGGAAACTGGTCGCGCATACCTCTGCAACGACGACGGGCTTTGTTCAAGGCTCAGACAAGCCGACAGAATGAAACAAGACAAGGACAATGGAACCTGCAGAAACACTTTGTTTAGCAACTGGGCGGTTGCGATGACGACAGCTTGACAATGTCTTGGCGGTTTAGGACGATGCCATCACGACGGCCCCCCCCCCCCCCCCCCCCTCCCCCCCCCCNNCCCCCCCCCCCCCCCCCCCTTCCCCGCCTCGTCCAAAGAGCGTCAACCACCTGTCAAGTGCGGACAAGAGAAGCGCTGCAGAGACGGAGAAAGCCGATGCTGTGAAGGCAACCTTGCGAAGGAGGTCCGCAGGTTCCGGCCGAATCGGGCGGTGGGGGCGGGGAATGGAAAGCGAATGGATGGGAGGGCGGCGGGCGGCGTCTTACCTGACTGAGGTAGAGATGGTGGAAGATGTCGTGGACTCGTGGATGGCGACAATGGTGAGAATGGGTAGACGGGAAAACTCCCCAACGACACAAGCCATGGCAAACGTTTATATTCATGTCGCTTCAGGGGTTGAGAAAAAGGCACAAGCTCCTCTCATCTCATTCTCATCTGATGCGACGGCATTGGGGCAAACCACACCACCTCGGCCCACCACCAACTCATCGACGCTCAGTTGGAGTCCTAGCAGCTGAGCTGGGTCGAGTTGGAAGCTGGTGAAGAAGGCAGTCTTGTCCAGAAGCCCTCAGTCCTTGCCGTGGCGTCCCCCGCAAAGCCTAACCACTACTTACCTTAAGGTAACTGGAGCTGGCGTCGAGTCCTATCTCTCAGCCACCATCAGTCACATGCATTCCTCCGCGATGCCTCCTCCTCCCTCCAAGCCCCAATAATAGGCCCAGCTTCCTGAACAGCCCTGCTGCTTGCACACCGGCCCGCCCTGCCCAACTCCGCCAAAGGGAAGAGACCCAACGGTGGGTGACCTCGTTTCCCGAAGCTGCCCAGAAGCCGCTGTCAACTTTACTCCCAGTGGAGGCTTCCTTACCTTCCCCCCACCTGCCCCGAAAATGATTGGCGCCGCGCCATTCCGTTGCTGGGGAAATGGCACCCGAACAAACAACGGCCGCACTTGCGCATGCACTTAACAAATACAACTTCCTAGGGACCCCGTCTTTCCTCTTCTTCCTCTTCTTCTCCAGTCCTATTCCACACAGGTTTGGGCTCGGCCAGTCATTCATCGCTGCTTTGATACCCAATTCGTTTCTGAACTTGTCCTCTTCGATTCCTATTTCTTGTATTAACCATATCTTCCTTCAGCCGAAAAGAAAGGGCTTCGACTCGGTCTCAAATCATCCCCCCCCCCCTCCCCCCAATCTTGCTTTCCCGTTGTGCTTTTACACGCTCGTCATTATATCCTTCTTCTTCTTCTCTCCTTCATCCATCGTAACCAAAACACACCCACCCACCCACCCACCCACCATGATGGAATCACTCCTCTCCCTCGCCTTCGACAACCTCTCCTCCTACGACGGCCCCAAGGTCCGCAAAGGCCTCCGCCAAGTCGAGGGCCTCCTCGCCCAGATCTGCCTCTCCAACCCCGCCGCCGACCGGACCAACCGCGGCCGCGACCCGGACCGCACCGACGCCGAGCCCTCCTTCTCGGAGAGCAAGGATCTCGGCGAGCTCGGCCGCGACCCGGCCTTTCGCGAGTTCTTCAAGCTGCAGGAGGGCTTCGAGTGGAACGTGGCCATGCGCCTGATCGGCACCCTCGATCGCCTCATGGCAAAGGGCAGCGACGGACAGAACGACCTCTTGATCCTCAGCGCCCTCGATCTCATCCAGGGCACCCTGCTCCTGCACCCCCCCAGCAAGTCCCTCTTCTCCCGGGAACAGAACATGAACGTAAGTGCCCGCCTCGGCCGTCTCGATTCAACGCCGCTGCATTGCGCCATAAACTCCCTGCTAACATGTACAATTACAGCTTCTCCTTGACCTCCTCGAGCCCTTCAATTGCCCCGCCATCCAGTCCGCCACGCTTCTGACCCTCGTCACTGCTCTCATCGATACCCCTCGCAACACGCGTACTTTCGAAGACCTCGATGGCCTTCTCACCGTCACCTCTCTCTTCAAATCGCGATCTACCGCTCGAGAAGTCAAGCTCAAGCTGGTCGAGTTCCTCTACTTCTACCTCATGCCCGAGATGCCCTCCATCCCCCGCGCCGACCAGCGCGACTCGGTTCCCGGTATGCTCCAGCGCAGCCCGAGCAAGCTCGCCGGCGCCTTTTCTTCCGAGAGCCGCCCCAAGCCGGCCTCGGGCGAGACCGACTTCACCCTCACCACCGAGGAGAAGCAGGAGCTGCTGAGCCAGCACCTGAGCAGCGTCGAAGACCTCGTCAAGGACCTCCGGAACTGCGCTCCCTTTGGCGGTGTTGTCTGCTGAGGTCGGGGCAGTCTTCGTCATTTCCTAGCCTCTTTCATTGCATTCTCGCGTCATCTTCTTTCCGGATGACCATGTCCTCGGCGTTTACGGCACTCTGGTGGTCTTCTTTCCTGTTTCTGGCAAGGTTTTATATCGCATGGAGTTCAAGGCAAAGTCGGTCCTAGTAATCGTCTCTTATGTATGGATTTCTTCTCTGGTTGAGAATTTGGATGGTTCTTCTTCGGTATGAACAGGATCTTAGGCGTTCTTAGTAAATTCAAAGGGCACCGCCCTCGGGTCATCATCGCGCACGACTCTGCTCTCACGTCGCCGGTTGGGCGGGCTTGATGATGGGGCTTTCTTGAGGTGTGGCTTCGGGCGTCGGGACGATTGACAGCGGCTCTCGTTGCTCAGACCCGTATAGCTCAAAGCGGCCGTTGATGGTCTCAGACTGTGGCGTAGCCTGGATACTGGAGTTTGAATGGGGCGACAGGAGTTCGTCGTTGGTGCGTTCCCTTGCCGTCGAGTCAATTTCAACGGGGGCGGCAATGTCGCCCGGCCCCTCAGGTCGCGTGGGCACCGCTCGAGTCTGTCCCGGTGACGTCTCAAACGACATGACACCGCCGGGCTCGGTGAAGGGCCCCGCCACGGCATCGGGGCCGAAGTAGTCATGCGTGAGACCTCGGCGCCGACTGTCGGGGCCTGAAACCTCCGTCATTCCGTCGGCGGCTGCGGCGTCGTGGCCTCCGGTGCCGGAGCCGTCGAGGTTGTATTGATGGCTGAGCGTGCGCTGGCGCTGTCGGCGTTTCGAGATGCACAGCCAAGTCAGGGCGCCTACGATGATGCTGGTTCCCACGACGGCGCCGACGCCGATGCCAGCCTTAGCGCCGTTGGAAAGACCTCCATTGTCGGGGTCGGGTATGATGGAGGCGGATTCGGCCGGATTGCCGGCAGCGCAATAGGCGGTATTATTCACCTGAGTGCAGTGCTGTGTATTGTCACAGCATCCCGTGCCGTCGGCGCACTTGAACTGGGACGTGGTGCAGCCCTCGGCGATGGGCGTCAGCAGAGCCGAGGCGGAGGTCGATTTGACGGAGGCGCAATCGCCGTTCGCGCGGCACGAGGCGCCGTAGGAGCAGCAGCCGCCGCCGAGACTGCTCGCACACAGGTAGACGCTCGTCTCTGGACAAGAGCGGCCGCAGCATCCGGCGCGAGCCGAGGCGGTGCCGTCGGAGGTGACGGTGCGGGTGCAGTAATAGGCGGTCGAGTTGCAAGGGGAGTCGTTGACGCAGTTGGAGCCGATGGGGCAGCATTTGAGCGTGTTGTTACTGTTGATGTAGCAATAACTGTCGTTATCGCAGCAACCGTCGGCAAAGCCCACGTCGAGGCCTGCAAAGGGGTAAGTTAGCGGTGCCGGGGAGCGAATTGGTGCTTGACTTACAGTTGTGCTGATCTGCTCCGCAGGCGGTGCCTCGTTTCGCGACGGCGTTGGACTTGTCGAGGAAGAATCGGGGCATCATGCCATTCGGGGCAACGTCGACGGCGCCATATGGTTCCTGGGCAGCAGCCAGGCCCAAGGCGAGAGAGCAGGCGAGGAGGAGACGCATGGCGAGAAGGTGAGCGTCTTTGGGTCTCCTTTGTTCACGGGGAGAAGGCGGCGGGGGATCAACAGATCAATCAGACCATCCTGCATACAGAGTAACCCATTACAGAGGGCAAAAACGGACAGGCGATGGTGAACCGTGCAACGAGGCGTGAACCGGGGGGAAGCACGAGAGATGGATGAGGGAGGGAAGAGTGAGACTTTGCGAGAAGAGGCTCGCGCGGTCGAGGACGAACCGAGTTAATGCATGTCAGCTTCAGATGAGGCTGGCTGGGCCATCCATTAGTAAAGAAGGGCAGGGATGCAATCATCGCCGTCTTTGTCTGAGTGGAGGATGAATGAAGGAGACGTCAGATTTGGTGGGCTCTCCCGCACGCCGAGCACCTCCCTAAAAGGGTGCTAATGTGGGAGTGAGGGTGGCACCTTCCGACGTGCGCCTATTGCAGCGAGGGAAGGAGGCCTCGGCCCTGCAGCTGCCGTATCGCTATTGACACTATCGGGAGGTGCTTCTTCGTATTACAGCGCATGTTGGGGGGGCTGAGTCTCTTCATTGTGTGATGTGTTGAAAGGCTGATGATAATGCCTCATCCAACGGGTTGCAGAGAAGGAAGCCGATGTAAAACCCGTTGGATTATTGACGTAGCTGTGCATGTTGAAAACTCTCGGCGGTTCGGTATTTCCAAGTTGGGTCGTGTACATAAATCAGCTGTAGGAAGCATGCACAAGAAACACAGGCAGAGGCGCATAGAAGAACCCACCGCTGCAATCCTCGTGCACTTGAGGGTGAGGTGACGTCCAGCTGAGAACCAGCCCCTCCTCCTCTTCATCTTCCTGCTGCTCCTCCTCCCCTCCTCCTCCTCCGTCACCGCCACAACTCCAACAAGGATCATGCCTTTTTCCGGCCCTCAACCCCCCTCTCGGCTGTTTTCTTTAACGGCCTACCCCTTGTGCCCTTGACGGCGCTGACTCCCAATGTTTCCTAGGCCGAAGCGGCACGGCAAATCCTTCTCAGTTGCAGGGGACTTCAGGGCTTTTCAGGATCCACGAGTTCGCGCCTTGACGTGAGGAAAAATTGATTAATTAATCAATTCTTTAATTGATTGCAGTGCGTTGCTGCACTGGAGCTTCAGTGGGAAATGTGGCTTGCATAAGACGTTTCGCTTGCAAATTGTGCGACTGAGCTCTAATCTTATGCTGTAATCATATCGCTCAGATGCTCGAAGTAAGACGAATCGAAGATGCCATCAACAAGCATGTATTCAAGGTACCTGCCAATATCATCCCATGACAATCTCTTCCTCCACTGCCACTCCCCCAAAAGCCCCTCGTCTTCTTCAAGATCGAGTAACCCCCCTCTCGGCGCAGTACTTGGCCACCTCCTTCCGCAGCGTTTCCTGCTGCCTCAAGGCCGCGTCCATGATATCCTCGCACACCTTGCCCAGCCCGCCTCCCAAGGCCCTGCCGCCCTCGTCCACGGCCACCATCTCCTTGAGCACCGCCTCCAGCTGGTTCGGCAGCCACGTAACGATGGGACTGCCCCCAGTGGCCGTCGGGTGAGAAGTCCTCTTCAGGATGTATTCCTTTGCGAAGCACCAGTGGCGCCAGCGAAAGTCGCGCACCTGGTTGAGGATCTGCAGCCACAGACCGACCGACTCTCGCAAGAGCTGCGTGTGCTCGTCCGTCAGCGCGTGGTTCTGCTGCCGGGCATAGTGCCCGCCCAGCGCGTAGTTCTTCAGGTCCAACTCGAGCGAGCGCTCTCGGACATGCAAGAGGAAGCCTTTGTGGTTGCTCGGGCGGTACTCGCGGAAGTCCTGAAGAATTTTAGTTAGAGGGGTGCTGGGCATTGGGACCTGTAGCAAATTGTCCATCAGAGGGATGATGGAGTCATTGGCGCCGCTCTCGCCCCGGAACGACATGGGCTTGTTTCCATTGACACCTTCGTACACGACGCCGTCGGGAAACATGGACTGCGACGTGATGCCAAAGATGAAGGTGCGGAAGCTGGTGTACTCCATTGGCTTCGACTTGTTCCACATGGTCTCCATGGTGCGGTTGATCTTCTGCAGCGCCTGAAGAATCCCCGAGAGGCCCTCGTTGAACTTGGTGCGTCGCTCTTCGGGGTCACACTCCGATTCGGCTGCCGCTTTCAGGGCCTGCACCGTCCCTGCCACCAAGGGACCCGAGTTCTTGACCATGTCGATGTGTACGAGCACAAAGCCCGCCTCGGAGGAGGACGGGTCCAAGCCGTTTTCAAAGGCCCGGATCAAGCGGAGGTTGGAGTAGTCCATGCCGGCAGCCGGGTCGACCAGTCGATAGTTGAACAATGCGTACGAGCCGGCATACTCCATGAAGGGCTTGAAGCCACAGCTGAAGTACATGTGTCAGCGACGGAATCTTCAGCCACGTGAGCGATGCGTGTGGGTTACTCACATCTCGGCACAGCGCGAAATGGGGAGGGAGATCTGAGCCGGCAAGACCTGTCGACCAAGCCCATACGGCTCGCCCTTGATGAACCGGTGATGGCACGGCTCAAGCAGGTACGCGGACGCCAGGAACGAGTAGTCGCGGTACAGGGCGTTCTGGAGAGGGAGATTGTCCCTGTACTTGTCCACGGCGTCAGTCAGGTCGGGCAGCTCATGGTCGACCACTTCGCCGAGCTTGTACTGAGCAAGCAGCCCCGGTTCCCCTGAAAGAGTCTTGACGGGCATCCGCTGGAGGATCGACTCAAAAACGTCAAACTCCTCGGGAAGTGTCACGATGGGGTCCATCCGAGGGAGGAAACCCCGTGTGGTAGACACCATAAAGGCAGGCAGGGACTTGTCGTCCGGACGAGTATCGTCCAGGACGTTAAAGGGAGGTGTGCGACCGAGAGAGCCCATGGTGTCGAGAGAAAAGGGGCAAAGTCTTTCAAGGAAGAGGCAAAAGTCGTAGAGGTTTGAGGAGCTGCGAATGTTGGTTGAGTTCTGATCTCTTTCATCTCGTCGTTTTCCCTGGATGTCATCGCCGCCTAAGTACCCCGTGGCCGGAACGGATTCCGGCCATACGAGCGGGGGAGCATGAGGCCGAGCCAGCGCCATTGGCACTGGGCGAGATTGTGTAGGGCGTGGTTGACGGACGGAGGCAGGTCACGAGCAGACCCGATGGCGCCTCCAAAACGTAAGAGAATGCACTTGGTGGTCCTTTATTTGCCGTGCATGGCGACGGGCGCTCGTAATCGTGACACGTATCGGTAAAGCATCGTGGTTGAGGATATCGCGGGGTTCGGGAGGCGATATTGAGGCCGGCTAGACGGGTTGCTCTGCGGGAAGACGAGTCCGGCACTCATTTAGAAGGAGGAAGATGCAATTGTGTCCTTGAATAGAGACCGACAGCATACTTAGGTAAATCTCAACTCCCCTCCCATCTTTTTGACGAGTCTGCTGCTGTCGTCACGTGTAGCTCGAGTCGCTGTGGGTGTCCTTGTTGAGGGCAGGAGCGATGGACCCGGACAAGATAAAGGAAGGCGCCCCATAAAATGCCGAGACTGCCCGGCCACGAGTGGGGCCTTGTGGCCGGAACGATTCCGGCCAGGCCACCAACTCCGGCCCCGGACCAGTCCACGGCCACAGATTCGCGATGCGTGCCGTCGCATTGGAGCCTGCCGACGACGGCCAGGATCTCGCGAGATCTGAGATACCGCGCTCCCTTATCTGGGGGAGGGTCCGTTGTCGGCTATGCCGTCTCCGCATCCTTGCAGTCACTCGCCGTCAGGCCAAAGAGAGCCGAGGAGTTGTCCATTATCTTGCCCGTTGTCATTATTTCGTACGTAATTCTTTCTATGCCCATGCGCACCCCAAGCCATAAAAGTTCATGATAGCCTCCTCGAGCCCGTATTACATATCCTTTCAAGACCTATGCATCCTCCTCCCCCACACTGCTTGTGGGTTTCGACAAGGTTCTGAAGCCGCTCCGAAGGGTCCCGTCCACTGTGGCATTGTGTCTGGGAACACTCACGATGGAAGAGACGAACGAGGGAGTTTCTGATTCAACTGCCGGTGTCCCCGCAGCGGCTTTCTCGGCTGATGAGGTGCGAGTTGTTGCTGTAGCGTTGGCAAGTCCCATGCTCTCAAAGGAGAGTGCCGAATTGCTAGTCTGCGGAAGGGGGAGAAGCTTGGTGAGGGTCGTTGTCATTACGACGGTTGAACTTTTCGTGTTCGTGGATGTAAAGGTGATGGTCGTCAGCTCTTGGGAGCTCTGGGATTCAAGAGAGTCTGTAGGCTCCCTTAGAGTCGATCCCTGTTCATTCCCGACTGAGGGAGTCGTGCCGGGATATGGTTCTGGCGTGTCGAAATACATGGTCCTTCCGTCGGCCGCATACGAGGTGCGAGTGTATCCCGGTGCGCTGTTATGCATGCTGATGGTGCTGATCATCGAAGAGTTTTGCCCCGGGGCCGTTGCCCAAGCACCACCTGTTGCGAAATCAGACTCCTGCAGAAGAGAATTGTCCTCACTCACCCCGTTCTCGACCTCATCCTTGGCTGGGCTGGAACTTTGTGTCGTGGCAGCGTCTTCGGAGGCGTCAGGGTCCCGGGTCTCATCCGCCAGCGAGGCTGGAGTAGAGCTGGGATAGAGACTGTCCCCAGAATCTCCTGTTTGTCCGGCCGTGGGCACTCGGGAAGTCTCCAAGGGCAACGCGTCTCCATTGCTAGAGTTCCGAGTTGACCCTGTCGATGAGCCTCGAGTAGAGGTCATATAATCCGAGTCGACGGCAATGGACTGGGAGAAATTCTCATCGTCAAAGAGTTCGATGTCCGCAGACGACGTCGGACTTTCCGTTTGGACCGTCTCAATGAAAGCACCACCCGACAGACTGCCGGATATCGACGAGCTTGCTACCTGCCCACCTAGCTGACTCTGGGACGGGCTTCCGATTTGAGTGCTGGATGGAGAGGCCGAGGTATATCTGGAACCAGAGGGCAAGAGAGCCAAGACTCTGTCCTCGAGTGCTTTGATCTGGTCGAGAATGTCATTCAGGGTTTCGACAGAGACGTCGACGGTCTCTTCCCGAATATCGACCAGGTCCCTCGCCACATGTAGGCTTCGGCGAAAGTCGAGTGCGCCGTTGCGATGACTTGTCTCGTGGATCACGCCGGGTTTATTGGTTCTGTCGCTGACAAGTCTACCTTCGACAGCCGGGAACCCGATAGGATAATAGACGGCGAGACCGAGGAAGTGATGGATGCGAACCATTGTGAGAGTAACAAGACTGAAGTATGAAGCCTACTTCCCTTGGAACCAGTACCACGAATATGTTCCAACATATATAGTATTCTTCTGGATAGTATCCCATCCTTTCCCTCGGGTAGTTGCTGGAGTCGCAAGGAGCAACGCATTCCACAACTTGTACTGGCAACGAGTGACATCGTGGAGTCTCAGCCCGAGTCAACGAGCGCGATGTTCGGTCTAGATGACGGGTAAGTGCGCATTTCATTCTAGGCCTCGGACACAGAAGCGGCAGGCGGCCATTTATCGACTGAGTGAGACTTCTACTCTACTTCGTATTGCCGTTCTTAAGTTGCGGGCAGCCTAATATGCGGCTGAGCTGTCATGGCGACGCAGGCAGACTGCGCAGTGTCCTGACGCATGACCAATTAATGAGGCACCGATTGCTGAGGCCAAGGCGAGGTGGAATGTTGTGACGGAAGCACGGTTTGATCTTCACGATGGGAGAATTTGCTCATCACTGTGATGCATGCGATGAGGACAGAGCGCTCGTGGACCAAGAAGCGGCGGTAAATGCATTCGCAGTGCGCTTCATCTTTACTTCGTACGTGAAGCGTGTTGGCGAGATTGATTCCTTGAACGAGGGCCCTCCTCTCCCTGGTGTTGGCGTTGATAGGGCGCAATCGCAATTCGGATGAGACCTAATCATGCACTGTTCGTCGGCCTGCTTGACCCCGACTTGGGCTGCTGCATCGGCAACTTGGTTCTGGAACGTGATAAAAACCCGCGCAGTCGAGACTCACTCTTTTTTCCCCCGTTGTGGGCAGAGGGTTGGCTGGGCAAAGTGCCGGGATCATCGGGTTTATCGTGTGTGCCATGATTCCACGGTCGGTCTGCTTACCGTAATGCAAAGGCAATGCGCGTCAGAAAAGCCGCCAATACCGAGGGAAGTGGTGTCTGAGGCCATGTCGCTGAAATGAGCCAACGTTTCTTTTTTCGCCCCCCTTGCTTCATCATCGCATCGACTCCCGCCTCGCTGAAGGGTGATGCCGGCCGGGAGCAACTTGGTCTTTGAAAGGAGGGCAACGACATGTACGTATCCGTAAGCTGGCGCACTCGGTAGAGTTTGGTGGATCTAGACCATCTCCATCCGCGACGATGAGACCGAGTCGGACTGTTGGGAGAGGGAGACGAGGCTTGTTGTGCCTAGCCGGAGATGACTCGTCAACATGGCGGTGTCGGCGCCGGCTGGGGGAAGAGTTTCATCCTGGGGGCATTGCTGCCGATAATAATGGCTTGAAATATAATCAGCGTCGTGCATCGTACAAACTCGTCAAGTCGGTGCAATCCGCCACCGCGAAGCAGGCAGAGGCAGGGGTCGTCCCCATCATCGATGCGCCTTGTGGTCCGTCAGGTTCGGCTTCGGCTCCAGAGTCAGGTTGTCACGATGAGCAGCGTGACCCTCTCTCTTCCTCGTTCCAACTCGTCGGTCATCGGGAGGTGAGGGGAAAACCCAGCATTTCTTCACCAGCTTCCCGTCTCCGATGCTCCGTACCTCCGTCATGGCCTGGTCACGAAAAACTCTCGCGTGAGCATCCCCCAACAGGGTGGAAGCTTCCGGCGTCGGAGCGAGAGTTTGCGCATTCACATTGAGACGTGGCTTGTGATGCATCGCCTTGTTTCTTTGGCCGACGGGGAGAATGCGAATGGCCTGCGCGTGTTGCAGGCCCATTGGCGTGCGTGAGCGGTGACACACATTCGCGGCTAGGTGCAGCCCAGTCCCCAGAGGCCCAACGCGCCATCGCCGATACCACTTGGGCTGTCTGACTGGGCTTGCGGTGATGGAGAGCAAGGCACTGGCGAGAGAATGGAAGGGATTTGAGGTCTCAGGTTCCCTCATTTCAGGGTACGTACCGCGCCCCACTCCGACGAGGTCGTCTCCAGCAGGGTACGTACCGGGCGTCCCTCGCCGTCGGGCCATCTCGACCTCTCATTGGCCAGTGCGCCGCCAGACACACGGGAGGAACTGCTCTCAGTGGACAAAGGGACGGCAGATGGATCCCACGGGAGACAAGAGGTGTGCCACCATTTGCATCCCGTTTGGAGCCAAAGGCAAGGTACAAGGTACGTACCGGGGCTTACCGCAATAAAGGGTGAGCAGGGTGAGCAGGGTGAGCATGGTTGCGAAAAGAGTGATTGAATGCATGTCTTTGTGGATCCATTCCATCCCTTTGTCGAGGCGACAACCCTCGATAAGCCCTCCTAAGTGCATAAACCCATGCTGCGCTAGGCCGCATGCGGCAAGGCGCTGCCCCGGAAGCTCGCCCCCCCGTCGCAGTCCTGGCGTCAGTCGTTGCGGCTGGTGAGTGCTGGCGTCTGGGGATCGGTTTTCTGCCTTCTGCGTCCGCGTCCGCGTCCGAATGGCAGCGAGAGTGCCAGTGCCAGTGCGAGCACGAACAAGAAGAACCTTTACCAACCGATTTTTTATTGTGCGCCGCCTCCGGGCCCCAAAATGAAAATGACAATGAGACCAAGGCCCCAAATCCTGAAAGGCACGACGCCCACCCCCCGTTCCTCTTCTTCCACTTTTCCCTCATCATCTTCATCGTCTCCCCCTTCTCTCCCACGCTTCGCATCGCTCCATCATCGCCCTCGCCTTGCTCCCATCCCCATCACCACCACGCCAGCAAAAATCCGCCATGACCATCGTCAACGCAGACTACTAACAAATCTCCCGCTCCGCTCCACGCAAGCCCCCAAGCCCACCACCCCTGACCACCGCCCGATCACCACCAGCCTTTGGTCATTTGCCGCTGCTCCCGTCACCAAATCATCCCCCAAAACTCCCTCAGGCCGCTGACCCGCGCTCGCCTACTTCCCCTTCTCCTCCATCATCATCTCTCAGGAGCGTCGCCCCCCTTGACGCCTTACCTGGTCGCCGCCTCACCACCCTCCACACATTCAACACCACCAAGAACCCTTCGCGATCCTCGCCATGGCTCCTCCAGCCAAGTCTGCCAACGGCCGTCGCAAGTCCGGCGCCAAGTCGACCCTGCTCGTCTCCCTCAACCTCTCACCTGCGAAACTGCGCGAGGCGTTGGGTCTTAAGCCCGTCCCTATCAAGGAAGACACCCCCGAAAAGGATCTCAAGGAGACGGTCGATTCGCCTGCCCCCGATGCCGCCTCGACCCGACCCGCCTCGACCGGCGACAATGCGACCGACTCCAATGCCGCCACACCGGGCCCCGAAGGAACCAACGGTGATGGGACTCCTGCGCCTTCAGCCATGGGACCTCCCGACGGCCCCAAGAAGAAGGGCGTGAAGCGCTCAGCCGCCAATGGAGATGGCACGCCCAGGCCAAGAGGAAAACCAGGCCCCAAGAAGAAGCCCAGACTGTAAGTTTCTATTTTTTTATACACACTGAGCGCTATCCATCATGTCCCCAATATCTTTCCCAATCACCACAAGGCGACCATGCTGACAACTGTAACCAGCGAGGACGGCACGATCGATCACTCCGCTGTCGGCCGAACGGCAGGAGGACACAAACTCGGCCCCAAAGCCAACCAAGGTGCCATCAATGCTGGCCTGCGCGCCCTCGATCGCTCTGGAAAGCCTTGCCGCAAATGGGCCAAGGGCGGCTTCAGGCTCAGGAGCTTCACTGGGGTCACCTGGGAGATTCCCCGATGGACTGCTCCTCAGAAGAAGGCGCCAGAGTCTGGTACTGAAGGGTCGGCCGTCCCATCTGCCGACAGCAGCAGCAAGGAGAATAAGGAGAACGGACAGGAAGGGGTCAGCGCCAGCGCCAGCAACAGCGGCGGCGACGTCGAGATGCAGAGCGCTCCTAGCATCAACCCTTCCTCTCCTGCGCCTGTGTCTGCCCCCACGGTGACCCCGATGGCCATTGCTGCTGCTTCTTGAGCTTGAACTCGCCATTTAGCACCTCTTGTCCCTGATTACCTACGGGACTGTTTTAATTACGCACGGCAACGATACGGCAGAGTTTACGGCATCGCAAAGCTGGCACTTGTCGGATACATGGACAAGGCAAGCCTCGATAGACTTTACACGAGGAGAGGGCGTTTGGGATTTCGGTATTTGATTTTCACCACTGCGATTTTAGTTTCGATGGCGTTGCGAGGATAACAACAGGATGGCTCCGAAAAGGAAGGCAAAGGGGAGTAAATGGTAACTGAGTGGTCGGTTTTTGTACAATATTATCGTCGACAGCAGGGTTCCAGACTGAGAAGCTCCATAAGGGCTCGAGACAAAGAATGGAAGTCTTAATGAAGCAAATGAAGTTTCGACCAACTGTGACATTGAATGCGTGGGCAGAAAAATGTGCCGTTGACGGGCGCCTCCTGGTTTCCGAGGAGACTGCCAAGGGCAAGGTGGCATCAGTTGAGTTGCGGGCGGCATCCGAGCCACACCGATGGTTGTCGTGAGGGAAAAAATTCGCTCTCTCTAGAGTGCTCGGGAGCCCGTGGCGGACAGCTGGTCGTGCCAACTCTGATCATGTCACTTTCTCAAACTCCTCTTGCGGCATGGTCCGGCGGTTCACACCTCGCTTGTTTGGGGGGAGGAGGGGGGAAACCCGTTTCGCCCGCCACGGCGGGATTCTGGCTCGAGACTTGAGATGGAAATTTCTAGATTGATCAGCTGAGCTCGCGATGGAGCGGATTGGCATGTCCAATGGCCGCATGTGGATACTGTGCTCTGGATCGAAATTGACGGACGAGTCGAGTTTTCTGCTGGTCTCGATGCTGGGTGAGACGTGGTCTGTGGTTGTCGCCTGGCTTAGTCATCCGTTTCCGGGCCGGGAGGTGCGCCGAGGCGAGAGACCCCTGGCCGCTTCGAGTTGATGAGGTACTTTGCATTTTTCGATGCAATTTTCAGTGTTTGAGGCCTGGATGTGGTTTTCACCCCGTTTGCTCTTTTTTTCTTCTTTCCCCTTTTTTTTTTCGCCGTCGTGGCTGGATGAGAGTAGCTGAAAGAGGGAGACCAACAAGTCGTCCACACCCTGTTGACGCCCATCCAGCTTACCAACTGCACAAGCATCCCTGATGCAGTCACATTTCATCTTGCCGATGGCAAGCTCGACATCCATCCAACCCGCCAAGGCCTGCAAACAGGAACGAGGGGTTGGATTTCCAAACTGGCGTGATCACCTGGTGTTTATGCCATCGTCATTATGAACAATGCCGGCGAACTTGAAGGCGTCGAAAGACACTCACCCGGGCGGCTGCAATTGTACAAAGAAGCTCCCCAAACAGGATCACCACTTGCCGCGCAAAATCGGCGGGGACGGGAAGGCGACAAGACCGACGAGGCAAGCACGCTCGTTTGAGTAAAGCGGCGCCGCCAGTAGCTTTGGGGGCGGGACCTTGGCACATGCAGCGAGGACTTCTCGCCATCACCTCCAGGTCGATCAATTTTTTGCCCTCGTGATGAAGAGGAGTTGGGAATTATCAACCGCGATTGCGCTGTTCAGGCGATGCAAACCGGCTCAGGCGATTTTCGTCGCTAATCGCCAACCAAGACCCCTGCATCTCTCGGCTGAGTTGGAGACGACATTATTGGCCAGCATGCCGGGGCGTACAGCCTTGAGTGCGTGGTAGAACGTACTGACGAGGAAGGATATCAATAGTAGTATCCGTACGCCTCGAGTTCCTACTCCTTCATTCTCAGCAGAATCTCCCATATCCGTCCTCGATTTCAAACGATTCCTTTGATTTTCGTTTGCCCGCTCTGAAAACGGGGGTCGTCATCTACCGCGATAGTGGTGAAGCGGCGAAGCGGCGGGGTACGTACTGACCCCGAGGCCAGCACTAGTCCGAACGGGGAAAGAAGCTGCTGCCGCTTTCTGCCGTCTCCCGTCATCGTCTTTGCTAACGTGCCGGCAACGACACGTTATGAAGCCCTGTAGATCATGTCGGAGCAAGTAGACTACCTAGTAGTAAACGAGGGGGAGTTTGGGCGAGAAAACTTGGGGGAATACGGCATCCCAGTTGTACTTGCCAATGGTCATCTTGCAGAGAGTAAGGGAACACATGACGAAGAGAGGAGCCACGACTTTACTGGCTGAATTATGCCTGTCTAAAGGTAAATAATCACTGGGGTTTTTGTTTTGTTTCGGTTTGTGCTCGGAGCGTCTTGATTGAATGGGGCGCATGCTGGCTTAGGATGCTCTTGAGAGATTCTCTCTCCGTCCATCGGACTCAGCCTATTTGTTCTTCATAGTCCCAGGATAACTTGAAGCGTGACTGCGTATTTCTCTCTGACTTGTCTTGAGCCACCCGACACCACGCCAGGTACTGCGACTCGAGTCGGGTGGTGCATAAGGTAACACAGACAAAGAAGCACTGGCTGTGAATCAAGACCTCGACGAACCAGCAGGTGCCTCCGTCGAAAGCGAGACACAGGACAAACCGAGTGTGCCGTGCAATGTTGAGTTGGTTGGAGCAACTACGGATAAAGAGAGCCTAACAACCGGTTTGGAATGCACAATGAGAAGAGAAAACAAGAAGCGTTTATACCAAGACAAATATCGCATCTAATTCTTTGCGTAAAGCGGCGCGAATACCGTTCCGCATTCAGGTGAGGGATGAACGCAAGCAAAGCGGGTCCCATCAGTATGGTGACGGCACATTAACGGAAGCCACCCAAAGCACCTCCACCCTCCACCCCATCCCAACCGCTTTCCGTTCTCCGCTCGACTCGGTTCAGCCTACATACGACACGCACTCGCCAGCACGACACTTGCCAGGTTGTTGGAGTGCAAACCGCTCGTTGATTGACGTCCGTTTGCCAAACCATCTCTCCGTCCACCGCTCAGCTCATCCACCGCCCTCGATCCCGCCCCTTCGCCTATTCGCCATCTTCGCCTCCGTCGTGTCCGCCATATCTGCAGCCTCTCGTGTGCGGCTGCTCCTACCTCCCGCCTCCTTCTCGACGTGAATAGGGTCATGGCCGGCTCCTTCCCGAACGACTCATCATCCTCGGCTACCCCCCCATTACCGCACCCTCGCATCGCCGATACCGTCCAGCCAGGTGAACTGAGCCAGCTCATCGACTTTTACACGGATCCCGCCCGAATCTTTCCGGGCCATCGGACGGTTGACGTTCCTGCGGACGCTGGAGGTGTCGGGATGGAGATGGACGCCACCCAAGATGGCAGCGCCTCCCGCGCCTGGGGAGCCGGTCTGCCTACCTGCTCCCGGGGTTTCGACCAACTCGTGCGTCCCCAAGTCACCAGCGACGCCACAGAAGGCGAGGAGGAGGTCGAGTTCTTTGTCCCGTCGTACCTCGAGGGATCAACATACATTCGGAAGCTCGAGTGGGCGCAGCGATCCAAGGCCATAGTTCAGGAAGCGACGGCCAACGGCACCCTTCGCCATCTGACCACTTTTCCGCAACCCCCTTCGTCAGGCTCTCACCGAGGCATGTCACACACCGTCATCGAACGCCAACCGATAGACGACAACGAGTCCCTGCCTCCCCTGCCCACAAAGTGGAACGAGGAAGACAAGCTGGGTGGCATCGAGATCCAGGACAATGGCCTTGTGGTTAAGTACACAGGGTCTAAGAACCAAAGCGAACGAGAACGCGACCACGAAGCATGTGCAGTTCGTGCCGACCATTACATGCCTCCCCTCGGTGGGCTTTATTACTTTGAGGTTGAGATTTTGTCAGCCAAGCGAGAAGAGTATGTGTAATCATGGCATGCCGCTGCTGGACGTGGAGGGAATCATGGCGGCGACAGGTGCTAACGGACGATTAGTGCGAAGATTGGTATTGGGTTTTCGACAAAGACGGCAACGCTTTCACGGCCGATGGGCTGGGAACCCGAGGCATGGGGGTATCATGGCGACGATGGACGATGCTTCACAGGCCAAAACATTGGACGCCATTTCGGCCCGCGGTATAACAAGGATGATGTAATCGGTTGCGGTATCAACTTTCGAGAACGCACCGCCTTTTTCACCAAGAATGGTGTCAAGCTTGGTAAGATGGTGAAGTATATTTCTCCCTGGCACGCTAACACTGCATTTCAGGAACTGCCTTTCACGAGATCGCGCGGGGCAAGAATTACTTTCCTGCCGTTAGCTTGAAGCAGCCCGGCGAATGCATTCGCGCCAATTTCGGCCATACTCCATTTGTGTACAATATCGACGACATGGTCCGGGTATGGGTTTCGTGAATTGTACTATGAGATGAAGTCTTACTGACGTCTGATCAGGAAGAGCGCGAAAAGGCACACAAGGCTATTCAAGGCACGGATACGTCGACCCTGGTCTCTGGCATGAGCGAGACAGACCTCATCCAAGCTCTTGTTCTCCAGTTCCTCCAACACGACGGCTACGTGGAAACCGCGCGGGCTTTTGCAGAAGACATGAGACTGCAAAAGGAGACGCTCAATCTAGACCCCAGCGTTCCCGTCGCCGGCGTCAATATCAGAGACGACGAAGACGCCAATAACCGGCAACGTGAGTCGACGTTTGGTTACTTGCACGACACAGAAAGCTGACATTCTCCAGGCATACGGATAGCAATCTTGGAGGGCGATATTGACCGGGGTCTTAAGTTAACGAACGCGTATTACCCCCATGTACTCCGTGACAACGAACGAGTCTACTTCAGACTCCGATGCCGGCGTTTTATCGAGATGGTGCGAAAGGCAGCACAAATGAACATGATGTATGACATGAGGAGGGATGGTCGAAGCGAAATCCTCCTTGAAGACATCGACATGGACATGAATGGCAGCGGGGACTATCCTTGGGGCGACTCTGCCAGCGACGAGATCCCCCCCGAGTTGATTGAGCTTGAGAAGGACATGCTGGAGTATGGCCAGACGCTCCAGGCCGAATTTGCCAACGACCCGCGGAAAGAGGTTGCCAGGGCTCTCGACGATATCTGGGCCCTGGTGGCATACCGGAATCCTCTAAAAGAGCCGCAGGTTAGTCACCTGCTGGATAGGACAGGACGAGTTGCGGTCGCCGAGGAGCTCAACTCGGCTATTTTATGTGCGTATTCTCATCCAGAGCCCCCCCTCAGTCATGTCTAACGAAGATGTAGTATCACTCGGCAAATCATCCCGTGCGGCTTTGGAGACGCTCTATGCCCAGACAAGCGTTCTGCTCGAGACTCTGCGTCAAGATGGGAGCGTCGGAGCCTTTGTGGCCATGGAAGATGCCCTGGAAGGCATTCCACGGTCAACGCAGCTCTAGCCTTGTCACGAACAAGACTAACTCGGGGCTTTAAGATGACGGCGGTTTTGTGTCGCACATGGTGGCCTGGATCATACCTCGGCGTTTGGCAGGCTGTTGGTCGACGGGGGGCAAGTTCATATTCGCGTCCTCTCTTCATCCCGGCATCCCGTGTCGACTCCACGCTGGCCCGTTGTCGATATCCTGGGCTGGGAAGCGATGCGGGATGGACGGGTGACTGGCAAGGAGCCCGAGTCCTTGATGTCGTCTACATCACTCGTGGGTCCAGGGATGGGAGATATTGGTGTGGCTTAGCGCATAGAGTAATTTCAAACGTCATGAGCATGAAATTTCTGAACACTGCGGTCAAATGCCCTCATGCCGTGACTTTTCTCACATCCTTCCTGGCTTTGCATTGCCATCTTGATTAGCGGAGTTGATCCTGGGCGTCGCAGCTATCTATCTATACATGATGTCGGCCCGTGCCTTTCCCATCTTCATTTTTGTCATGATACATACATACACTTGCATAATTGTACAGCCGGCCCGGGTTTATGGCGTCTTGGGTCCCCAGCACCTCTCGTACAGCCTCTGGCGATGCCTCTGCAAGTTGTCCAAGCCCGCGAGGCATTCGGCTAGGGCAGGATCCCGCCAGGCCAGCGAGTCGTCGAGGATGAGGTACGTGTAGGAGAAGACGTCGGCGTCGAAGAGCCCCGGCCCCGCGGCCCCGAGGAACCAGTCGTCCCCGGCGAGGAGGGCCGACAGCGCCTGGAGGGCGGCGGCGGCGTCGGCGTAGAGCTGCCGGGGGCAGATTTGCGCGCGGCGCGTTGTCTTGAGGATCTCGGCCGTCGCGGCCGCGCGGAGGGTGTGGTGGAGGGGGGTTCGGAGGAGGAGCGACGGCGGGAGGTAGAGCTCTGCCAGAAGGGGCGAGTTGGCGGGGACGAGGTACAGGGCGTGTAGCTGGGATGGGGATTAGTTGCGTGCTTCGAGAACGGTGGACGTGGGGGTACATACCCAAGCCGGCCGCACGTTCTGCGTTAGCAAGGCCTTGTAGGCCTCGAGCCGCGGAGAGGCGGTTTCGGGCATCTCGTTGGCGGCATGCTGGCGGGCGTACTTGTAGATCTTGTCGCCGGTGAGGGCGACGGGGGAGGAGGATTTCCCCGGCGGCGCCGTCGAGGGCGGCAGGAGAAACGGGAGGGCGCCCGAGGGCGAGGCGTGGTTATTCGAGGACACGATGTCGACGTCGACGCCCGCGATCCTTAACAAAGTCTATGCCCGAGAAAAGATGTGAGAAAGCCGAGGATTGGTTAGCGTGTGCGCAAGGGGGGTACCTTCTCACCTGCCACTTCAAGCACGAGGGGTTGAAGCTCGGGCGGCCGTCGGGCGCGTCCTCGCCGGCGACGAAGACGTAGAGGGCCGGGCGGGTGTGCGCCGCGGCGGCGGCGGCGGGGGCGCGGGCGGGGAGCGGCTCCGAGGCGTAGACCTGGAGGGGGAAGCGCTCGAAGAGGTCGCGGACGGGGGCGGGCACGGCGAACCAGCCGGGGCGGGCGGCGGCGGCCATTGGAGGTGAAGGTGAAGGAAGGAGGTGAGGATTGGCGTGGAGGTGTGTTGTGGGAGGAGGGAGGGGGCGCGGGCGTGAAGCTATCGAGATGTCCGAATAGGAAGCTTGAATTGCATTGGGGAAGTTCTGATAACTACGAATTGGGAAGGCGGTGAGGGTGCCTTGCAATAGTGGGGCAGGGCTCTAAATTGAGACGGAAAGTTAATCCCATGCTCTCTCGCGAGACGTCTACACAATGAAAACAGCATCACCAACGTCAAGAGAACCAGGATGCTTTTTCACATCACATTAATGACGACCAACAAAAAGCCAAAAAATGAAGCTTGTATAGGAATAGCCCAATGCGGGGGTCGAACCCGCAACCTTGAGATGTTTGAGAGTTGTGTACTCGTAAGAGTCTCACGCTCTACCGATTGAGCTAACCGGGCTCAATCTGTGGGTGCTTCTGATTGTTGCAAGCCCAGCCCGTATTGAGGTATATAGACGTGAGCTTGGTCTTCCTTTGTGTCTCCTTCTCTCGATTCAGGCGTCCACCAATCCGTTTGGGTGGACAAGAAGTCAACCGGCACTAGGCCGTCTCGTCAAACTCATCAATCACGCTCCTCGGCTTCACGTACGTGTCCAGAGGCGCGTACTTCAGATGGCCAAACCCAAAGGCCTCGGGACCTCCAATCTCGATGCCGCGCGCCGTCCCGGTCCATCGGTCGCTCGCCGCGATGCCGAGCACAATCACCAGCAGCCCGTACCGGTACTCGGGCGTCCCGATGGCCTCTCCGTCCTGGGCGTCGATGACGCTGATCAAGTCGGGCGCGATGGCCAGCACGTCCTCTTGGCGCTCCTCGTCGTCGTCGGGACGTAGCCGCAGCGCGGCAATATTCTCGTTCTTGAAGGGGATCTTGATGCGGCCGTGGAACTGACTTGGGCTGTCCTGTCCTTCGTCTCTCACGCCGGCGCCTTCGATGACATACTCTCCGTAGACGTGGCCGTTCCTCAGCGTCCTCTTCACTCCCACAATCTTCCCCTTCCACAGCACCTCGCCCGCCCCAGGCCCGCCGCGCTCCTCGATGATGGTCTCGGCCACATTGTCCACTCGGTTCTCGTGCCGTGCCCTCGCCACGGCTCGGCCGATCCTCCACGACTGAGAGACTGTGTGCTCAACGACCCATCTCTTCGTCTCGGCCCCCGTCACGGGCGCGTCAGCGAATCCGGCCTGCGACCCCATCTCGCTCAAGGCTGCGCGTATGATGCGCTCGACGTGTGCGTCCGACGCAGCCTTGGGCATGACGACGACGTTGCCGTTGCCGTCGCTGAGGGCGATGGGGGACCAGATGGTGTCTCGTTCCTTGAAGACGACGGGCGTTGTCTGCCACTTGGTCGGGTACGCCCTGCCCATCCAGTCACCGTCGACGGTGGGAATGTCCATGCTGCTGCTGCACCCCAGGATCAGCCCGCCCAGCCCGTTGGCGCCGCCGACTTCGACCGAGATGATGTGCGTTGCCGAGCGGGGACACATCTTGTACAGCTCCCGCTGCGCCTCAAGAAGCTCGTCGCCCGCGAGCTTCTCGATGCTGACCGTGGGACTGCCCACGCCCCCACCGCACCCGACCTGGGCGTCATCGGGGAGGTCGTCGGGGCTGATGATGCGAGCCGTGGCGCCGTTTCTCAGCTGCGTCCTAATCCGGATCATGGGGGAGTAGGGGGAACCGCCGCCGCCGGTGCCCAAGATGTAGCAACCTGTTGCTATCCACGCGAGATCGGTTTCCGAGATTGACCAGACGCGGTTCCTGACATTTGGTCGGTAGGAGAGGATATCGACTTCCTCTGTTGGCTTCGTAGCACGGGCTTCTTTGTTCTCGGTCGTTTTCTCGTAGTTGTCCATATCCTGAGTTTCGTGAGCGAGCTGGCCGCTGGGCTCGGGGACGACATAGTCGCGACTGAAGTCAAAGTCGCCAGAAGCGCGAACTATGAAGCGGGTTTTGTGCGAAACATACTAGCATTGTTAGGTTATAGGAACTACACTCTCACACGTCAGGCTTACCTGGAGCGGCAGAGTCTCCTGCTCCACGATCTTGACGGACGAGCGCAATGCTCCGGCGGCAACAGCCCGCTCGACAGCCTCCTGGCGGATTTCCTCAAGGAGTTGCTCTGTCGTTTTGGACTCCGTTGATTTGACCGTGTCCACGACGGCGCTCAACCTCGCAATGGCAGCGCCGACGGCGTTGGCGACTTGGGACCATTGCGGCTTTACCACTCTGCTCGCCCCCTGCAGTTCATCGGGAGCGATGACTGCTCCGCCTCCCACTAAGAGGACCGGGACGGCTTCTGGCGACGTCTTCATCGTGTCAATGACCTTTTCCAGCTTGTGCTTGACGACAGTCTTGTATTCAGCCAGCTCCTGGTCTGATAACGCATGCCGCACGAGTGTAGGGTCACCAATCTTGACATCGGGGTTATCCTGGACAGTGCAATCGGTGGTTGTCAAGACTTTTCTACCAAAGACAATGGTCTCTTGGGGAAGTTTGTATCCGACGCTCTCAGGACCGATGGTCAAGCCGTCTCCTTTTCGCACAATCGAACCGCCCCCGAGGCCGACGCTCTTGATGTCTGGACAGGAAAAGTTCATGCGCACGCCCGAGAGGTGGCTGTAGGCGGCTTGCTGGCGGGGGAAGCCTGACTCGAGGAGAATGCCCACGTCAGTCGTGGTGCCGCCGATATCGACCACCATCATGGCCTCGCTGGGCTCACCCTGGACGAGAAAGGCGGCACCTCGCATGCTGTTGGTCGGGCCGCTGGAGAATGTCCGGATGGGGGACGGGCGGCGACATCTCCCGAGAGGACAGTGCCGTCGTTTTGAGTGACGAAGACGGGGCAGTTCAAGCCAAGTCGCTTCACCGGCTCGTGGAAAGATCGAATCGTCTTGCGGGCAAAGGGCAGAATGGATGCGTTGAGGATGGCGGCGTTTTCTCGTTCGAGGAAGCCGAGGTTGGCCACTTCCTTGGAGCAGACGACGTCGCACCCGGGAATCGATGCCTTGACGATCTCGGCTGCTCGCTCTTCCTGTCGGTGGAGGGTGTCGATGGGACTGAATACACCAACGACCACGACGCTCTTGATTCCCTTTTCTCCGACTACGGCGCACTCGGCCCGGATCTCCTCCTCATCGATATCGGAAATCAAGCAGCCGTTGACTTCCAATCCACCTTTTAGCAGAGCATAATGACCCAAGATCAACTCGCGCATGTCATCGGGCCAATCCACACAAGGAGGTGTGTGCTTGGAGAACGGCCCGCAGAGACGAAGAACAGCCACGGACGACAGCCGCGCAGCATCTCGCTCCACGACTGCATTGACGAAATGGGTGGTGCCGACGGTTACGCTTGCAACATGGTCGGGTGCGACGGCGGCCGACTTGAACATGGCGGCGGTGGCATTGTCGATGCCGACGCTGGGGTTCGTTGTCGTGGGCGCCTTGTACCATGCGAGGATGCCCCTGTTCGCAGCTGACGATTGGAGGGGGTCGAGGATGACACCGTCCGTGTTGGTGCCTCCGACGTCGACGCCGATGCGAAGGCGTCGTGATGGAGATGAAGCCATGGAGATGGGCAAGTTGTCTAGCTCGAGGGGAAATCAAGCTTCACAAGAAGAGCCAAGTTGCGAAGGATGAGCAGCTTGTCGGGATGGAGGCTGTGGATATCATGTTGCAGTGCGGCCAAGACCCGATGCCGGCACGATTAGGCGTGTTACACAGCGGGGATGCGAATGTTTTGGCGGATGAGCGTCAATGACGTCGGGTTGATCCGGGGTAAGGCGGTAGGCATGATGCGAATGGGTTGTTGATAGCTAGTAGTTGGCTATCATTATCGTTGTTGTCGGGAAGATGCCACATTGCCAACCCATCAAGGAACTATCGCACACGTTGGTATCCGTAGATTGATAAGAGAGTGCGGGCCGTATCGCGGCGTTGCATGGGCTGGAGAAAGTGAAGTCCCGCCCCTGTCAAATGTTAATTAGCACTCCGAGGTACGTACTTTGACCTGCCTCGTTCCAAGCTCCTCTATTCTCTACAGTATATTAATGCCTGTTTCTAGGAGCAATGAAGCTGCAAAGAAAGGGAAGAGCTCGTTCCTTGCATTCCGCGGCTTCACGGATTCTCGGCTTGGCACAGATACTCCCAAGGTCAGGCACCTTAGTACCAAGTACATACAGAGTACATGGCAACTTCCGAAAGCCATCCATGATAAATGGCAATAACAAACACCACGGCAGGAGAAATGGAGTTTGCTTCATTCCGTCACGCGAACTGAAGTGTAGCCATGTTTGATTGATCCTACCTCCTGGTTCACCTATTACTGAGGTATCAAACAGAAATGCTGCTGACTCAGCCGCTCTCCGCCATCACGCCCCCATCACGCCCCATCACGCCCCTCCACCACGACCAAAGCTCCGACCGACCCAGCATCTGGCATTGGCATTGCTTATTATGCCTTGACACATCCCGGGGCAGTCATCGTCATTTTCAAGGCTGCGTCAGCCAGCTCCCGAAGTTGCCACCGCCCGCCTCCGTCCGCGTCCACGTCAACAGGCGCCTCGTCTCGTCGGGAAACGGCTGCCTTGTTTGCTTCCCCCAATCACGACCTGTTCGGCACCGAAACCATGATCAGATGAGCACCTGCTTGCGACAGCCCTTCGATTCAACCACCACATCATTCTACCGCATTCCACATTCAACATAGCTATCTCGACCCGCTGCGCCATTCACCCCTTGGTCGGCTTTTCTACCATTATTTCCAACCAAACCCCTCGCCTTGCAGCATACCCTGTCGACACTTCTTTTCGCTTCATTAGAAGACCTGCTTCGACCATTCCGTCGTCCTCTCCATTCTCCGCCGAGCCGAATCGTACCCCTTACCCCGAATCATCACATCGACGCTACAGATGTCCAGGTACAACCTCAGGTCCCAGCAGGACCTGTCCATGGACGAATATGGAGCGTTGCCCGGAACAAGCTCTGGCGAGTGGGTTGCCCACAACATCACTCCCTTGAAGTCCAACCTCGCTCCGGGCAGAGAGATGCCAGGCATGTCCCTTTTCTGCTGCCAAAGCCTTCGCCTGCTAACCAACGGCCCTTCCAGGATGCCACCCCGCCCGCTGGTTATACGAGCTTATGAACAACAACTTTTCCACCTGCGATCTCTTCGATAGAGCGCAACGAGCGAAGCTGGAACTTCCTTTTCCCTGGCAGCACGAACACAGACTCATGAACAACGGCCAACAGACCTTCAGTGCGCCCTCGAGACATGTCATATCGACGGTTTGCATCGATTGCCATTTCCACTTCGTCTTCAAGATGTCCTGGAAAGACGCACACGCCAATGAGCTGTGCAATGCCGACCATGCGAAGTGGCCGCCGCGCCCTTCTCAGTTTCCCTGGCACCACCTCGTCTGGGCCGGGTCGGATACCGAAACCAACGTTGTTACTGACACGTCTAAATACTACCCCATGCTGGCCAGAGAGAACTTCGTTTGCTGTGCACCACCATGCACCTTCCAGGTCACTCTAGAAGTGTCGTTACCCCGCATGCAAAAGTGGTGGATCGACCTTCTGCAGGACCAGAGGGCCATCCTGAGGATGCTTAACCAGGCGAGAAAGGAGGATCCCGCGAGGTACGAGGCTGCGACGGACGACTGGGCACTGCAAGCCCCGGCGAATTTGAATACCTACCTTAAGAACCTTCTGGAGGCTCCTAATCCGGAAGACGTCCGCAATATCTCCAAGCGTAACAAGCGGTTCGCTGTGCTATTCGGTCCGCGTTGTTTCTCCATCTTCAGGGAACTGGAATGGGCGGAAACCATCATTGAGGAAAACGGCGTCGACGAAGGCCAATTCATCCCGTCGGCCCCAATACCTGCCGGGGGCTATAACGGAAGCACTGAGCTGGGGACGTATCGTGCTTACCTGGAGGACATTAGGTCTGAGATCGAATGCCTCATTGTAAAGCAAGGGAACGAGGGAGAGCTCTCCTCGGCCCTCCTCCACTCGAGAATGGGAGCACAGGAAGTTCTCGATCTCAAAGGCAACGTTCTCACAAATATCCAGCGATACAAGCTCATGGGCGTGCTTCCGAATCAGCCCAAGGAAGTAGTTGTCAACGCCTACCTCCGACAGTGCGAGCTGACTCCGAGCAAGCGCGGAGACATCATTGAAGCTCTGCTGGGCATCGCGAATGATCTCAACAGCGATGAGCTGTCCGAGTATGCCATGACACAATCGTCCGTGTTCGAAAGCCAACGGAAGCAACTTACAACGTCCGATGACGATGAAGTTGTCTCTCAAGCCTTGACTTTTCTCGGGCTCAAACCTCGAAACACCTACAAGGCAGATGCTCTCGTTCAAGCATTCAGGCAAAAGCTAGCCAAGGACCCTGGTGATGCTACCACGGCCAGATCCATGCTCTCCGTGATCGCTCAAGCGTCAACGGATGATACCTACCAAGCCACACTGATCATGGAGGCCGATGCGAAGATGTCGCTCGGGGCTAGCAAGGTTGTCCTCGGGCTTGTTGGCTCCAGCGGATTTGGCCCGGATGCCTTGGACGCAGCCAAAGCAAAGGTCAGTTTCCTTGCTTTTCAATCTGGACCGCCTCGTCTAACTAGCTACGTAGGTGGACTCAAGCGAGAACCTGGAGGCCAAGGCAACATACCTTGACGCCATGGATGCCATTGCCGATCATACAAACTCGACTGACTTGAAAGCAACCATCAACGAGATGCGCCGCGCGAACGGAATTCCCGTTCGAGACGACAATGGCAATCTGTCCCTCTCAGCTGGACCCGTGAATTACGACCTGCCCGTCGGCCTGGAAAACATCGGAAACACATGCTACCTCAACAGTCTTTTACAGTATCTCTTCACAGTCAAGCCGGTCCGAGACATCGCCCTCAACTACGAAGCCTTCAAGCTCGAGCTCGACGACGAGCACATCCAGTCTCGTTTGCTTGGCGGGAACAAGATGCAAATGGACCGTGGCGAGGCTGTTGTTGCGCAAGCATGTATGTGGGATGCAGCCCAGCTCGTGAGCGTCGTTACTAATATGATCAGTCGCCCAAGAGCTCTCCGACCTATTTGCAAACCTATCGAAATCCGACCAGGTAGCAACTCGCCCCTCTCAAAGACTCGCCAATGCTGTTCTCCTGTCCACCCACACGCTCCTCAATGACTCAAAGCAGACAGCCGCATCATCTACACCACCGAAGCCTCCGCCACTGCCAGCCCGGCCTTCGCCCGCCCCTCCCACCAAGCCCATCGAAGATGTTGATATGACCAACGCTCCCAATCATACGGTACCGGATACTTTTGAGACGGCTAGCACCTCAAGCTCACGTACCCTCGTTGGCGAGGCAGATGAAGATGCGCGCCGATCGGCTGACAAGGCCAAAAAGTCTGCCGCATCGCCAGAGACTCATGTGAACTCTGCAACTGGAACTGAGCACCCCGACGGTCCCGTTGGAGGCGCCGGAACCGAAGTACCTCAGCTCGCAGACTTCTCCAAGTATGAGCCCTCCCACGAAACCGGGGACTCCGAGCTTCGGAAACAGGTTTCGACTTCGAATGAGGTCAAAATGGAAGATGTGGCCGAACCTCAGACGGTTGACCAGAAGGTTCTGAGCGCCCTTGAACATCAGAAGAGATCTAGTGGCACTGATCAACAGGACGTGGAAGAAGTCATGGGAAGCATTCTCAATCGCCTACAAGCGGCCATTCGACCGAGTTCAGTTGATGGACCGTCAGGCATTCAGCTCGAGAAGATCATGGAAACCTTTTTTGTGACGACAATCAATTACACAAAGAAGTTTGACGAAAAGACTTATCAGCAAGAGGTCAGCTTCGATCGATCCATCACTGCATTTCCGGCTGCGGAAGGACCATGTTCTCTCTACGAAGCCCTTGGCCGAAATTTCGATCAGCAAATCATCGAGGAGAGCAAGCTGTCACGGTACACTGCTGTCAAGACACTGCCGCCAGTGTTACATGTTCTCATCCAACGCTCGCAGTCAATGGGTAGCAAAAACGGGAACCCGGTCATCATCCCGGAGACGCTGTACATGGATCGATACATGGATGCTTCTCACGACTCTCCCGAATTCCAGCAACGAGTGAAGAACTGGGTTGTTTCAGGTCGAATTTCCGACTTGAAGTCGCAAAAGGCCAAAATCGTGGCAGATGCCTCCGTGACACGATTCATCGACAACTACAACCCCGCGGAAGATGTAAGGCCACCGAGTCCACTGTTCACTGATGACGTGGTGGTCGGAGATTCCATGTTCACTGGGCCAGACGTCTGGGATTTCGATGGACCGGCCGACGACGACTTTGTCTTCGTCCAACAGGCGTCAAAGCAACCGGCGACGGCTCAGGACATGCCCAAAGGCCCCCGGCACGTTGGCGAGCTCGAGACTGAACTGAATAACATGATGGACGAGGAGCTGGAACACCGAGAGAGAACACTCGAGGAGCACTTTTCCGACCTCAAGACTATTCCATACCGTATTCACGCGGTCATCTGCCATCGCGGCCAGCTAATGTCTGGGCATTACTGGGTGTGGATTCATGACTTTGAGCAGGGCGTCTGGCGAAAATACAACGATTCGAGAGTGGAGGTGAGCGAGAGCACAGTCGACGTGCTGCAGTCTCTGAGCACGAGCGGGGAGCCGTACTACCTCTGCTACGTCCAAGACAAGGACAAGAACGACTATGTCAACGTTCCCAAGCGGCTTGTTCCAGCGACTGCTCAAGATGGGGTCGAGAACACTCCAGGCGTGGACGCAGACGGGGATGTCCAGGTTACGAACCATGAAGTCGTCACTACGGAAATGGTGAAGGAGAAGGATGCGTTGCCGGCCTATGTGGACGAATCTATGGACTAGGAACTGAGACCACGGCAATCACGTGCCATAACATTCGACTTTGACGATTTCATGACAGCCTGTGCAAGACGGCACCGACACACTGAATCGCGCCAATACAATACACCTGTACTTTCCCGCTTACAAATCGACGTCGATGATGCTGGTCGACATGTTGTAGGCCGAGCCCCCGTCGCGTTGATGTCGGATGAGAAGCCTGCGTCCACGACCATGATCCGATCGCCCCCCAAACGAGAGCCTACTGAACCGATCGAGCCCCGTTTAGCCAAGCGGAGGTCTCTTTCTGACAAGCGGACGTCTCTTCCCGAGAAGAGGACGTCTCTTCCCGGCAAGCGGACGTCTCTTCCCGGCAAGCGGACGCCTCTTCCTGGCAAGCGGAGGTCTCTTCCTGGCCCAGACGACAAACCTGTTGGTTAGCGAAAGGAATATGGTGGGCGTGAGAGCGAAGGCATTGTTTTTTGTTTTACCGCAGGGCGTTGAGGCATTGTGTGAGGCGAGAGCAGACGAACCCCCGGCATTTCAGAACAGTAGATAGACAGTAGACGGATGACACGACACGAATAATATCTCATGAAGCCAGAACGGGGCCGAGCCAGATATGAGTGAGGTCAACTGCAGGGTATATTGAAGTCGCACTCATTTTTACACTGGCTTTAGTTAGCGGCCTTTGAAGACGGGTTTCCTCTTCTCCTGAAAGGCCTTTAGGGCCTCGTCTCGGTCTTCGGTATTGACTACACGCTCGTACATCTTGTTCTCGACCTCCTCCCTCGCCCACGCCACAGCCTGCAAGGCAGCGCGCACGCCAACGGGGCCGCCCTCGCAAATCTCCTGGGCGAGCCGCACAGCCTCGCTCAGAGCAGCCTTGCGGGCCTGGGCCAGCATGTCGGAGGCGTCGCGCTCGTCCTCGGGGAGGACCTCGACGAGGCGGTCGGCGATGCCGAGGAAGTAGGCCTCGGGGGCGGCGACGCGGCGGCCGGTGAGGATGAGGTCGCGGGCGCGGGAGAGGCCGATCAGGGCGGGGAGGCGGTGGGTGCCTCCGGCGCCGGGGATGATGCCGAGGCGCGTCTCCGGGAGGCCGACGGTGGCGTTGGACGAGAGGACGCGGAAGTGCGTGGAGAGGGCGAGCTCGAGGCCGCCGCCCAGGGCGACGGAGGATATGGCGGATATGGTCGGGACGGGGAGGTTGGCGAGGGAGGTGAAGGTCCCGCGGAGGTTGGTCAGGAACTCGGCCGTCCTGACGGGAGACGCATTAGGGTGGTGGAGGTGCAATTGACTGGAGAGAGACTCACTCTTGCTGCGAAAAGCCCTTCCGCTCCTTCAAGTCAGCGCCGGCGCAAAAGCTCGCGTCCACGGCGCTGGCCAGGACCACGGCTCGCGTGGGCCCCTTCTCGTCGACGCCGGCGGCGCCGCCAAAGCGCCTCGCGGGCGGGAGCTCCTCGCCATCGGGGCCGTACTGGCCGTGCACGGCGTCGAGCTCGGCGCGCAGCCCGGCGAGGAGGGCCCTTGAGATTGCGTTGCGGGCCTGCGGCCGGTTGAGCTCGAGGATGCGGATGTGGCCGCTGTTGGGGGCGGGGAGGTTGGTGACGCGGATGAGCGGTTCGGAAGAGGCGGCGGCGGCGGAGTAGAGGCGGCGCTGGAGCGGGAGGCGGAGGCGGAGGGGGAGGGAGAGGCGCGGGGGCATGGTGGGCGGAGATGGGGTGCGTGTGAGACTCTCAGTGTGGTGATGGTAATGCTGGGAGTATCGCACAATTGCAGCTTTGCGAGCTTATGGGGATGACGTCGTTGGCTGGCGTCGGCTTTCGTCGGCCCGTTCAAGCTCGATTGCCGGGCTGTGGTTGGCTCACGGCAATCTTACGCCGAGACGACGCGGGCAAGTGACCCCGATTGCCGATACGGAGCTCTTTCCTCGCTGGGGGATTGTGACAACAAGCTTAAATGGAAGGAGGGATGGAAGACAACCAAACTGCACCTCCTTGGCAATGAGGTCTAGCCCGATGTGGATGGATGCCTTTTGTCTCTTTCGTCCTCTTCTTTCCTCAGCCATCACGCAGATCCTCCCCGAGTCATTAATGAATCAATTCCTCCCTCAACGGCCCTCTTTTCTAGTGGAGCAGTTGAGGTGTTTTCCCCCTCAAATCTGGACTGACATTTGGCCATGTCTCGTCCGGTCGCCGCAACCATCGCCATGCACTCGCCGAGCAACGCGCCAGGAACCAGAGCACTTCCCCACTGCGAAGACGATGCTAGGCTCTTCGGTGGCACAATTTCAGCCGCTGGCGGCTGTCTTCGCCCATGCCGCGAACCCCTGCCCTTCTGGGGAAACGTGCCAAGGACCCAGCGACGTGCCCGGCCTGGCTTCTGCGTCCGAGAGATGCGGCGAGCGCTCCGCTTATTCGACGAGGCATCGTGCAGGAGGGTCCCGTCCCGTCTCCTCAAGGATCGTCGCTCGTCGGTCAGCTTTTCGTTCTTTGTTGGCGGCTGCCGTGCTCGTGTTTGCCCTCTTCGCCTCGCAGGCTGTGTTCGGTCAGAAATTGGTGTCGTTCATAAGCAAGCAATCAGCCCCTCCGGTTCTCTACCCAGGACGGGTTAGAGTGGACGACAGTGATTCAACTGCTTCAACTGCCTCGAACCGACGAGAGGCCCGAGATCAACCAACCAAGACGATGGACCGCGCTGTCCGTTGTCCGTTTCGTGTCGCCTTTGCCTTTCCCCAGCCATTTCTCTGACGGCGGTCAGCGTCTCATATCCTACCATGACGTCCGTCTCGGCCTCGTCAACTCTGGCCTTGGTGTCTTCCGTCTCAGCCGAAGCCTCCGCCACGGCGCCAGCCACCCCCATCAAAGTCCTGCTGCGGGATAGCATCGACGGCGCCACAGACTTCTACCCCTTCAATGACATCGCCAAGCTCAGTTCGGGAGCCGACTCAACCTTGACCTTCAAGGAGCTCTTCACTACCAGCATAGAAGGAGGACAAGAGATTGTGCTCTTTGGCACCGGCTGCGTCGTTGATGGCGTTGCCGACTGCACCTACGCCTGCGACAAACCCAAGTACTTATTCGGTTCCCTCGAGACCTTTTACAACTGCGCTGCTCTCGCCTCCATTTCTTACTGGACTCAGGATGCCAAGGCCTTTTACATCACCGACGAGGCGGAGCGCAATGCCAGCGATGTGATGGGCACAGGCACTCTCGCGAGCTTCGACTCGGCACCGGTGCTCAAGTCGCTGGTTACGTGCGCTCAAGACGCATGCGAGCATGACGGACTGAGCAAGGCTTGCGATCGATCCATTGAGAACTTGTCGCGGAACTCCAGTGCGGAGGACATCTTTGATGCCTTGGAAGACTTTTGCCCCGACTTGCAGGCACAGATCAACCCCGACATCTTCGGTCCTGGTGTAAGGAGTTCTGTCTTGATTCGTGGGCCGGCTTATTGACTTTGTTTCAGGTTCTCATCTCATATGTTTTGCAGATCTCCTTTGCCGTATCTCTCTACCTCCTCACCAAGGGCTTCACGCTTTGGGTGCGCCTCAGCCAGGGCGACGGGCATACGAAGAAGCAGACGCAGCCCCTCGGCCTCCAACGCAGCCTTACTCGCATCGAGTCAATGATTTGGCGCGATACCAGCGCCTTGTCGCGTACCAGCATCGCCATTGCGACGACGCTTGTAGAATTTCAAGAAGCCCAGTGTTGGTTCATCTTTGCGCTGCAAATCGCGTCCATCCTCGCCATCGTCGTCAACTCGTCCGAGGGAACGTTTTGGGGAGAGATGGTGGTTAACTCGGCCATTGCCTACCACGTTAGCCAAAACGGAGTCTTGCCCATCTTCCTCGTCCAAGCCCTCCTCCACCACGAAGGCATCCGAGGGTGGAACACATTTGTCGGCTTCCTCGTCGAGTACGTGCTGGCCATCGTCGCCACCGGGCAGAAGCTGATGTTCGATCGCGCCTTTGAAAACTTCAAGAGCCAGTCTCAACTCGCCGGGTGCGGCTACAACCCCAGTCCTCGCGCTTACTGCGCTGCGACAAATGGTGTCGATGGCCTGCAATTCAGCGTGTTCCCCCACCCCCTCCTCTACAAGATGGCCTTTCTCTCGCTCAACACCATCGCCATTCTCGCCCTCTTGATTGATCAGGTGGCATGGGCGCTGCGAACGCACCACGTTACAAAGAATGCGCGCATCGGGACGTATCGCATCGGCCGGATGCCGTCTTGGGGGCGGAGGAAGAGGGGGCTCGCCATGAAGCGGTGGTTCTGGCGTTTCCTCGAGGTTTCCTATCTCGTCATCAACATCATGTACATGATCTCCTTGACCAAGGTGATCACGGCCGAGAGCTTCGCGGCAAACAAGTGGTCGTACGGGCAGATCATTGCGGTTACCGTCTGGGGGCCTGTGATTGTCAAATTGTTTGACCTCATGCTCTGTGAGTGTCGATGGCTTGTTGTCTGTTGATGCGCATGCTAATTCTTCCCAGCCGGACCGCCGAAGAACGGGATTCAACTAAATTCGGGACCGCCACGGTTGCGGATCGACAATGTCATCAACCACAGAGCCGGGACATCTGCCGACGAGGTGTGCGAGGACTTGTTCGATGAGAAGAGCGTTCGGGGCTCATCGGATCCCATGCTTCGGTTCCAACCAGAGGCAGCAACAGCGCGGACGAAGGAGCAGGCAAGAGGAGGCGGTGACAAGAGGTAGAGTGGAGTGCTTGCAACGGAATTCACGACTGGAATGCTTGATGATGTACGACATGATGATTGAAAAGGCTGACTTGTAGGATTTATTCTCTTATATTTATTCTATTTTTTCTTAGCTTTGTTTCGTCGTCGTCGTCGTCGCCCTCATCTCGTCCTCGCTCCACTATGGTTGGCCTCACTCTCGAGATGGCAGTGACAAGTGAGCGCATCACCAGGCGCAACTAGACAAAGCCCCAGGACCCAAAACGTCACTCGGCTCTCAAGGATCAAGGTCGGTTCTCATTTCCAAGGTCTCTTCCTCGGCGTCATCAGGTTCCACGTGCGGCGCCTCTTGAGGAACCGGCGACGCCCCATTGGCTGTCATGACATCATGGAAAGCCAAACGCTCCGGCCGTTCGTCATATAACGAGAATAACCGCCATCCAAAAGCTGCCGTGTTGTTTTGTAACAACATATCAATATCTCCAATTACGACCAAATCAACCACAACCGTACCAAACATGTCCTTCCTCATCGAAAGCATCTCCCGCCAGGTCCCCCGCGTCTCCCGCGTCGCGCCCCGAATCCTCGCCGGCCAAGCTCCTCGCGCCTTTTCGACCAGCTTGGTGCGAAACCGAACCGCCACCGAGACGGTCAAGGACAAGCTGAAGACGGTCGACCGAGCCGTGAGCCACAAGATTGTTGACGGTATCGAGGCAGGAGGTACATGGAACCCAAAAATTGTCCCTACAGTACCTTGCAAGATCTGACATTTGGCTGCAGAAAACCTTACCCACAAGATTCAGGAAGGTATGGAAGGCGCCACCAAAGGGAAGATGGCCGGCAAAGCTGAAGAGGCGAAAGGCGAGGCCAAGGCCAAGGCGAGCGAGTGGGAAGGCAAGGCGAAGGGCGCTGCCGAGCACGCCAAGGGCGCCGCTGAGCATGTCGAGGGAAAGGTGAAAGGGGCTGCTGAGCAGGTCAAGTCAAAGATGTAGATGTGTTGACGTCGGTGTCACTGTACAATATGTATGTGTAGGGGGTAAATAGCATATGTTTGTTGTACTGGGAATACTTGTCCGATTGTAAGGTCCTATGCTCTGGTCTGTCTTATGCAAATACAGTTAGGCCACCGCTTTGTTGAATCAGGGGTTAGATGGATGGTGCCAATAAGTGTCCATCATTGCCAACCTGATAGAACTGGATGCAATAGCGTCAATCGCCGTGACCGAAGCTGTCTTCCCCGCATCACGGCACGCACGCATCCCCCTCGACGCCGACCTCCTTTCGGGAATATCGGCAACCACGGCGACCTTTGACACGGTGAACAATCGCAGACCAAACTCTCCGAAGCTGAACGGGGGCGGTCTAGCCCGCATTATCGGGACAGCGAGTGCCGCGGCTCCCCAATCACAACGCCATGCGGCCGTTCCTCGTCGGCATCTCGGCACGGGTACATACCGTATAACACAGGTCCATTCTCGCCAACAGCTGATATTTCGTAGGGGGCAAGCAAGGGAGCTTCCGTCCTTGCCGACAGTTGGCAGGGCCTGAAAAGAGCTGTTGCCACGGGATGATGGCTTTGGTGATGCGTCATCGTTGACGTTTGGGAACGGTGTAGGTTGGTGTAAGCGACTCAGTAGAGGTAGAGCTGTGATGTATAAGTTCATCCCCCCAACCCTCATGCGTTATCTGTTTTCCCAATCTACCAAACTCCCACTCATATATCAGCAAACATATACATCATTTAACATTCAACATTATGGGTTTCTTCGGCTTCGGTACGCATCGAAAACCCCCCCCCCTTTTCAACAGATGACCCAAACTGACTCTCCAAGGTGACGGACGCGAAAACCGCGACCAGGTTTACGAGGGCGACGAGCGCCACCAAAGCCACCTCTCGCACGAAGTCGTGGCCGGCGGCGCGGCCTTTGAGGCGATGAAGAAGTGGGAGGACCACCAGCGAAACGAGCGTGAATCACTCAACTTCCCAATCCAATCCTCACACCTTGGCTGACGTTGCGGGACAAAATTCCAGGAGAGCCAGTCAGCCACGAGAAGGCAAAGGAGATGCTGGCGGGCCTCGCGGGGGCCGAGGTTGACAAGCTGTTCGAGACCAAGGGGCTGGACGGCCTGGACCGGGAGAGGGCCAAGCACCGGGCCAAGGAGAATGTCGAGCAGCTGTACGATCAGCAGTACGGTGACGGCGATGGGTATAACCCGTACGTGTTCTGGCTCGTCCGGCGTGTGCCGCCGGTATGGGTTTTTGTGCTAACTGGGAGGAATAGGAACGAGAGTCGTCGTCACGAGGCCATGGACTACTGAATGGGATGGTTGATGGCACGACGTGTGTTGGAGGTTTGGGACGCAGTTCAAGGCAATATTATATTCAAATTGAAGGACCAGGTCATGATGTCCCTCCTTGTACCAACCAGGGTATATAGAGTGCAATGCGAACCAACAATGAAGAAACACCACTTACACCAACGTATCGACTCCCTTACGCAAGCACGCCAAGGCCTCTCTGCCTCTAGTACCTACGCTACGGACACCTGACATCACGAAAACACAGACATGCACAAAACAAAAAGAGCAAAAAAAAGACTGGATGGCATCGTGAGACAACTTGCTCCCGGCAGGGCTTGAACCTGCGACCTTCGCATGACCAATGATTCCCAGAGGAGGAGGGTATTATTAGTACGAAGCTCTAACCAACTGAGCTACGGAAGCCGTCCAGTGGTGGATGGGGGCGGAGAACTAATCGAGGACTGAGAAGCATTCGCACCAGGCATGAAGCAAATGCCCGTTTGATTTATCCCGCGCGCCATTCATGCAAAGCCGTGCCCCTTTACTCTGGTCGTCTAAAACGTCGGACTAAACTAAACGGTGACCAACGGTGGGCTTCACCGTCACCGTTTTCATCATTGTGGCTGAAATTGTGGCGGACAAGCGGGGTTCGTTCCGTGGCCGGCGCCGTCCACTACCGAAAGCTCGCGTGATGTCGCCGGGATCCTTTGCTATCCTGCTCCAACATGCTCAACTCCTCAATCGCCGCTCCCATAAATTGAAGGCTTCCCCTCGGCCATTGAAACATGGTCTCGCCGCCCCCGGCTGCTCGCCACTCGCAATTGTCACCATGGCGTTGAAAAAGTCGGCCGTCCTGCTCTGCTCGTGCAATTCCCTTTCCGGCCTTCCGCGCTCTTCCTCGGCATCGATAACGTCATCGGCCTTTGGCCCTCGGTCCCTCCACGCCTCCTCCTCCTCCTCCTCCTCCTCCAAGAACCACCGTCGCAGCTATGCCACCGTAAACGATGGCCGCCCCCGAGGCTCCAATGACGTGCCCGAATGGCCCAAGAACCCCCACCCGACGCCCTACGAGATCCTCTGCATGCGCAAGTCGGACCCCTACACCAAGCACCGCTTCTACGAGCTCGTCAAGACGTACCACCCGGACCGCCACGGCCACGCCGCCGCCGCCGCCGTGCGCCACCTCCCCAAGGCCGCCCGCCTGGAGCGCTACCGGCTCATCGTGGCGGCCAACGACCTCCTCGGCGACGCGACCCGGCGCCGGCTCTACGACGCGCACGGCGTCGGCTGGACCGGCGACCGCGCGCCGACGGTCAACGAGAGCGTGCGCCACGCCGAGCACGCCTGGCGCGACCGCCCGGGCAACGCGTCCCGCAACGCCACGTGGGAGGACTGGGAGCGCTGGCACGAAGAGCGCGACGGCGGCAAGCCCCGCGAGGCCCTGTACGTGTCCAACGGCGTCTTCGCCACCCTCGTCGTGCTCATGTGCATGGCCGGCGCCCTCGCCCAGATGAGCCGCGCCGAGCAGTCGGGCGCCGAGTACCTGGAGATGAAGCACCAGGCCAACGTGGCCATCGGCCGCGACGTGGCGCGCTCCACGCTCGTGGCCGCGGGACGCACAAAGGACGAGCGCGTCGACCACTTCCTGCGCGACCGGGAGAACATTGCCTATGCGTTTTCGCCCTCCAGGTACGAGAGCGCGCCGCCGCCGCCCCCGGAGGAGCAGCCTGGGGGGCCGTCTCGGCCGTGAAGGACTGAAATGGGGCTTTTGAATGTTTATTAAACCGATGGTGTTGATTGAAAGAATACTATGCATGACAAACATGTTGACAAGCCTGCCTGCCTGCCATGGATGAGCGTAATGGTGCTAGCCGGCTACGCCCCTCCTCCAGACCCCCTCACTCCTTCCGGGCCTCCTTGACGCGCTTCCTATACGTGTCGTGTCCCCTTGGGTCGTCGAGAATGGCCCGCATGGTCCGCAGCGACCCGACGTCGCCCATCTCCAGCAGGGCGGCCTCGAGGGCGCGGGCGGCGTAGGCGCGGGCCTCGTCGTCGTAGCCCAGGGCGTTTGCGTTCTCGGCGGCCACGGCCAGCGGCAGCGCCATCTTGATGTCGAGGCGCTCCTCCTCGTAGCCGCGCACCAGCTCGCGCACGTCGGCGATGCTCGCGGGCGTGTCCCAGCTCGACAGGTCCAGCTCGAGCTGCCGGATGCGCCGCAGCCGGTCGTCGCCCGCGTCCGCCAGCGCGTCGGGCAGGGCGCAGCGCGCGCAGCCGCACTCGAACCCCCACGTCGCCCGCGTCTGCCGCCGGCGGTCGCGCTGCGGGAGGAACGGGTCCAGGTACGATACGGTGAGCTCCTCGCCGGCGAGCACGGTGCGCGCCACGCGGTTGCGGTGCACGAGGCCGTCGTCGATGCGGTACGCCAGGTTGGGCCGGCAGTCGTGGTTGAGCCGCGTCGTCTCCGGGTACAGGCCGACGTGCGGGCCCTTTCCCGAGAAGCCGCGGAGGCCGACGTCGTAGCCGCTGGTGGCGAGCATGTCGTGCAGCCGGTGCCCGCCGACGAGCCCGAGGCCCGCCGCCGCCGCCATCTGCGCCTCGAGCAGCCTCCGGGACGCGTCCGGGAGCTTGGCGAAGCCCTTGTCGAGCAGGTCGCGGTGCTGTCCCGGGGCGGCCGCCCGCCGGAACAGGTCCGTGTGGATGATGAAGACGGGCGAGACGCGCATGACGGGCTCGCCGCGCTCCAGCCGCCGGTTCGCGATGACGCCGAGGCCCTTGCCGGGCACCTCTTCGATGCGGTACGCCGCCGGGTCCGTCGCCGACCGCTCGGGCGTGTAGCTGGTTTGCCCGACCGACTTTGTGTACCACGACTTGGTGATGATGACGAGGCCGCGACCGCCGGCGTAGTCGGGGTTGGAGTAGATGCAGAACAGCCGGACGCAGTCGCTTGGGCCGCTCCACCGCGACTTGGTCGTGATGTTGTCTTCGTCGTCGTCGTCGTCGTCGGCCGAGGCCGGTTCCGTCTCGGGAGAAGGGCCGTCATTGTGTAGGCCGCAGATGCGCGGCTCGAGTAGCCACGTGGACGCGCATGACGGCTCGGGTTTGCGCTCTGGAGGGCTTGCGAGGCATGGAAGAAGCGCCCGGCACATGATCAGTGCGAAGAAGAGCCGCATGGTGAAGAGGACTCTCAGTCGGTAGCCATCAATGCGATCACGGTCAAAGGCGGAGCAGTGTGCTGAAGCCGCCTTCTTAACACGTACATCAGCCATGCATGACGCGAAATCATCGTGGAAGGCGCAGTAGAGAGAGGGGTAATGCAAAATTGTCTTGATGTAAGTTGGCATCATGAATACCAAGTGAAAAGGGGGCACAACCCACTGCCGCAACTGTGCCCTTCCACCCGCAACGGCTTCTTCCCTCGAGCTGCAAAAGCTTCGCATCGTGTACGTAACCCCCGCCTCCCTATGACGCCGTCGTTTGGCCGTCACCACGACTGCTGCTGCTGCGTACCAGGATGGCTCCCAGCTCCGTCCGGCTCGGGGTATGCCCTCACGGCCCCCGCGCCGGGCGGCCTCCCCACGTCGTAGATGCGGGGCTTCCGGGGGACGCGCGTGAAGCTCCGGACCTCGGCTACGGCGGGCTTCGGCGTGGGCGACCGGAAGCCCGTCGACGACGACTCGCGCGGGTCCCAGGCGTCGTCGTGCTGCCCGAGCCACGAGTTCGGGTCGGGCGCGGCGAGGCGGTCGGTTGGTGCCATGAGCTCCGGTTGCTCGGCCGGCGAGAGTGTCTCTGCCGGCGCTGCAGGGGGCGACGGGCAGCTTCTCGCTGGTCTCCAGGCTCTCCTCCTCTTCTTCTCCTGGTACCAGATGCAGGCCAGAGATATGACAATCACCGTGACCAGCAGTGACCCGACCACGATTCCTGCCACCATGCCGTACGTGAGGCCGCCCCTTGAAGCATCGCCGCTCAAAGCCGTCGCCGCGTGCTTCGATGGTTCCGAGGCAACACCAGCACTCGACGAGGCCTCATGTAGCTTCGGGACAGGTGTTGAGAATGACGACAACATCTCGGATGCTTGGGTTGTTTCGGCTGTTGACGAGACTTGGAGAGTCCTTGGTGGAAAGTCGAGCGAGGAAGCCAGCCTCACAGTAGAGAAGGACTGCCATTCCCTGGTGCCCGTCCTGTGAGTATTCTGTCGCAAAAACGTATCTATCCGAGTTGCCATGGTCAAAACGTCGACCTTCTCGGTTGTCATGGACGGTGCGCATCGATGGTTCTGGTCAGAGAATTTTCCTGCTTCACAATGCAGCAACGGCTTCCTTGAGGCGAACCCCTTCTCAAATGGCATCGACGTGACATGTTTGCTATAGCGTACAGATACGTCAAGTAACCCGGTGTACCTCGTATCACATCAGTGATACATCTGGAAAGCATCACGAGAATCACCCAACGGCTTCTCAACCTCGTCACCGGTCCAATTCGGATCCTGTGTCACACCAACGCAGCTAAGCGGCCGAGTCGGCTACAGTGAGGGGCTGTGCCGGGAAGCCTAGATTGCCTAATCCCTTCGGAGCAGCATCACCTTGTCTCTCATCACCTGCTCGGCTCTCGTCGGGTCGATGCGCTCGGTTGGGCCGTTCCGCATCATCTTGCCCACGAGGAACATGAGCTTGCCCTTGGGGAAGTCGGTGTAATTGACAAACTCTCCAACCACCTTTGGCTCCTGGTCCATGACCTCTGCTGCCAGCCTGTCGTACTCGTCCAGAGAGAGCTCGTTGAACCACAAGTCGTTGTCGTGGATGGCTTGCGTCACGCCCTTTTCAATCTCCTTGAAGTAAATGGCAAAAAGGAGCTCCTTTGCAACCTTGCCGGTAATTTCCTTCCGAATCAGGTGGTAGAGGAGCTGTGACAGGTTGTCGTCCGAAATCTGCTCGCAATCGCCTTCCGCAGTGAATGAGAGGTCTCTCGTCGCAAGAGGGCCAGCTTTGTACGTAGTCAGACGACCAAGCTCGTGGATGATCCAGTTTGCAGCAATCGAGGCCTGACTCTTAAAGTCTGACAAGTCTACCTGGCCGTCTTGAGCGAGCTTCTCCTTCAGGGACTTGAGGACCTTGTAAAAGTATTGAACCCTGGCTCCATTCTCCAGGTTGATGAGCGAAAAGGCGTCCTTGGATGTGAGCCCAAACTCGGAAATGAGGGCGTCGATTTCCGAATCGGCAGAAACGGCAAGCGAGTCACGGAGATGGTCAACAAGATCGCTGCCAATCACCAGAGGAGCGATATCGGGGTCGGGCATGTACCGATAGTCGACTTCTCCCTCCTTTCCACGCAATCGACGAGTTTCAGTACCGCCGATGCTCCAGCCTCGAGTTTCGCTGGCAATGACACCCCCGGCTTCGAGCTCGCGGATCTGGCGGTCCCTCTCGGCGATGACGGCGTCTTCAATGGCTTTGATGGTGCTCAGGTTCTTGATCTCGGTCCTGGTACCGAGATGAGGGCTGCTGCCGTCGGTTCTCCTCACGGAGACGTTGACATCGGCTCGAAGGCCTCCGGTTTCCATGCCTGAGACGCACGCATCGACCGTGCTTAGCAACAGCTGGATCTTGCGAACCAGTATCGCCGCAGTGCGTGGGTAGTGGATTTCAGGCTCGGTGATGATTTCAATGAGCGGTACGCCCACTCGGTTGAAATCCAGCCACTGGGTATTGTTCGTCTGGGCCAGCGTCTTGGCGGTATCCTGCTCAAGCTGGACCTGCTTGATGCCAACGGTGACGCCTTCGCCATCCTGGGGCGAGATGCCATCCCGCTTGAGGAGGGTGATGTGGCCATTCTTGGCAAAAGGCTCGTAGTACTGGGTGATTTGATAGCCCGATGGCTGGTCCCACCAGAAGTAGTGCTTCCTGTCAAATCGACTGAGCTCTTGGATGTCGCAGTTCAGTGCCAGTGCGGCTCGGATGGCGGGAACCAGGACCTCCTTCTGGAACAGAGGTTGACTGCCTGGCATGGCCACGTCGAAGAGCGCAACATGGCTGTTGGGCTCGTCATTGAAAGATGTTACAGCCGGTGAAAAGAGCTTGTGTGCCGTGTTCAGCTGCGCGTGGATCTCAATGCCGACCGTCAACTCCCATCCTTCCACAGTCTGGGAGTCACCCTTTGACTTATTCTTTCCCTGCTTCTTAGCCTTCCTTGCTTCCTCCCTGAGTTGTTTGCGTAGAGGGACCGGTTGCGCTGCCGGTGGTGGCACGGGAGCATCAGGCACAGCGTGGAGCCATCTGCTTAAACAGAGTCCTGATCCAGCCAGCTTGGTGGCTACAGGTCGCCTTGAGAGCTGACGCACGCCAACACAGCCGCGACGAGAGACTTGTCCGTTGAGCAGGTACTTGCTCAGCGCAGACGTGGGAATTCGCGACATTGTGCCCAGAAGCAGCGGGAGGCTTCCGATTTCCGGATCATATGCAATTGATAGATTGGAAGGGTATCGGTTGTTCGGAAAAACGCAGAATGAATCAAATTTCAGGCTTGAGATGTTCGATCGGTATCGTGGGGATTTGTCGCGGGAAATAGGGTCAACTCGGCGAGAGAAGGAAATTTGGCATGGAAAGTCAGCGAGATTGGAAGGGAAAGAACCGGATCAAGCCTCGCGTAATAGGTGCATCATCAATTGATGAAGCTCGAGATTTTGACGCTGCCCGCAAGCCACAAGCCAGCTTTGGTGGAGGTGCATCAGCTGCCGAGCTGCTTTGCTTTAGCGGCAGCGTCCGGGCCGCTAGAAAACCCGACGGGTCGGCATTGCTCATGCGGACGTACAGTGCATCTCCACGTAGTGCGCACGGTTAACATTCCACGACCCCTACCGCTCTCGCCCGGCGTACAGTGCAAACACTGTACATCACCTCCTTGTCAACCACACCACACCACCTCGTATGCACTCATTAACCCCATTCGTCCTCCTTCACCCAGAGCGCCCACGATGCGGGTGACCAATCCCCGGGCCCTGCAGAACAGCGAGGGCCGGGCTCTGACACATGCGCAGGAAAGCCACCCTGATGACGAGTTGGCAGCGTCGTCCCTCTTTACCTGTGACAACTCGCTGCTCGGAGACCAGTGTCCCTTGCTTCTCTCATTTTGTTCCTGTCCGAGACGTTTCATGTCTGTATTTATTTGTATTTACCGTACAGTCTCTTATCGCCGACATAGCCTCCCTTGTTCAGCACATCGTCAGTCCCCGCCGGATCCGGACCCCCGGTCTGTAAATAGTGGCCAGCTTATACATATTATACTTCCTCCAGGATCGGTACATCAGCTTCTAGCGAGTGAGCCACCTGTCCTCTCCCCTTATTTGCCATGGGGTTGACTAACAAGTCACAGTTCTCCTCAGGACGGAGGAAGAAACACTGTCGAGTGAACAATTCATCCGCCGCATCTGTGACTACCAGTATAGACTTCACACATACCCCGGTGAAGCTTCCAAATAGCCATGTCTGCCGAGGTCGATGCCGCAACTGCAGAGAGCTCAGGCAGAGCAGAGAACTCGGTCAGGAGAAGAGGAGGCCTTCCAAAGCCCAGACCGCTATCATCCACCACCTCCATCAAGTCTTCCGGATCGCCAATTCCTCACGTCTATCCAGATGCCATCGTGGATCATGAAGAGGAACATTCGTCGTCGGATGATGCCGCTCATCGGCTATCGAGAGCTGCCCCCGGAATAGCCGTGTCCGGTGCCGACTTGGATGGAAGCCCTCCGAGCCACGCACCCTACACCGAGTTTGCGCCTCTTGAAGAGGAAACCGGCAGAGTTCCGAGCACAAGCAGAGAAAGGCGAGGGCCGAGAAGTCGAAGGATGCCGAGGCCAGCCCATCAACGGCCCAACTCGCTGGCCCTGTCCGAATCCGAGTCGCCCTTTGTCGCACAAGATTCCGGCAGTTCGCGGGACAGCGGCCTCCTCAAGGCCAGACGTCGCGTCGCTCAAACCTCACCGTCCACTTCTTCCTCTGCCCCCAGCAACGCCCTCGGCCCGTCCTTCTCGGAGCGTCAAGCCGGCCCCGACCTGAGCTGGAGCCCAGAGTACCCCGAATACGCCATCGCCAGCCAGCCGCCGCCTCAGTTCGCGCCGAGCTTCGACCCGCGCTTCGCCGGCCCGCAGCAGTATCCGCAGCAGTATCCCGTCCCCCAGTACGGTGTCCCGGAGACGCCTCGTGGCACCGCTCCTTTTCCGTACTTTCACGCACCTCCCCAGCCCACGCCGGCCCCTTCTCAACCTCCCATCCCAATGGCAGCCGCTCCTCCGGCAGGCCCCGTGCCTGGGAACGTTGGCCTCCACGGCTATGGGTTGTTGGCAGCAAAGATTGCCGGGGAGATGGGAGGGCCGCCCGTAAAACCCATCTATCGCCGTTTCGACACGGCCAACCACCGCATTTTGCTCACGTTGCAGGACGAGATCCTCAGCCTAAAGATCCAGATAGACCATCTGGATGCCATTGACGCAGACGACCGACAAGGAGCCCCGGCGTCTGATCGGGAGGAGAGGGATAGCAGGACCCAGCACCACAACATGAAGGGCCGGTATCTCAACTCGCTTGCTTCCAAGCTCCAGCAGTACTGTGAGTTTTCAGAATCGCGCCGAGCCGAGTCTCTGTCTCGCTAACAGTCTCAGACACGTTGCTCGCCTCGTTCAACAACATGCAGGAGATGTCTCAGCCAACAGCAGACGACATTCGAGCCTACAGAAGATTCCTCGACGCTCAGCGGCCCGTCGTGGACGAGGAGCTCGAGTTCCTAGACGAGCACGATCTCGTCGTCATGGACAATCGGCGAACGAGAGACCAGCCGGACGAAGCCGAGCCAGGAGCCCCTCTGACTCGGGCTCAGCTCCAAGAATTGGTCGTCGGGATGCTCATCGCCACCTTTGGCCCCCTCATCACCTTTCCCGTGGTCCGCGACTTTGCCGGCCGCCTAATGATTGTTCTCCTGACGAGCGTGGTCGTCTACATCGTCGCGCTGCGCTCGGGTCTCAACGCAGCCATCACGGCCCAAGAAGCCCGGGGGCTGCTTGCTTGGACTGCGGCGTATATGGGGGGCATGGCTATTCTTTCCTGGTTGCTTTGATGGTCCTTTGGGTTTGGGGTTACCACGGTATGGTTTGAAACGAGCGTGTGCGGACAAAGGTTGTGGGACTCGAAGAGGTTACGGCGCAGTTGTAGTCGAAATGAAAGGCCTATTGATTGCATTTTACACGAATTCATGATCAACGTATGACGCGCTTCTTCAGTTTTAGATGAATGGGCATGTTGCGTCTTTTTAATACTGCGTGCAGTTTGAGCCGACGGGATCGACCTACCCTGGGCCACTGCTGGCTTTCGAGTTTCTATTTCGAGTAGTGTAGGACTGTCTTTTACAATATCTATGAGATGGACGCGGTTCGTCCTTGACATTGAGAGATGCAATAAACATTCGTTCCAACCTCTGGAGGAATCATCATAACGCTCGTTTCGAACCTTAGACGAATCTGCATCACCTATATATACACAAACTAGACATGGGGCTTCCATCCAATTGGGCGAATGGTTTAGTGGTATAATACTCCCTTAGCATGATTCGTCTGAACAAACTTGGGAGTGGTCCAGGGTTCGATTCCCTGTTCGTCCATAAGAGGTGGTTAGAATCTACCGTTCATCCTTTCTTTTTGCCTTTTTTGGGATTAAACTGATGGTGCTGTTTGGCCTTTCGCCTCCGACCTACTGTGAATACTTTTTTTTCCAGAGATGCGTACACTGTGTATTATGATTGCAAGACTAAAGTAGTACCTATGCAAGTATGAAGCACCTGTGATGCAGTGACGGTCGTCGATATCACTTATATCATGCGAGACTCGCCCTGTGTCGAGACAACAAGGGAGCTTCGATCAAGTGAAGGTGTCGATCGGGTGGTGGTCACCACCTGGCATTTTCTCCTGCAGGTAGTATGCAGTTGTGTTATAAGGCAGGAACTAATAGCCTCATCGATGTAGTGCCTACCTGTTGAGAAGGCAATATGCGGCGCAATTCTGACGAGATGAGCAAGTGCACTTCCTTGTAACAGATGAAGAAGTGAAGCTGGAAAGCGCTGCTCGCATCATCCCTGGCCTTCACCTTCCAAACTGCTCTATAGCAAAGATAAAAGAGAGTCGTGTCCCCTTCACCCAAGTCTGAACCTCTTCCCTCTTCCCACTCACCCTCTCCCACCATTCAGCTCTGTCAATACCATCCGCTGCCCTCTCACCATTCACTCTGTCAACACCTCACCACTTGCCGCCCTACCCTAAACAAAACCTCTGGGACCTACAGAGAATGGCGACTTCACCCAATTATTCGCAGACCAGCATGGCCAACGAGTCGGGCCAGTTTCCACGTCGATTCGACCCGGCGAGGAGCCCAAGGCACGCAGTGATTTCGGAGCCTCAGATCATTGTTTACGATTCCATCAAGCAGGTCTCGCATATTCGAATCACGGACCCGGAGTTACCTGCAATCACAATTGATCTATGCTCTATGGTCCTCTCCATCGATGGTGCCGCTCGTGACAATGACAGATCCTCAGCGCGTGCCTCCTGGGGCGTCTACGTTGGGCCGAACTGTCCTGCCAACGCCTACGGCCGTCTGGATCCTTCTTTTCCGCAGACGAGCAGCCGCGCGGAGATTGAGGCTTTGCGGGAGGCACTCAAGATCATCCGCGCCGAGTCGGCCAAATGGCCCTTCTTAACAAATATCTACATCAGATCGGATTCAGAGTATCTGGTCAGGTCAATGTCGGAGTGGATCGAAGGTTGGATTGAAAGGGGTGGACGACGTGATGGGGGCAAAGATGTGAAGCACTTTGACACTCTCAGGGAGATGCACCATGTCATCAATCAGATGACTGATGTCGGCATGAGCGTCAAGTTTTGGCACGTCAGGCGAGAGAACAACCGGGAGGCTGACAGCCTTGCCAACCAGGCGCTTGATGAGCAGGCGGACCATGATCAAGGCGGCTCCTAAGGTGAATACGGCGCTGGCCGTCGTTGTGGTTGGAATTGGTGGGTGACGGTGGATTGGAGCTGGGAGAAAGACATGGGCAAGGAAGATCCAACAACATAGCTAGCTAGCGGATATACAGATGAACTCTCTGACCGCCAATGAATCACAACTCCTTTGGTGCCAGTTGGCCTCGGCGTGACGATACGGTGCCGCGGTTGGGAGAACACAAACAAGATGAGCATGTCGGGTGTGAGTCCGAGTCTGAGGGAAGGGGCTCGAGGAGACTGGGTGACTGTGAGACAGTTTGGGATGGAGCGAGGAGGATAGCTGCATACTCGCTTATGCCACCCTCGGCTTGGACGATGCAGTTTGCCGTGCTGCTGGGGCAACGCTGTCGAACTGTCGGTTACTCACGTTGAGCAACGGCTAAATAGCCCCCCCTTGCACGAGACGCAGCATTGTCCAGAGCACGTGTTTAGGGGGGGGAGGCGGTTGACGGGAGGGAAGCTCGTATCCGTGGGCGGGCAGCGGTGGGAGAGGTTTGCACGGCACGGAGAGACAAACTGTCTCTGGCTGCGGTGTTTCTGCTGCGACGTCCAGACGAGTTCCCCTGGATAGAGGCTTGTATAGTCGAGGGAAGCACAGTGACAGCACGGCGCAATTAACTTGGGACGGGAGGCCTGATTCTGTGCGTCGTCTGCTGCGAGATACGGCCGCTGGCGTAACGTGTGACGATGGTCCCGGCGGGCGTCACAGGAGGAGAGAGAGCGGCGTGAAGTGTTTGCTGTCGCTGTCGGACGGGGCGGTGATAAAAGGGTCGACGTCGAGATGGCGAGTCGATGGTGGGAAAACAAGAAAAAGGCTGCCCTCGACCACCAACACCAACCATCGCTTGCCACCATTCTCGTTCTTCTCATCTCTCATCTCTCTCTCGTCTCTTTACTCTCGCTCCACACTCTTCTTTGTACGCATTCGGTGTTCCGTTTGAAGGTGCGTCGTGTTCCTGCTGCTGCTGTTGTTGTCGAGTTGCCCATCCCCCATCCCCATCCTCCTTCCTTCCTCCTGCCTTCCTCCCCTTTTCGTCTCAGCTGCAAAAAGGGCTGCCTGAGGACATCCACCCCTATCCTCAGGCTGCTGCTCAACGTCATTGCATAAGGTACACGCCTGGGTCCCTCTGCCTCCCGCCTCAGTGATTCACGAACCCCTCGCTCGCCAATGATTGGCCTCCTATGAGACAGTAGGGGGCCTCGGGCCTATTAATCTCAGTTGCCAGCTGACGGACGTGCCAAACGCGCAGGAATCCCTTTGTTTGCCAACAAGCTTGTTTATCTGAGTCAACCAAGGTCTCTCTTCCTCGTCGACACCGGCCTTTTCTCGCCCTCCTCGCCTCCTCTCCTCACCTCCTCTCTTTTCCCGCCACCGCCTCGTCACAGCCCGCGTCAATCATCGCAACGCATACAACGCCGCACTCTTGTAGGTACGTGAATTGTGATGCCTTGTTTCCTTTATTACGGCTCGTACTTTGTATTCGGGGCACCATCTTCCCTCTCTTGCGACTTCACCTGCCGAATCTCTTCGCACCCGCCACCCTTCTCCAGCCTTCCTCTATTTCTGCCTCACTTTTCTTCGGTCGCGCTTTCTTCGAGCCACGTACAGCTAACCTACCCACCGAGTCAGCTTCAATCCCGTACCGATACGATGGCTGTCGTCAAGATGAACGCCCTCGCTTGCGCCCTGGCCCTCGCTGGCCTCGTTGCCCCCGTTGTCGCCGCGGACGCGTCCTACTGTACGAAGACCCCCAGACTCGGTCTCTCGTCCATTCTCGTGCTGACATTTCACCAGCGGACTGCTCCTCCACCCAGGCCGTCGTGACCCAGGAGGCCGGCTCGACCACTTCCGCAGGTAAGACTTCGACAAGTACTCGGCCGACTCTCCAGTAGCTGACAAACAACAAGGCACCATCTTGTCCACCTGGAGCATGTGCACCGTCGTCCACCAGACTCACTGCGAGGGCGTCACCTCGACTGGCGGAGAAGCCCCTCCTCCCACCGGCACCGCTGCCGCTTCTGTCCCTGGTGAGGGCTCCCCTTCCTCGTACGGCGAAGACGTCGGAGACTCCTCGACCTACCCCGTCCAGGGCGAGGGATCCAAGTCGGTCCCCGGCGCCACCTCGGTCCCCGGTGCCTCTCAGCCCGGCTACAGCGTTCCTGTCTCGGGCGACGGCCACGGCAGCATCCCTCCCGGAGAGACTCCCACCCCCATCACTGCCGGAGCCCCCCCGGCTGCCTCCAACACGGACGTGACCGGCCACCACTCGGGCGGCGGCTCCGAGTCGCACACCGGCACCTACGCGACCGGCACCGGCACCGACGGCGAGGCCTCTACCGCTGGTCCTTCCGACGCCACCGGCACTCCTCCCACCACCACCGCCATCGGCGCCGCCTCGGTGCACAACCCCGTCCCCGCCGCCATCCTCGGCGTCGCCGGCCTGGTTGCTGCCGTCATCTTCTAAACCGCTATATCACTACCTGCCTCTATTAACCTCGTCACGCCTCCCCTCCCGTTGTTGCGTCCTTCGTTTGCAATGAAGGGGGGAGGGGCAAGGGATAATCTCTGGCAGATCAGTGTTGCATGTAGAAGGGGGCAAATCTTTCCTTGAGATTCGCAAAGGGCGTAGAACTTGGCACACATGGAGGTTTGATTTTCGCATTTGGGAAGCCTCTTGAGAAGGGAATAATAATCAAGTTTTGTACCTAGGTACATTTTGCAATTGAAAAAGGGTCCATCTGAATGTGCGTGCAACAAAGTAAAGCCCCATTTCTAGATTTCTACAGGTATATGCTGAATAAGGGGCACTTCCCAACGCCCATGAATGCATCGCCGCCTAAACAAATCCATTGTGCTCTCACTTCTGGCTCGGGTGACAGACGGGACATCCCCCCCTGATTTTGTCCTTTAGCAGCCGCGCCCTCATCACCTTGACGCCCACCGAGTATCGACTCCCCTGCTCGACGCCGTTGCCCAAATCCACGTCGACCTTCCTTCCCCCGTGCATCATCTCCAGCAGGTGACCGACGTGGAACACATGCCCGCAGGCGTATCCCACCAGCGTCTCCATCTCGTACTCGGTGAAGGGCTCGTGGCACCTCGCGCAGTGGCCTGGCTGCGGGACGCGATGGTCGTGGTCCTCGGCCTCGGCGGCCAACTCGGGCTTGTCCGGGTCCGAGGGCACGTCCTTGGCGGCGACGTCGACGTGCCGGACGTCGTGCACCACCACCTCAAACTTGACGGCCTTGCGCTGGCCGGACCGGAGCTCCCCCTGGGCGGCGGCCACCTCGCTGCGCAGGACGCGCGCGACGCCCGAGCTGATGCTGTACTGGATCTCGTGCTCCTTCATCATGTGCGTGAGGCCCTCGCGGAGGCCGTCGATCTCGAGGCCCTCGGGGATGCGCCGCACGAGCGTGATGGGGTTGATGGCGGTGCCGACCTGCTCGAGGAGGCCGCGGATGAAGCTGGGCTTGTCCATGCTGTAGTTGAGCAGGTCCTCCCAGAGGTCCGGGTCGTCCTGCTCCTTTGCGAACTCGATGGCCTTGCCGACGTTCTTGAGCCGGTCGATGATGAGGTAGAGGGCGCGCTTCATCTGGCCCGTCTTGGAGTACAGGTAGACGAGCTCGTCGTAGTATGAGAATCGTTCGCATTCTTGCACCGCCTAGATTGGGTTAGCACTCGTTTGAGGGCCAGAGGCTGCCGTGGATAAAACATGCCTTCTCAAAAGTATACGAAACAGACGTCTTGATGAACTGCATGAGCAACGCCCGGTCGTACATGGCGAAGAGGTGCACAGCCAAGTCTGCGAAGCCATCGACCAGAGATTGACTGTCCATGACCAGTCGGTCCACGTTTTCTCCCACGTGTTCGACGATGCCCTCGCCTTTCCAGAGGCCACGGAAGTAGAAGTAGATGTACAGATGGAGTTCTTGAGCCAGCAGCTGCTCCACGACGACTTCGGGACGCAACAGGCCGTGCTGGGCTTCGTCGACGAGCAACGTGATGGCCTCGGCGGTGGCGTGTTCAAGATCAATCTCGGTCATCTGATCGAGATGTTCCGGCGAGACCCTGAGCCCGATGAAGCTGGGGATGTCGTCCGCGACAGCATCCGCGAGGTGGTTGTCCCTGATCAAGCGGAACGCCGAATCGGCGTCGTGGAGCTTGATGTAGCACTTCAGGGCCTCGCGGTGACGTCCGTTTGCCTCGTGGAGCTTGGCCAAGCTCTCCATGACGATGCGCCAGTCTCGGCCCTTTTCTCCCCCGTCGATGCTGTCTTCCCTGACATCGCGATACTTGAGCTGATTCTCCAAAGCAGTCGTTATTGTCTTGATGTCGAACAGCTCCGTCGACCAGCGTTCCAGCAGCTCTCGAAACTGGGGCTTGTCGCTTTGGAGGTAGTGTCCCAACACGACTTCGTAGATGGTCGAGGGGATTCGAGGGCGCATCGGTTCCGTCGGCATGTAGTTTGTGATTTCGTCAAACCTCTTGGCACCAGCAAATGTCCATACCCATTTCTCCCATCTGTCGGGAGCCGTTAGGACTTTGCCGCAGACTTTGCCAGCTGAGATCCAGTCGTTGTCCTCAATGAGTTCTTGAATCCAAAGCTCCCCGATCCGTCTCTTCTCTTGCTCGACCGACGAGTATACATTTCTGGTGGCCGAGTCGGCCACAGACTCGTCATCATACATGTCCTCGCCACTTTGCTTAGATGGGGTTTGGGGGATGTTGTCGCTTGCCTTGTCGAGTGTGGTTACAATTTCAGGGTGTTCGTCCAGGAGCTCCCAAGCCCGCTGATATTGTTGTCGCTCTAGCAGCCACCCAAGGTGGTCTCCCAGGTCCCTCCTAGTTGCGAGAACACAGTCGTACGGACTGTGGATGAAGACCTTCGCGCCAGGCTTGGCGAGGGCGGGATGGACCGTCGGTACACCTGCTCTGTTCGCGAGTGACCTGATGGTGCCGGCTGTGCTTCCTGCCTGTAGACTCGCATCGTCGCCGCTTTCCTTGCTTCGAATGCTTGCTCCGGAACTGAAGAGCATTCTTGGGTTGATGGCAGCATTCCACATGTCCGATCCAAGGCCAGCGAGCGCCTCGAGGGCGCCCCTCGAAGAGGCCACCACAGACGCAGCGTTGCGGGCGGGCAATACGCCCAGGTGATAATCCCCTGATGACAGCCTCTCATAGCGACTGATACTCAGACCATCCTTGTCGGCTTCGGCTTGCGAGTTGAGATCGATCAGTCTCAGTTCCGGGGGCTGGTTGTTCTGTCGTCTTCGAATGCCTCCCGGAGGCTCGCTCCTTGCTGAGCCTGTTGAAGGCAGAGATCTATGGCCCTTGGCTGAGGATACGTCGGCATCCTCTTCGTCTTCCTCGTCGTCGTCGGGTAAACAATATGCAAGTACAAGTAACAAGTTCTGGGTATATAAAGAAATTCCGGAAATGATGCAATCCATGCGAAGGCTGCAACATGTTAGCATTGTAGCCATCCGAAGAATGAGAACTCACATTTTGACAATCTCAGCCCGACCAATCGACCTCTCACCAACGTTTCTCCCCACGCCGACGCCCCCAGGATGAACGTGAATGATCCAAATGGTACTTCCCCAGCCAACAAGAAGTCTTTCAATACTCCTCTTGCCCAGGACGGCCTGCTCCCTCAGTCTATCGGTGGCCGGAGCAAGGGCTTTGTCGAGAGGCCCTTGTTCAGACTCATCAGACTCAACAGCTCGTTCGTCGATCCATTCTACCCGACCCTTCCAGACACTCGCCATGGTATCCCACTCTTCTGTCTGCGGCCGGTCGATGTGACCCATGCGCTTCCAGGCGTCTTCGACGCCTGCATTCCCCAGATGAAGCTTCGACCGCATGATCTTGATACCATGCTCGTTCAACCAAACGACGTACTTTCCTGACAGGGACCATTTAATTGTGCTGATAGTGCCCTCGCCGGAATGGAGGATCGTGTCTTTGCCGGTGTTGTTCCCAATGCCTATGCTGCCAAGCCATCCCGAAGCGGCGGCAGCAGCGGTTCCAGTTGTAGTCGATGTGCTCCTCCCAGGCCCACCGCCAACAGTGAGAATGAGCTGGCCGGCCGGCCCTCCAGACAAATAAGTCCTGTCCGTTTTGAACTCGGGCGACAAGGCTACGGCTTGGACTGGCCTGGCAAAGTTGCGGAGCTGAACGTCCTTTATATCGACCAGTGACTGTACGCAGACGTTGCCATCCATTGACGAAGTCGCAATGTATATATCGTTTGACGGTGTTTTTGGGATCGGAAACCTTTCTCGGGGCCTTCTCGATGCCGCTGCCGACGAATCTGTTCGAATTGAGACGTTGCTTGGGGCTGGGGGTGTGGCAACGCGTTGGGGGGGACCGGATGGATCTGTCGGAAGAGGCGGCGGATAGGGTGATATTGAGATGCTGGTAACGGAAGCAGAATGCGCATGATAGACTCTAATTGTTTGGAAAGTTGGAAGCTGGGTTACGTGCTGGATTCCGGTTAGAAGTGCCACCCAACATAGAACGAAGACTCCAAAGACTCACAATGTTGCCGTTGTGGGTTCCAACAATCTGTTGAGGGCGTTAGCTCGAGGTGTGAACGATGCAGCGGGATCAGCAATACCATTTTGTCGCCGGCGACTATGAATGAACTGGTCGCATCTCCGTTGCGATAGACGGGAGTGAGGTGTTGAGTAAGGCGAGCGTACTTGAGCCTCGGCTCTTCATCTTCGTCATCGTCATCGTCCTCGTCTTCATCGTCCTCGTCGTCTTCCTCTTCGTCGTCTTCGTCCTCGTCGTCTTCGTCGTCTTCCTCTTCGTCGTCCTCGTCTTCATTGAGGTTTTCATCTTCCTCCCCTTTCTCCTTTGGCTTGTCCTGGGTCTCTCCATGAGCCTCACCCTCCAGCTTCGTCTCGTCGGTCTCGTGGGCTTTGTCCTCGTCGCCGGTTGGGGGCTTTGACTGTTCGTCGCTGTCCTTCTCTAGCGTCGCTCTTCCCTTCCCTTTATCTCCCTTCTCTTGCGCAGCATCACCGTCGGTCGCGCCCTCTAGCGCGGCCTCATCGGACGTGTCGGAGGAGGTGCCGGGGGCTTCCTCGCGTGGGGTCTCGGATTGAGGCTCGGGTGCTTCGAGCTGGTGGTCCAGCTGTTCGCCGGGTGTTGGCGACTGATCTGTCATTGCGCCAGCGGCATTGAGGTCATGCTGGGGGTGCTGTGAGCCGTTGGGACGCAGCGATGTCGATGTCGATGTGGATGGTAAGTTGGAGTTGCAATTAAGTAGGTACCCGCGTTTGAGCTACCAGAGCTCCAAGTGCAGAGGTACCTGGAGCTACGTCACGTCCAAGATGTAGTTCGCACTGGGCAGGCCTAAGCGTTCCTACTACCAAGTACAGTGCCTCAACCCACAGCTGGACACTACACACGCCCCACCATCACATCCCACTCTGCATTTCGACCTCAGATCGCATCGCAACGCGTCTCCTTTGCACGCGCCACTCGTCCTCCCCTCTGTCCGATCGACGCGATCCTCTCCGACGAGAACCTCGCGAGCGGCTTATGGCGCCCCCCGGAATATGGCGTCGGTGAAGTCCCTGGGGCTGCATCAGCCAGCAGGGCTTCCATATGCCATCGAAGAGCAACTACTCCCCGAAAACCCGCCCTCCAACTCGTATACGTGGGATATTAGCACCGATGAGCACGAGGGCATTGACGTGCAAGATGAGCTTCTCACAACCGACCGCTGCGTCATATGGTGTCGCGGAGGCATCTTTCGGAAAACATTCCGCTTCGATCTGGAGAAGGAGAATATCACACAGGCTCTCCTCGCATATTTTCCCACGTCCGAAGACGACAAGAGCGAATCCCTCACGAGACCGAAGAAAGGGAAAGCGGCCACCCTCTCTAAAGCCCTGGTCGTCTTCCTCAAGACCCAGGCTCATATCTACTTCCTTGCTGGAGCCAGCCATGTCGTCCACATGCCGTTTGAGGTTGAATCAGCCTTCGCAGGTCCTGTCGGAGTCATCATTCAGCGGAGGCAACGAGATGAGAACTCGGCTCCAATCTCGTTCAAGTTCCCACGAGTGCCGCCGAATTCGTTCGTCTCGTCGCAGTTGACCGTCTTGAATAGCTCGCAGCAGACCGTCTTCTCGGTCGAAGGCCTCAACAAGCCCAAACCGCTCAGGCTGAGCTCAACACTGGACAACCTCTGGGAACCGCCGTTGGAACACCCCGACTCACGATGGCCTAGGCTTGTCTCGCTGACGGACCCGTTGATGGAGCTGGGTCTGGTTGTGACCGACCAGGAACCCCAAAAGACCAATGGGTTGAGAAGAAACGCTGCCAAAAAACCACCCTTTCTGGACCCGGCCGAGGAGATTCTGCACATTGAGGAAATAAAAATCCCGGGCGCTTCAGGCCAAGATCTACATCAACCGTTGATTATTGGCGTCACTGTCAATCTCGAATCGAGCAACTACACGGTGTGGCGGCTGACATACCTAAAACACGAGGACCCTTTCATTAACCGGCAAAAGAGTCCCAGGGGGAAGGCTGCACGGCGTAGGAGCTCGATGCAGCCAGGCTTCGCCAGTGGACCGTCTACTCCGGTCCAGGCCAATCTTCGAGAGAGCTTCGGTGCACCGCTTCCAGGGAAGCGACAGAGGAAGAGCGAGAAGTTTGAAAAGCCGCTGGATCTGGTTTCGTCACTGGAGCAGCAAGACAAAGAAGGCAATGGTGCAACTAGGAGGAGCTCTCGTCGAGTCAGCTCGATGCTGGCCAGGGCAGATCTGTCCGCCTCCCACGAGCGATCCGTCTTTGCCGATCAGCCATTGTTGGTCGGTCATGCGGGAACGAAACGACACGACTCCCAAGGCAGCCACCGGCTCAGTGCCAACTTTAGTCAACAGGTCCATCCCAGCCTGAGCAGTCTTCTGGAGGCAGCTTTCGACGTTGGCCTGGACGAGGGATTCTGTAATATGGGCCTGGATGACCACGACTTCGACGGCCTTCAGCACGAAATTGTCTTTACTCGACTCACCACTGTGTCGATGGATAATTCTAATCTGCGATATTCCACCAACGACAAACCGGCGAGCGACCAGTCCAAGGTCTTTATCCTGACGGCCCCTCCGTTTGCCATTGACGGATATAACCGGAGCCAAATCACCATTGGCATCCAAGACGCAGCCGAGAAGCGCCTTCAGCTGATCACTCTGGCATTGGGCATCCAGCACAAGGTTGACTTGGCCGCGAAGGCCGCTAGGAAGGAAGTCTCGGAAGAGCCAACCGTGTCTGTTACTGTGATGGACCTACGACGCGCCCAAAACGTAGTCGACTCGTGCAAGCTTACTGATGGAGATCACTCGGCGATTCTCATCCTGTCCGAATCCATGGATGGACGACACGAGCTTAGTACGCAGGCTCCATGGAGTGAGCTCACCAAAATCTCGCTTTCTCTGCTCTTTGTCGACAACACGAAGAGCTTGCAGTTCCGTGGGAGAGCCATTGATCGGGATGTGAAGCAACGGAAGTCGGAGATTATCGACATTGGCAACGGAAGCATTGTCGGTGTCCGCCATCCCCGACAGAGCGGCGTTGTCGACGTGGTGGACGCCGAGGGTCGACTCCATCAGATTCTTGTCCAGCTGGAGCCTCGATCCCCTCAAGTACGCAAGGTGCTGGCCATCTGTCGCAGCATTCTCCCCCAGTCGTTGGGAGAACGAGTTTGCGCCGGATGGGTCCATTGCATGCAATGGCTACAGGAGCAGGACCAGTCACTTGCCGACATGGAATGGTCTGCCATGGTCATACTGCTGCTCGCCTCGTTTCTAAGCCTCGACGGTAAAGCTATCAAGGCTGTCTCAAAGACGCAAACCCCAGTGCGCAAGAGTCGGTCAGCGCAGAGACTTTCTGGCTCCCTTCGCGACTCACTCGACTGGAAAACGTTGGAGGCTGGTGAAACGACGAATTCGCTGGGTTTCCCGGCCTGGATGATGAATAGGGGTTGGGAGTGGGTGCTCGAAGAAGAGGTGGATGATACGATGCCACCTCCGGACGATCACAGCCTGTTTCCAAAATTCATGGCACGACATGTCGACTTGGCTAAACGGTACACGACGTCCCCTCTTGGCACAGGCGCCTTCGGCCCTTCAGGTTATATGCCAACCGCCCAAAGCAAGAGCATGGATAGTCGACGAAAGGTGGCGGTGGACTTGTTCCTGGGCCTCCATCTACTTCTCGAGGAGCAGAAGCTGGACATCATGACGCCCGAATTCGTGCCGTCCGGGCGTGTCGACCTTCGAGTCGTGCTGTGCCAAATCGCGAGATGGCTGCGGTGGCAGAGCTTCACGGCAATCTACGAGGCAGGGATCCAGGAAGATCACGACTACCGCCGAGCCTCGGGTATGCAACTCGAACATGTGTCCAAGATGAATACTAACACGCGTCAGATGTCAACCTCAAGCCCCCCGTTCCGCAGCCGCCGATACGGCCCGATGTCATTGAGTGGATTCAAGGTCGTCTTGTTGGAGACCGTAAGATGCCATACATCACCCCGGCCGATATCTACTATGCTGGCACCCGGCTTTCCGAGACGGAGAAGGCACAGGACAGGCGGTGGGACTCGATCTTGCCGCGCACTCTCATGTTTAGGCAGTTCTTCAGGTTCATCAAGCCAAGCACGCCGGCGTCTCAGATGGTCGAGGCGATGCGTGATGCTGGCATGACGACCTTTGTCCTCGACACTCTCCCAGAAGCCGTCCTCGTGCCCCTGCAGGATGCCATATCCCTGTGCCAGCCGCATCCCCCGTCAACCTGGTCGAAGGATCTTCTAGAGCTGGTCAACCGTAGCGATATCAATATGGTTCTTGATCCTGGAAAGCGCCCAAAGCCCACCGTCTCCAAGATTTTGGTATGGCTGTTTCTTTCTCCGCATCAAACAACGCTAACGATCCGTTCTTCTAGACACCTACACACACGGCCACATGGGATTTCAAACTGCTCTGCCAGAGCGTGGACGACACAAACAATATCGGTTTCGACGAGGGCGAAGGAACTGAGCGGCAGGCGGTTATTCGTGCCCTCTTCAACGAAGACAGGCGCCTCAACGAGGCCCAGGATCTGCTCTCGACGCACAAAGCAAGACTGGTCCGGCTCGATCACAATCCGAGCTGGCCCGAGAGCGAATACCTGGAGAAGCAAAAGGAGCTTGTGTCGCGAGTTGCGGTAGGGACCTTGGCCATCCCTGCAGGCCGGGGACTGCTGTACTACAATCTGCGGTTCCCCCTGATCACGCAGAAATTCCACATTGGCGGCTTCAATCTTAACTGCATTGTCAAGCCGACCAATGTCACCGTGGGCGTCGACAAGACCTTGTTCACAGAGGAAAAGGTCTGCTGGGGCTTCTTCCACCAGGGAGTTGCTGCTGGCCTGGCAATCTCTCCGCAGGCCAAGGGCATTGATACGTCGTGGATTCTCTACAACAGACCCTCGCAGGAGCTAAACAACCGACATGCCGGATTCCTCCTGGCCCTGGGACTCAACGGCCACCTGAAGGACGTGGCCAAATGGGTGGCTTTCAAATATCTCACGCCGAAGCACACCATGACATCGATTGGTCTCTTGCTGGGCCTGGCCGCCTCCTACATGGGCACCATGGACTCGTTGATCACTCGTCTCCTCTCCGTGCACGCCACTCGCATGCTGCCGAGGGGAGCCGCCGAGCTGAACCTGTCGCCGTTGACGCAGACATCGGGCATAATGGGCATCGGGCTGCTCTACGCCAATAGCCAGCACCGGCGCATGAGCGAGATCATGCTCTCCGAGATCGAACACATCGACGAAGAGGACGAGCAGGAGCCGCTTCGAAGCGAATGCTATCGTCTGGCCGCAGGCTTCGCCCTCGGCTTCATCAACCTCGGCAAGGGCAACGACCTGAAGGGGCTTCATGACATGCGGCTCACGGAGAAGCTCATCACGCATGCAACGGCGACGAAGAATGTCGAGCTCGTTCACTTGCTGGATCGTGCTGCGGCCGGCGCAGTCATGGCCATTGCCTTCATCTACATGAAGTCCGAGGACCAGATTGTTGCCCGCAAGATCGACGTGCCCGATTCGGTCTTGCAGTTCGACTATGTCCGCCCCGACATTCTGCTCCTGCGAACCGTTGCCAAGAACCTGATTCTCTGGTCCAAGATCGAGCCCACCTTCTCCTGGATTCACAGGAATCTCCCCGGGGCCTATCGCCCTCGTCACAAGCTGCACTCGACGAACAAGCTGCGGTCGACCGACCTCCCCTTCTTCAGCATCCTCGCCGGCCTCTGCTTCTCCATTGCCCTCCGCTTCTCCGGCAGCGCCTCGCCCAAGGTTCGGGACCTGCTCCTGCACTACCTCGACCAGTTTATGCGCATCACTCGGATTCCGCCCTCCAACATATCCACCCCCGACAGCGTGCCCCCCTATGACGAGGAACTGGCTCGGACCAACGCTCGCATGTGTCAGGACGTCTTGGCCCTGTCCGCGTCCATTGTCATGGCTGGCACCGGCGACATTGCAGTCATGCGTCGACTCCGCGCCCTGCACGGCCGCGACGATGCCGAGACGCCCTACGGCTCTCACATGGCCGCGCACCTGGCCGTGGGAGCCCTCTTCCTAGGATGCGGAACCGTCACGTTTGGCACGAGCAACATGGCCATCGCCGCCCTGTTGGTGGCCTTTTACCCCGTCTTCCCAACAAATGTCATGGACAACCGCTCTCACCTCCAGGCCCTGCGCCACTTCTGGGTGCTCGCCGCCGAGCAGCGGTGCCTCGTGGCCAAGGACGTGCTGACGGGGCAGCCCGTCTCGGTCCAGGTCGAGATCAAGATGCGCAGCGCCGCGTCGACCGAGACGGTCCTCAGCCGCACGGCGCCGTGCCTCCTCCCGCCGCTCGACCAGATCCTCAGCGTGTCGACGGCGTGCGGCCCCCAGTTCTGGGACATGACGCTCGACTTCACCGACGACCGCATCCGCGCCGCCTTTGCCGAGACGCAGAGCCTGCACCTCCGCCGCCGCCCGCCCCGCGAGGGCGCCTTCGCCTCGACGCTGCGCGCCCTCGGCGCCGACGACCGCCTCCGCGAGCCCCTCGACTGGATCTTCCGCCTCGACGGCCTGCGCGCTGTCAGCTACGCCGAGCGCGCCGTCGTGCTCGACCGCGACGACGAGTCGCACCAGACGGGCAGCGCCATCGACGCCCGCCTCGAGATGGAGCGCGGCATCGTCCAGGGCGTCGACCGGGAGCGCCTCGAGGGCGCCCGCCTGCTCTTCGAGTGGGGTGCCGTGCGGCATCGCCTGGTGCAGTCCAACGTCTTTGACAGCCAGGAGACCATTACCGACCCGCAGGTCCACGAGGACGAGGGGGAGGCCGAGAAGGAGGGCATATGGTGGATGAGGGATAGCGTCATTGAGGAACTCAAGGGCAAGGTTTGGCTGGCTGGCCGGGAGGGCGACGCGTAGAGAACGATGGATGCTTGGCAGGGAGTATGATGAGTACGCGGTGGGAAACCAATGTCTGATACGAATCATGAGATAACGGAATATACAAAAGAACTTCATCTCGTCACAGTCGGCACAGCAAACAAGAAACAATGATTTCGAGGTCAACAATCACGTGTAAATTCCATTATCCTCTTCCCCGCCCTTTGCCTCTTCCCTTTTCCGAGAACGCCATGCAATGCAAACCGCATCACCAAGGGGGGATATACAGGGGGTGGGCTCTTCTAGCCCGCCAAATCTTTTTCGGGTCCCCTTTAGTTCAACCGCGCGCTGCCCCATTTTCAACCCATCACCGGTTTACCTGGCCAACCCCACCTCCTCGTCCGTCTCTGCTCGTTTGCCGTCGACTTTCATGGATATGCATATATCATTCATTGTCGTTTTGATCCACCGAAGATATATCTTGAAAAGGAAACATCCAAAAACACAAAGATTCCTCTTCAAGCAACGGCAGGCCGACCGTTTGGGCGGGAGAGAGGCCCCTCCCGGCAAACAAAAAAAAGAAAAAATTGGTGTTTCCCCTTGGGTTGCGTTGCCCCAATGTTGAGTCGTAAAAAAACACTCTTCCAAATCCGACCCCGTCCCAGCTTATTTCGAGACGGCAGCGTTCAGGACCTGCGTCCGGAAGAAGCCGCCCTTGGTCTTCTCAATCACCTGCTGGTAGACGTTGTTGGGAGGGTGGTTCATCACCACGGTGCCGTCCTGGCTGTCAATCTTGGCGTCCAGCCGGGTCTCCCGGATCAGGTTGACGATCCACTTCTCGCCGTCGTCGGGGTTGAGGCCGAGCTTGGCGCTCAGGTCCCGGATGTTCATTCGGCTAAAGATCTTGCAGTAGCTCTCGCAGATGAGGTGTCGGGCCGAGTCGACAAAGGCGTCGGCCGACGAGGCGAGGAAGAAGTCGCTGCGACAGACCTGCTCGGCCTTGTGGAGAGCCTCGCGGGCGGCTTCAAAGTCGTGGGCGATGTAGAGGGCGCTGACGAACTGGGTGATGGGGTCGGTGTACTCGTACGCCTCCTGGCGGACGTAGCGGATCACGTCCTTCATCTGCTTCTGCTGGAGGGAGCTGTTGCGGGCACGGTTGCGGCCGGTGATGACGGCGGCAATCAGATATCGCAGGATCCAGGGGCAGGCGGTCTGGATGGTGTTGATGTAGGCGGCGGAGAAGAACATGTCCAGGATGGGCTCTCGGGCCGCGTCGAAGTTGAAGAGGGGGAAGAGGGACCAGTGGACGAGCATCGTTCGGTGGTCGAGCTGAGCACGCGTGTTGTTGAACAGCTTGGTGTCAATGCTTTCCCTCACATTCTTGAGCTCGTCGACGGCCGAGTCCCAGTTGGTCTGGAGAATCTCGGAAGCGAGCTTGCCCCAGGTAGCACCCGAGACCTTGTCGTTATCGGTAGAGAGAACTCGGAACTGGTAGAGCATGTCGGCGGCGGGGCCGTACTGGCCGCATCGGAACTGGAACTGGCCAAAGTCGTAGAGGGCGTTGACCATGTCCATCGTGACCTATAATTTTGTGTGCCCCGTCAGTCATCGAGTCCCACCCTTGCGAGTTTGTGGGCGCAATCCACTTACTCCGTGCTGGTTCTTGAGAAACTCCAAGTTGGCCACCTTGTCGCTTCGGAGTCCGTTGACGACCTCGTCCTGGGTGAGGAGATCGGCAATCTTGGCCGTGGCCTGCTCGTACTTCTCCAGCTGGGACAGCACCTCCTGGCGCTTCTTGGTGTACTCGGCGGGGGGGTCCGCGACTTCGTGGAGTTCGCAGTAGAGCGAGGCAACGTAGTCGGTCATGTTGGTGTCTTCGAGGAGCTTGATCTTGCCAGACAGGATCTTCTTGGCCTGTTCCTCGTCGCCCTTCTCCTCCGCCTTGTCGCCCTCGAACTGGATGAGTGGGAATAGCAGGTGTCGGCTCAGGTGCGGTGCGAGGTTGGGCATGATGGACGAGCCGTCGGCCGAGACGGCAGCAAGAACTTCCTCCATATTGGGCGAGTTTTTCGGACGGGCTTTTGGATCGTACGGGGTCTGAGGAGTGTCGGCGAGGGAAGAGTAGCGTTAAAGGGCTCGTCGCGAGGGTAAAGACGCAGAGGCCTGTGAATGGAGGGGCAGATTTTTGGTGAATTTCGCCAATCCACCAACTCGTGTGGGGTTTGGCCGGCGACCGGGGATTTACCGGCCCTCTCAAAGGTCAATGTCATGTGATCCCTAGATTTTCCCGAGAGAGCTTCAATCATCGGGAGCTTACTGCGCAAGACGGCTCGAGTCGGACTTTGTCAATTGAGCCCTCGTTTTCCGTTTCGTCGATTGGGAACCATATCAAAACGACTCTGCATTGGTGTCGCCCGAATTGCACCGTCAGGTTGCCCACGGCAGATCTCCTACGACCCAATTTCGCCTTCCTCCGTCCCCAACTCTCGATCGCGACATCAGCCACGATGCGCTCCCTCTTCTCCCTCGCCCTGTCCCCAGGACGCCAGTCTCTCGTTCAGACTGTCGGTCTAAGGGCTTCGCTCACTCAACGATCCTCCTTCCTCCCCATCGTCCGGACCGCATCCGCCGCCACCTTCAAAGTCCCCACGAACTACAAGCCGAACCCGTCCCAGGCCATCGTCGCTCCAAAAGGGCAGAAAAGGATACCCGAAAAGAAGCGTGTTCTCAAACGTCCCTTCGACCCTCTTCCCACCAAGACCGAGGCCGAGCTCATCGCGTCCCTGCCCTACATTGTCCGACGCACGCCCTTCTCCCAGGTCCCCATCTACCGCAAGTTCATGTCTGGCGGCAATCGATGCATCATCATCCTCAAGAAGATTGACGGCGACCGAGCAAAACTGGTGGAGGATTTGACTACTGCGCTATCGCTTGACCGGAAGGATATCCGGCTGAATCCTACAACGCAACATATAGAGATGAAGGTAGGACATGTCACCATGAACTTCTCTACTCCCCTCTGACTAACTGTCCAGGGAAACCAGCTTGATCAAGCCCTAGAGTGGTTGCTGAAAACCGGATTCTAGAAGAGGGACCCCTGAGAAGGACCATGGATCATGGACCATGTTGGTCGAGAAAGGACATTCCCATTGTAAAACTGTACCATATTGACGACCTTTATCCATCTGGATGACTAGAGATGTACAATAAATGCATGTGAGATTCAAGGCATATCGATTAAATAACATTGTTCGTGGTTTCTTTATTTGTCCTGAATCCTCATCCTGTATGCACCCGCCTCCAAGCAGCTTTGTCAAGCCGAATCCATCCCCAGACCATCGACTCCAGAATGCAAGTCTAACGCGATCACGCTCCAAACCACAACGCACCGATCCCATTTTTAACAAATACTAACATACAAGCTCCAAACCAGTCGTCGCTAAAGTGATCCAGAATTCTACCCGACTATGTTTTCTTTCTCTTTTTCCAATTATTTCCCGAGGTTGAAGAAGGTTGTTAGCTGATGCAAAACTTCCTCCTTGGCCCACTCTGGTGAAGGCATTGACAAAGAATCCAGGAGGGCCTGTGATGGTGGTACAGTACCAGCAGGTAATGACTTGTCGTTGGGGTCTCTCGATTTCTCGGCCAGCCTCCTTAGCAGACCAACTGCCACCACAACGATGTACACGAGCTCTGGGTCCTTCCTCGGCGGAGCGCGTGGTCCTCCATGCAGCTGGGGCTGCTCGTATAGTTGGCTGAGGTCCCGGATCGTCTTGTACAGCGTGTGCGCCAGTCCGTTACCACAAGTCAACCACGCTTTGGCGACGTCGGCATCGTTGCCGGGTGCTATTGAAGCCAGAATCTCGGCGGCTAACAGTCCTTGCATCAGGAAGGGTTTTCGAACTTCGATCAAGGATGGAAAGTTGGGGGGTCGACCCTGCTCCTTGGTCTTATCTGGGAGAGGCGAAATTGCCAAAGCAAAGGCGTGGGTGAGAAGCTCGTAAGGCGTACTGCTATTCGCATCGAGGGCGAAGACGGCTTTGTAGAAGCTGCGGTTAGGCTCGTCGCGGGCTAGCAGCTTGGCCAGGGCATCGACAGCATGAGGCAAGTAGGGATGGAGGTTCGGCTCGTACGGGAGGAAGTGCAGCGTTCCTTCAGGGGTGGAGGGGCTTGGAGTTGGTGCAAATGCCAGGAGGAACTGCACCAGACAAAGAGCCTGTTCGCGACCGGGTATTTCCACCGCACCAGCAATATTTGAAAGCAGAACAACGAAATCCTTCATCAAATCCAGAGTGTTGGTATTGGAGCGCAGCAGCATGGTTCGGGTTCCGAGGTATCGAATGACGACACAAATAAACTTGATGACCAGCTCGTCTGCGAGGAAAAAGTGGTTGTCGTTCTGCTCGCCTGGGAAGGACGTGTTGCGGAGGATGGTGGTGATACATATTAATCTGTCCACTGCACGATCCAGTTGGTATTCCGGTGTGCCGAAGACGGGAAAATCCCTGACCGCGTACTGTTCAACTCGGCAGGCTCTAGCAACATCCTCGTAGGTGGAAAGCTGTATCTCATCAGAAACCTCCGCGGTATGCTCTGCCAGCATATCAACTTGATCTTCGGCACACTCAATCAGCGCCTCGATGAGATCATCGCAGTATCTCAGAGACATGAAATGATGCTGGGCGGGAGAACAAGAAAGTGCGGCCAAGGTATCCAGAGCAAGGCGGACTTCGCCATGAATCCCACTCTGTATGCTCTTGGTGAGCGCCCCGATGTCGATGTTACCCATTTCGTGAAGAGGTGGCACGTCGGGTTTCCAGCGCTCGAGTTCAGACCCGAGCTTACTAAATGCGAGCAGGTCAACTCCGCCAAACGTCGAGAGCTCCCGAGCGCAAGGACTATATTGGTCGGTCTGCTGCCCAAACCGAGGCATCCGCTGTTCCGCGGCAACTGGTACAGCCGCAGCAGCCTGTCGTCCGTCTGGCTGAGACATGCTTCCAATCCGCCGGGGTGCTGGGGATGGCATGGCACCATAGTCATTCATGGCAGGAGGGTCCATGACTTGGGACAAACTGTTCCGGTTGTGACCAGGTACCACGGAAGTCGCCTGTTGGGGCATTTGGGGCTGAGACGAGGAAAAGCCGTTAACTGGTCCTGGTGGCATATGCTTCATCGGAGTGAGCTGCTGCATCTGCGGCTGCTGACCAGGTTGCATGGAGCCTTGGCTCATTTGCTGGCTTGGCATCTGCTTCTGTGGCGTTGATTGGCGACCCATGTTGGAATTCTGCTGATGTTGAGATTGTGGCTGGTGCTGCTGTTGGAGCTGTGGTTGTTGAGGTTGAGGCAGTGGAAGCGGCAAAGGTTGAGTTTGCTGCTGAGTTTGGGTCTGTTGCTGCTGATGCTGAAGATGTTGCTGATGTTGCTGCTGCTGCTGATGCTGCTGCTGCTGTTGCTGTTGTTGCTGTTGTTGCTGCTGCTGCTGTTGCTGCTGCTGTTGCTGCTGCTGTTGCTGCTGCTGTTGTTGTTGCTGCTGCTGCTGCTGCTGCTGCTGCTGTTGCTGCTGTTGCTGCTGCTGCATCATCCTCTGCTTCTGCTGAGTCATCCAGGCTTCCTCAAATTTGTAGAGATTGCGCTCGTATATTTGCTTGAGAGCCTGAGGCACGGTCGGAATATGGGGGGGCAATCCAAGCATCTGAGCAATGTGAGGCCAGCCATTTGTGGCAGTCACCGGTTTGTATCCTCCCTTGCCTTGTGTGGCTTGGAACAGCATCATCAAGCTCACAGAGCGGTCTCCCACCATCGGGTTCGGGTCCAGTGGTAGATTCTTGGCGTTCATCAATGCGGTCAGATTCTTCATGAATTGTTCGGGGTTCACGTTGCCCATGACTCGTTGCTGTGGCCTCATACCACCCTGCGGCAACTGTCCATTAGACATGCCAGGCAGCTGCTGCTTGGGCATCATGCCTCGGCCGGCACCCTGTGCTTGCATCTGAGCTTGCTGGTGCAGTCTCATCTGATAGGCGGCGGCCATCTTTTGTTGTTCGGTCATGCCCTGGGCGCGTTGCTGGCCGAGCTGCTGCGCTTGGTTCGGGTTCTGCTGCTGTCCAGTCTGCTGGGCTTGTTGTTGCGACTGCGACTGCTGCTGTTGCTGCGACTGTTGTTGCATTTGAGGGGGGTACATCGAGTTTTGCATCTGACCCATGTTGTGCGGCATTTGTCCGATCGGCTGCGACATCATCTGGCCGCTCGTGATCGCGTTCGGGTTTGGGGACGGTCGCGAATTCGAAGGAGATGGTGCGTAGTTCTGATTGAAACCCTGAGGTAGATTTTGCATGTAGGGGTTCGACTGTGGCGTACCATGCTCGGAGGGAATCGGGGATGCCTGGGCACCAAACTGCTGCGTGTTGGGAGAGAAAGGATGGGGCGACGCGGTCGCGACTCTTTGGGGAACATTTCCTGGTCGCGTTTGATTATTCCCCATGATTGGAGATGGACTGGCATTAGCAGAACCGTTTGCCTGAAGATGGGAGAACTGGCCAGTGTTCTGTTGAGGGACCGCGCCGGATTGGAAGGTGGGATAGGACTGTTGTGGCGTTTCCGAACGCGACGTCGGTACCATTCCAGGATTTTGTCTAGGCGAGCCAGCGAGGCTATCTTCGCGAGGGCGAGGTCGTTTTGATGGAATCACCGAGTTTGTTTGATAGACGGGGTTCTGGAAGGAGGGCGAGGCATTGCGCATGGGACCGGGGCCATTTTGCATGGCGCCCGACATCTGCTGCTGATTCTGAAATTGAGCAGGATTGAATTGGGCCGAGTTGGCCATGAAAGCCGAGGGATCCATCATGGCACTGGTTGCGTTGGGGTCGTTCAGATGAGGGAAGCCGTTGCCATTGTGGTTGGGGACGGCGTCATTCATCCAGGCGCTCATTGCGATGGGCCGAGAGGCTGTGTGCGCGACGACGTTAGCGATCAGCAAACACGCGGGCAACCTCCATGGAGGAGCGCCAGGGACTAAGAAGAAGAATCTAGATGGGCAAGGGCACGGGAAGTGGCCGATGAGATGGGCAGTGACACGGTGGTGATGGGAAGTCGCGTCGCGGCGTGGGTGGTGGAGAGTGGTGTGGGAAAAAAATATGATAGCAGGCTGGTTGGACCTGACAGAGGGAGTCGGGGGTGCTCGAGAAGAGTGGGCATGGGAGTAGGCGTCTGGCCAGTGCTGGAACCTACGAACAAGGTGCTCAGGCAGCGCGTATGGGTGTGCGCCGCAGGCCGTAGGCAGAGTCCAGCGTAGCGCAAGTAGGAGGAGAGGGCAACAGACGGAAGAACGCGCTGCCGCGGCAAGCCAGAGCAAAGGGCGAAAACGAGACGGCGAGTGGACCGGCGGCAGTGCAGGGAGCGGCAGTGGCAAAAGAGAAGGGGGAATAGAGGACCAGCAAGCAACAAGTCAGAATGCAGCAAGATGCCCTTGGCCAAATGTACTGGATTGTGTTCCCTGGAGCGCCTTGGTTTGGTCCGTTTTGGGGGGCGTGGTAGGGAGCCAGTGAGGGAGAATTTTTCGTACCAGGTCAGCAGCAGCAAGAAGCGGCGTCTGAGAGCCACATCGACTGACCAACGGGCAGCGCTGAGACCATCCAAGGGCTGGCGGGCGAGTTGAAAAAGGCTGGGTTGGGGCCAAGGAAGGGGATGGATGGTATGGAGACGGCGAACGGCGACGGGCCTTTGGATGAGGCGTCACGAGCCGGGACGGGGGGGAGGGAGAGAGCGTAAATGAAACTTGTGGACAACTCTATCCGAGGCCCGGGGGGGACGAAGAAACGGGCAGTAAAAGGTACGTAGAAAAAAGGAGATTGGTTGAATGGAAGGAAAGGCCAGGTCTTACCTAAGGCGCAAGCGCTGGCGCGTTTGGAGGCGGATGACTGCAAGTCGAGTCGAGTTGGTGAGTGTTGCGCGCAATGCTTCGTCGGTCTTGAATTGCATTGGTTTCAGCGGCTGACGCTGAAATGTCTTTGCCAGCCTTGGATTCCGGCCTTGGCTGTTTCTGGACTAGCGCCGCTTAGGAATCAGCTAACCGAGTGGGTCCGTGTCCAATCATCGTCGCCGTTAGCAAAATGATAAGACGGCTGCAATTCGCGTTAGCGGGACCGGCAAGAACAGGCGTGACCCCTAGCAGAGGCCCTGGGCGGTGCATCTGCGAGCTATCGCGCCTCGCCAAACCTGGGTCATGCCGCGGAATGCTGGTGAAATGTGGTGTGTTTTGCGTGTCAAACCCGAATGACTGACCAAGCACACCGATCCCAGCTGTGAATGCTGGGAGCCAGATCCGTCTCGTCCCTCGGGGAGCCAAATTGTCATCTTCAGTTAGCGACCACAGCCGAACCCAGCTTGTGTCGCTTCATGGCTCAGTCCGGGAATCCGTCAATATGGGAAGCGGTCTTGGGCAGCAAGATGCGGATATCGAGGCCTGATGTTTCCGGACAGAGTGACGGGATCGCTGCACTTATAACCCCAAAGGCCGATGAAGAGACTCCACGGGGAACCTCGATGATGTCTTGGGTACGAAACGCTCGCCAACATGTGTTGAATCCGTCGTAGTTGAAAATCTTGTCTGGTCGCCAGTTGGTAAGGGAGCTCGACGGAGGGTTCAAAAGCAGTTCGCGTCCGAACCTTCTTGCACCACCATGGGCTGTTGGTCACGGATTGAACCCAGCTCCTGATTGCGAATCAATGACAGAAGTCATCGGTGCACGTCGGCAGGTCCAGTGGTGCGCAAAAGACCTCAAACCTCGGCTTAGCCGTCCATGATGCTATGCAAATTGGCCAGTGCCATGCGACGAGGCCCAAGAGCCAGCCAGATCAAGATGGGTTGCACACCAAACAAACACGACGCAAGCGGCAATTTGCCGATCCGCTCTCACGCAGCGCTGCACTGCACTGCACACTTGTGCTGTCTCATCTGGAATTTGGCCGCGAATCGGTCGACACACTGCCAACTAGTCGGGGGCACCCCCCGAAATGCTCTCCGTTGTGCTGTCCCGGACAATGGCGACTCGATTGCCCAGGTTCTCTTCCGGGTGGTCCAGCGAAAATGGCGCCTGCAGCGGCCCCGCCAATAGCACAACCCAACCCTGAGGTTGACGACGATGGTGAATGAGTTCGATCCATCCGTGGGATGGAGCCAGACCATTTCCCACCTCCTTTTTGCACACGGCTTCCTTCTCCTTGTTCCTCAGATAAAATGCGCTTCGTGGCCAAAATCTCTGGAAATCTCCGGCAGCTGACGATATGTGGGTTCATGCTCCCCTCTCTGTAGGGGCGCAGGGCTGGCCAGGTTTGAATCCGGGGATTCTTTGTGGTGGCGCTTGATGCAGGCTATCCACCGCTGGGGCTTCCCGAGTGGATGACATCCTGGTCGGGCCGCTCATCACCACCAGAGCAGCGCGGTTTCGAGTGCGGTCTGGAGAGCCGTCAAGGGCAGGCGCCCTTTTTCTGTCGTCGTCGTCAATCAAATCTCGGTCGGTGCCGTCGTTCAGGATGCCGTCGGCCAGATTCTGAGCCTGCCGTCGCTCGTGGGCGCCCGCTGATATCGGTCGCGGGGACGTCTCGGGGCTGCTCCCCCAAAAACCCGACATCCCTGGGCGTCTCCAATCGTGTAAGTGAGGGCAGAAAGCGAAGCACGACCGCAACACAGGTCGATATGGCGAAGAGAAACTGGACGGGAGCGATGGGAAAGGGTGCGAAAGGGACGGAGAGGTAAAATGGGAAGGGAAATGGGCAGCAAGAGGGAACGGGGGAAGGGGGGTAGTTATGTGAAATGCCCTCCGTACCTGCCTACTGTACCTAACCTGACGGGACTCGGGAGGGACCCTATTGCCTTCTCAGGTAACCAGCCCAGACGAAAAAATTCTCCGCAATTACACCTCAACCTACGTGCTACGGCTGCTGCGACTTTGCGACTGGACTCTTGCTCCCGCCGGCGTTTCCTGCTGCCTGTTTGGCATTTATCATTAATCATGTTTGTTGGTGGTGCTTTGTCGCCGGGTTTCTGATCACCGCCCACCATCCACCATCCACCATCCACCATCCCACGGAAGAAGCTTTGGGGCCGCTACCCCATTCTCCATCTCTCACAACTCTCTCTGCATCCCATTCATCATCGATCCGCTTCAAATCCTGGCTCTGTGGCCCCTCGTGGCTCCGTGGCCCCGTCCGTCCCTTCACCTACCGTCTTATCCATCGGTGTGAATACCCTGTCCCGATCAAGAAGCATCAATTCCGCCGTCGCCACGACACACTTGACACATCCCTTCCGCCACCCACCGCCTGGACGAAGTTGGCGAGCCCTGTTCCCTGTACCACGGTCCCTTTTCTTGTCTTCGTCCCTCTGCGGTGGTGGATGATGGAGGGCTTGCTTCCCCCTTCCATCCCAACGCTCCCCTCTCGGCCAGCGCCCGTCGCTACGACCCCCATCCGAGCTGATTTTCTTGGACCTACTCGAACCCATGCATCCTCTGGGCTCTGGCTGCCGTCGTTATCTAAGAAGGAGGCGTGCCAACCCTCCTCCACCTTGGCCAACCCCTCTTGCTCTGCTCACCGCGCCTTTTTCACACCCTACGCGATCCCTTGCTTGTTTGCTCACCCCACATTGAGAACATGTCGGTGGCGAGTTACGGCCGGGTAGACCGCGAGGCTTGCCCCTGGTCACCTTAATTCTCGGGGTGCCGCATCTCCTCAACCCTCAATCGTCGTCTTTGGGCCCTGAAACAGTGTCCAGAGGGGTGCAGATTGGGCTGTCTCAAGTCTCGAGCCCTCTCCATCTCTGTCTTTCTCTCCGACATGATTGACCGAGAAGGACGACTATCAAGGCCACGGCAAGCGTGAATGCTTTCGAGAGTCCTAGCACCAAACGCCATCCGTGTCTATCCTGCACGTGGTGGAGAAGGGTGTCTCTCCTACCCGCTCTGCCGAACCTCGCAGCATCTGCCCCCATCATCACCCCGTCCAGACCTAATTTCTCTTGTTCTGATTGCCTCGAGGACATTCGTCCACGTAAGACGACGTTTGGTTTTCTCTTTCGATGGGTCCATTGGAGCCTGTTTCCCAGCTACCAGTCACTTCTCTCAGAGGTCGGTTTGGACCGAAGGAATCTCCCGGCCATGGTCAAGACAAGAGGTGCAACCAGCACGATGAGGCCCTCCACAGCCAAGCTCGTCCCTCGTATCCCGACCACCCAAGCCTGTCGGGTTGTATCTATTCTGGCCATGAGTTATCACATGCCCTTCACACGTCGAAATGCGTACTCCCACACCAAGCGAGAGTATCGTCAGGAGCAGCCTCTTGTGCAGAGTCGCGCCGGGGCGTGCATGTCACCGACGTGGGTGCTGCGTGTTATGTCGTCCCGTGCATACATGACGCATGGTGCCATCCGTCAGGACCAGAGGGCCGACTCGTCCAGGCCAACCTGCTCAAGGGTTTCGTGGCGCCCCCTCTTGTCCGCCGGGCTGTCATTTACCGATTTACCTCGCAGTGCGAGTATCATGGCTCTACTCGTGAGGCAAAATAAAAGGCCGGCCTCGTGAGCAACAACTCTGCGCTGGCCCAGGAAAACCAGACGGAAGTCAATTACAGATGTTCCTGATGGCGTTTGCGCTACCCCACTGTGATCCGCACTGGTCGCTGGGCTCCAATTCCGTGCTGTTGGGACGGGACGGGAGATCCCTTGCTGGCCACACCCAGTTGGCGCTGACCGTCGCGACGCGGTTTAGGTCATCACTCGGCGTTCGCCTCATCATCATGATACTGTGCACGGTTTGCTTTCAGGCTTGAATTCGCATGTGGGTGTCATGATTCTAAACGCCCATCGTCCACTGCAGTTCATGTTCACCTACGGAACCTGCATCTTCCTCTTGGTATGCTCCAGCACGGCTCGAATGCCTTCGTCGAGCGTCTCCAATGCCAGATACTCATCAATCCAAGAAACCGTCTTTCCTTGCAAGCCTTGCCGGTCTGTGGTGGCCTCCAGGTACTTGCTCAGGCGCGCCAGCACCTCCCTCAGATTCTTGGGAAACTCGGCAGTAACGGTGCTCACGCCGATGATGGGCTGGCGAACGTGAACGTCGCAAGTGGCGGGGTGGTTGGGATACTCCTGGTCGAGGGTATCCAGGACGTGCTGCGATATCCTGGGCTGTACCGAGACTTGGGCAAAGGACGCAAACATGAAGAAGAATTCCTCGGCGACGTCGGCATCGAAGAAGGATTGTTTCTTGGATATGTCAAAGATTGCCATGGGGATGGCGCCGTCCATGGCGGGATTTGACTCGAGTTGCTGGGCGGATTGCCTATCAATGACCTTGGCTTGTATTGTGGAAGGTTCTGGGAGCCAGTTGTCGTCATCTTCGTCGTCGCTCTCGACGATCCGAAGCTCGTCTTCGTCTTCTACCCGGTCGGGGCGCAGGACATCCTTCTGGTTCTTGGACTGTTTTCTCTTGTCCACCTTTGCCAGCCATTCCATCTCACTCCTCGCGTACTCGAGCCACAAGCTGCTGTTCGTGGTGCAGAACCGGCACCCGCGCATGAAGAAGCCTCGGGCGGCGGCCATGTCGCCATTGCGCGCCGACCGGCGCCCGGCCATGACCCAGAGCTCGGCGTCGGTCGGGCTCATGCGCAGGGCGTTAGTCATGACGCGGCGCCAGCGCTTCGCGGCCTTAATCTGGGCGGCGTACGACAGGTATTCCCTCCAGAGCTCGCCGCTGCCCGGGTGGCGGCCGACGCCGCGCTCGTAGATGGCGAGGGTGCGGCCCTGGCCCGCGTGCGCCGAGTTGAGGTGGCGGACCTTGAGGCGACGGCAGCGTTTGGCGCGGAGGGACTCGAGGGATTGCTCCCATTTCGCATAGGCCGACCATTCGGACGGCGTGTTGCCGGGGGCGAGGACCTTGTGCTCGAAGTCGTTGCGTTTCCGGACGACGGTGCGGATCTCATCCTGCAGACAGATGTCAGTCATCTTGTTTGAAACACACTGGGAGACGAGACGGACCTTGTTGAAAATTTCCTTTTGCTCCCACTCTCGCAATTGCGGCACGGCGCGTTCGAGATAGAATCTCGCCTTTTCAGCGACGCCGGCCATGGTTATTTAGTAGAGGACAACGAGGTGGTGGTGGCTCTGTGGTGTGGACGAGGTCGACGGCGGCAGTCACGATAGAAGTTTTTTTTGCGTGGCAGCAGTTTTTCTCGGCGAGGCTGGCGGACCAAGAAATTTTCAGCGGGGCTGTTGCAGCTTGCTCAGCCTTGTTACGTAGGTCGCAGCCTCGCAGGCCGCCCCGTAGTAGTAGCTTTTTTGGGGAGGGGCCGGTGGGCGTTTGCCGCCATCCGGCTGATTGGACAGGGTATAACAGCTCGAGCTTTCTCTCGACTGCGAGTGATTGATCGCATCAACTGGAAAGGCTCACAAAGCTCGTCTGCGCTATGGCCACCTCGCGGTTCGACCCCCCGGGCGTGCCCCACCCCAGCACAATTACATCGCCAGAGAGTAACGTGAAAGCTCCGAGGTCCGTAACTCTTGTCCGAGAATCTCACCACGTCCACCTTCTTTTCTTCCTTGTTGGTTGTCAATCTTCCCTCTTTGCTTCCGGATCACCCGGACGGCGTTGTTGAGAGTCGTTTCTGTTCTTTTTTCCACTCCAAAATGGCGTCGCGATACAAGGACAAAGACACGGCCGTCCTCCTCAGCTTCAACGGCGGCTGGGTGAGCTGGGCACACACGACGGTCGCTTACAGTGAGTTCCATTCCCTGGTCGTCCCGCCAAGATGATGGCTTCTCGCCGTGGCTTCGCGGCATGTCCGGACGGGCTCGCAAAAGCTGACAATTCCTCCTCCTCCTCCTCCTCAGCTGCTTTCCTGAGTGCGCTGCTCGTCGGCACCTCCCTTCACTTTGACAAGATCGTGCGCAACGAGTTCTACGGCTACCCGCAAGAGTGGTTCCCGTCCGTCTCGGCCACGATTGGCGATCGATATCCCGAGCGGTCCTTCTTCATGATCTTCATCGCAATCACATCCGGTTCGCACGCTCCGCCGGGCCCGGGACTGCTTCGTTTCTGACCAGCTCTGCTCCAGGTCCTCGCTTCGCCCTCGTCGGCCTCTGGTACCTCCTCACGCGCAGGCCCGGCCACAGGCTCCCCGCCTTCGTGGCTGCCATGGGCCTCTTCCGGACGCTGACGTGCGGTGGCTGGACGTACATCACGTCGACCGACGACCACGATTGGCACGACTTCCTCATGATCTCGTACATTGTCGCGACGCTGCCGTGGACCGCCGGCTGCATTGCGCTGAGCCCCGCCAACCCGCGCGCCCTCAGGTATCGGAAATACCTGGCCAGCGCCTTTTTCGGGACCCTGGTGCCCTTGATTTACTGGTTCATCCAGCACAAGATCCACCGCATCCCTGGAGGTGAAACAAACCCAGCACTTATTAAAGAGATGCTCAGGGCACGGCTAACCAGACCTCTACGCAGCTTACACCGTCTACGCCTTCTTCGAGTGGTCGCTGATTCTGTTCGACATTGCCTTTGACGCCGTGACTGCGTTGGACTTTGCGGCCTTGGAGATTACCGTCCGCGACGTCAAGGGAGCGACTCCGGGGTACGTCAATTGGCTTCCGAGATAGTTGTTTGATTTGGTTTGATACAAGCGCAATAAAGAGACAAAGAAACAGAAGACCCGATTCTAAGCTACTTCACAGTGAGAACCGATCGTCCGTCCCCTCGGCCGTCCTGGAGAAGGAGTAAGTCAATTTGCAGAGTTTTTAAATTGATGTTTCAGTTTGTTATTGACCATGACGACAATGGCAGAAAAGAAAAGGCCACGCTCGGCGTCTTTGCGACTCGCTTCACGCCGTCGCAAGCGCTCGATGTCGCGGCCGATGTGTATCATGGGGTAAGGTCCACCCGGACAATTTGGCTGAGTGGCGTCAGACGGGCTGTGTCTAACGGCGTGGTAGTTCGTTTTCTGGAGCATTCTCACCAGTCTGGGCCTCGTGGTGTGGTGTAAGTGGTTTCATGCGAGAAATTGGCGGCGCTGACCGTTTGCGCAGTCTTCCCGCTTTGGTTCATGGGCATCTCGGGCTATGAAGTCATCATCACGACGGCCGCGTCGCCCTTCTTCTTGGCCATTGGCCCGGTGCGATCCCTGGTCCTCAACAATCTTCGCGCCGTGCACCTCTTGTCGCTCGTAGGCGTCGCCGCGTACCTGGTGGTTGAGCCCAGCTTGCGGCTGTTCGCGGTTGGCTTTGGCGTGTCCATGGCCTGTCTTGGATGGGCCGCCACCTTTTACACCGAGTCTGGCCACGACGGCCGTCTCGAGGCCAAGGTGCTCGGCTGGCTGATTGGGCTGATTGCTTCGTCGACGGCCAAGTATGCGTGGTGGACGAACAACCCGATCTGGCCTGTGATGCACGCCGAGAACGGGGGATGGAACGCGACTGGCCTCGTGCTCGGCGTGCTTGCAGTCCTTCGCTTTACCCGGAAAGCTCCCCTCACCATCGGCACTGCCTCTCGCGCGAATAGCGCCTCGTTCAGCCTGCCGACCGCCCTTGGTCTCGGTGGGCTGTTCTTTGGCCTGCATTCCCTGCTCTCCGACACCAGCACCATGATTCTCTGGGTCTGGGAGGGATATCCGGTCCGTGGCCCCCTCTCCTCCACCCACGGCTGGCTTACCGTCGTTGCCATGTCCCTGGGCCTCTTCGGCGGTGCTTGGAACCCTGCTCTCGCAAGCGGCTGGCTGTCGTTCATCGTCGGCAGTGCCGGCGCTGCCGTCTTGACCTCGTCCAGCCATTGGACCGGTTACTACGGCGCCCTCACCATCGCTGCGTACCTGATGGCTCTCGGCGTGCCGCTGCTCACGCATGCGGCGAGGTTGGACCCGGCCAAGACGTTTGGCACTGCGTTCCTGCTCTACACTTTTCTGACCCTGTTCCATACCTGGGTTGTCGCGTATGCCTTTGTTCCTGGCGGACAACTCGTCCGCGAACACACTGACTGGATCATGATGACCATGATGGCATCCATCGGCGCAGGCGTGTACAGCATCAACGCCTCGAGGCTTCAGCGTGACCAGTCGGAGCGCCCGTCCTCCAGGCAGCAGAGGAAGTACTTTGGCATCTCTGCCCTGTTCGTCAACGTCTTCTTCCTCTGGGCTGCCTTTAAACGCTTCCCCACGAACGACTATAAACCCTATCACCCCGAGGACCGCATCCTCACGGCCGGCATCTGGACCGTCCACTTTTCTCTGGACAACGACATGTGGTCGTCCGAGTACCGAATGCGAGACCTGATCAAGGAGATGGAGCTCGACGTCGTCGGGCTCCTGGAAACCGATAACCAGCGCATCATCATGGGCAACCGCGACACGACGCAGTTCTTGGCCGACGATCTCGGCATGTACGTCGACTACGGCCCGGGCCCCAACAAGCACACGTGGGGTGCCGCCCTCCTCTCCAAGTTCCCCATCGTGGAATCCAGGCACCACCTCCTGCCCAGTCCCGTGGGCGAGCTCGCGCCAGCCATCCACGCGACACTAGACGTCTACGGGCAGCTCGTCGACGTCTTCGTGTTCCACTCGGGACAGGAGGAGGATGCCGAGGACCGACGCCTGCAGTCGCTGTACCTCGCCGACCTGATGGGGTCGAGCAAGCGCCCGGCCTTTCTGCTGAGCTACCTGGTGACGAAGCCCTTGGAGGGCAACTACAAGACGTACGTGAGCGACAGGTCGGGGATGCACGACGTCGACCCCTCGGACTGGGATCGCTGGTGCGAGTACATCCTCTACAAGCGACTGCAGCGCGTGGGCTACGCGCGAGTGAGCCGCGGCACCATTACCGACACGGAACTCCAAGTGGCCAAGTTTAGGATCCCCGAGTCGGACGACGAGATTGCGCGGCTCGAGGCCCTGAGCGGCGACGAACGCAACCGCCAGGTCAAGGAGAAGAAGGTGCCCAAGGGGTGGAGGTTCCCGCGCATGTTCCGCGACGACGGGGTCCGGGGTCACAGGTATCACGTCTTTGACAGGCCGAGGTACTACGATGTTGCGTCGTAGGGACTTGGGCGAATTGCGTTTCTTTCTGGCGTGGTGTTGGTCGCGCACTATAATGAGGTGGAATTGTATGCGTCGATAATTCGTGGTTGGGGTAGTCTACGTATTTACATGAGTAATGTAGTGTCGCAGAGGAGTATGAGCTTTACTTTGGCATGGATATAATATATATTCACATTCAATCGATACAAGTGCTGTTTATTATTTACCTGACGAGGTCCAAGTTGGGCTGCTGTCTGGTGCAGAAGGGATGAGAAATGGCGATGGTGCAGGGTAGCACTCTTTTACTGATTGAATGGGGGCAACAATCACCGGATGGAAGCAAGCCAGTAATAGAAGATGGATGATGGTAATCTCAAAGATGATACGGGCCTTGAGACATAAGATACTAATTATGACCTCGAAGAAATGTCCCTAACATGGAAGCAAGCTTCATCTCCATCGGACGTCTCCGCAAAGAGCCGGCGCTTGCGGGGGTCCCCGCTCCGGCTCCGACGGGGCCGCGGCCGATGAGCAGCCCCGCATTTGCGCTCGGCCAGAACCGCACAGAACCGCACACCGTCGGGAGACAAAAGGACAAATGACGACACGACGATTACAGACCAGTCTACGGATATGCGAGCTTGTATCTGGGGTATCTCACTTTTGGGGGCTGAGGCGTGACCACGGCAAAGGACGACTAGCTCTACGCTTATGACGGAAGGGAAGTCAAAATCGGGCAGATGACCCCCTCTAGGCGGGCGACGGCTTAAAGCTGAAGGCGCATAATGCCAAAAGATGGCTGGCTCATGGCGGACACAAAACAAAGAGGAGATAAGCCACGGTCTTTCGTCACGGTGACATTTAGTTTTTGATTCGGCTTCCCCCTCTAGAATTGATAAGCTCGGAACTTTTGGCCTCTTGAATGTGGTGGTTGTTTGAGTTTCATGGTCTTTGCAACTGCAACAGCGATACGACTGGCCATCTTCATCACCACGGCGAATAAATAGGTCCGTGGACACGAAGACGGATTCCACGCAAAACCAACCCCTTGTACAATCGATATCCATCTTTGACACCCATCTCGATATCCATCTCGATACCCAGCGCGTCGCAATTCCGCCATTTCCAATCCGAACCTAGCCGCCACGGTACTTGGGCCGCCGCCCTCGTCCATTGCCGTAGCGCGTCTTGCCGCGACAAGCCGACGCAACGCTGACCACCCATTGGAGAAAGGGAATCTGGTTGGCATACCAGCCGAGAGGGCTTAAGAGAAGAAGACGGCCGCTGGTCGATTGAGAGTGATAGCAACACTGTCTCGGTTTCTCCTGAATCCAGTAGACAATTCACGACTTGCATCATGGCCCTGGATCTGGGACACTTGTGGATGTGGCTGGGGCTCTTTGGAGCTGCCGGCGTCCTCTATGTAAGCGACGAGACGGATTGCTCGTCCATGACCCCCCCTCACCCCCCAGAGCCGTGGTGCTAATCACCGCCGCAGACGGTCGGCCTCGTCATCTACCGCGTCTTCTTCCACCCCCTCGCCAAGTACCCCGGCCCGCTGCTCGCCAAAGTCACCGACGCCTACCAGCTGTACCACGCCTACAAGGGCGACCGGCACCTCGAGTTCTGGCGGCTGCACCAGAAGCACGGCCGGGTGGTGCGCTTCGGCCCCAACTCGCTCGCCTTCGACTCGAGCCGGGCGCTCAAGGACATCTACGGCTTCCGGTCCAACGTGCGCAAGGCCGAGTTCTACAACGCCTTTGTGCACCCGGCCGCCAACACGCACAACACGCGCGACAAGGACCTGCACGCCCGCAAGCGCCGCGTGCTGTCCCACGCCTTTGCCGAGGGCGCCATGAGGGAGATGCAGCGCTACATCCTGGCCAACGTGCGCACCTTTTGCGAGCAGATTGGCGTCGGGGACGGGGGCGACGAGGCCAAGGGCTGGACGCAGCCGCGGAACATGGCCGACTGGTGCAACTACCTGGCCATGGATATCCTGGGCGACTTGAGCTTTGGAAAGGCCTTTCATATGCTGGAGAGCCCTGACAACCGCTTCGCCCTCGGACTGGTCGAGGCTGCGACGACTCGCCACCTGATTGTAAGCCGCCTCTCAACCTACCTAGAGGATGAACTGACAGTGCAACAGTGCGGAACCATGCCCGTCGTCGACAGGCTCAAGCTGGACAAGGTCCTCTTCCCCGGCCTTGCCGCTGGCCGCGCCCGATACATGGCCTACAGCAAGGGCCAGTTGACGGAGCGCACCAAGCTTGGCGAGGAGACGGACCGCCGGGACTTCTTCTACTACCTGCTCAAGGCTCGCGATCCCGAGACGGGCCAGGGCTTCAGCACGCCTGAGCTCTGGGGAGAATCGAATCTGCTGTGAGTATCCCACGAAACTCGTCGTGCCCACGGGGTGTTCCTGACGCCGTCTAGTATCATCGCCGGATCGGATACTACATCCACGGCCATGGCCGCCACGCTGTTCTACCTCGTTCGCAGCCCTCGCGCCCTGAAGCTGGTGACGGACGAGATCCGCTCCAAGTTCAACGACGTCGAGGAAATCAGCCAAGGCGCGGTCCTGGCATCGTGCACCTACCTCCGGGCCTGCATCGACGAGGCCATGCGTCTCTCGCCCTCGGTCGGCGGCATCCTCCCGCGCGAGGTGCTCCCCGGCGGCATCACCATCGACGGGGAGACGATCCCCGCAGGGACCGTAGTGGGCACGCCGCACTACGCCGTGCACCACAACGAAGCCTACTACCCGTCGCCGTACGAGTACGTGCCGGAGCGGTGGCTGGTGGGCGCCGGCAACCCGCTGACGGGCCGGGCGACGAGCGAGGACGAGGTGGCGCTCGCGCAGAGCGCCTTTTGTCCCTTCAGCGTCGGCCCGCGGGGCTGCATTGGCAAGGGCCTGGCCTACGCCGAGATGACGAGCACGCTGGCGAGGACCGTCTTCCTGTACGACATGCGCAAGGCGGTTGGCGTCGAGGACCCCGGCGAGGGCAAGGCGGGCAACGAATGGGGGCGGCACCGGCCGAGCGAGTTCCAGCTGGTCGACACGTTTACGAGCGCGAAGAATGGGCCCATGGTTGAGTTTCGAAGGGCAGAGGTTGCGTAGGATGTTGATGGATCAATTGGGGGCATGCTTATCGGAGGTGGCGTTAGGTAGGATAAAGACTGATCGAGTAGAGCTAGCTCAGCTCAATGATGATGCAAGAAATTGAGAAATGATGGACGAGAGTTCTTCAGCTGCTCGTTAGATTTTCGATGATCGAGTCGGGTTTGTGATGGAAGGAGTTGAGGCCTGAGTGCCCCGCCAAAAGGTTGCGGCCCCTAAGAAACACCGGCGCACCGCCCCCAACGCGAACAAGGCTAAGAATTGGAGGCTGAAGGCTGAAGGTCTGTTTTGATCATCATCATCCTTTACTGCACCACGCCCAGCGACTCTAAACTACGCAAACCTCGTCCCGCGCGCGCGCCATGAGGTAGTTTGGCCCTACGCGACACCCGAAATTGCCCGTTTGCCCGTTGATCGCCCGCACGAGGGCCAAACACGCCGCCCAGCATGACGCTCTGTAAATTCTTCCAACAGGGCTACTGCAGATACGGCAGTGAGCATACGGCCGCTTCCCCCCTTTGACGAATGGAAAAATTGATTGGACCGCAGACAACTGCCGTTTCGAACACTCCAACGCGGGAGGCAGCGGCAGCAGCAACCGCAACCAACCGGCGAATCGTTTCGGCGCTCTGGGAAGCGGCTCCTCGCAGAACCCCGGCGGTACGAAGCTCCCCTCCACATTGAACCCGAGAAACAGACACCACGGCCGAACCCTTCTGACAAGATGCCAGACAAGTACAACATCACGGGCGACGTCATCGAGCGAGACCTGTCGACCGATCTGCCAGAATGGATTCTCTCGTCCTACGCCCCCGGCCGAGATGCCCCGGGCCAGCTGTTTGGCGGTTACCCGCGGGAGCAGAGCTTTGAGGAGATGCGCCTTCACTTCTACACGGCAAAGGCCGCGGGGAGTGAGCAGCAGGCCGTGAGTCCCTGCGTCCGCGTCGACGGAATTCTCGGGAGCTAACCGACGGCCCAACGCAGTTGAACGAGGCCCAGCAGCTCTACGCAACGGCCCAGGAGCAAAACCAAAACGCGACTCGCAACCTCAACGACGCCATACAGTTCATCCTCGGCGCCGAGACCAACAACCGCCCCAACCGAATAGACATCTGCCAGCAAGGGACCCAGGGAGCTCCCTTTGGCGAGTTTCTCGTCGGAAAGCGACCCAAGTCGACAGTGCCCGACCCGTCGGCCCAGCCCAGCGCCTTTGGAGCGAACAATGCGACCCCTACGACGCAGGCTGGCGGCTTTGGACAGCCTTCTGCGCTGGGCCAGAAGCCCAACCCCTTTGGCGCGCCCTCGTTCGGACAGCCATCGCAGCCTACATCTGCCTTCAACCAGGCCGGAGCCCAGGGAGCTTCGGCCTTCGGGCAGCCGCCGTCAGCATTTGGCCAGCCCTCGACGCTGGGTGCGAAGCCCAGCCCGTTCGGGGCTCCGTCCTTTGGGACGCCGTCCCAACCCAACACCCAGGGCAACGCTTTTGGACAGCCCAGTCAGCTTGGTCAGAAGCCGAATCCCTTTGCGTCGACTGCCAACGCCAACAATGCCCCGAGTCCGTTTGCCGCGGCCTCGAATACCGCCAACAACGCGACCCCCTTTGCCGCAGCTGGAGGTAACAACAGCACCGCCGCCGTCAGTCCATTTGGAGCACCATCCGGCCAGAACCAAGCGAACAGCCCGTTTGGTGTAAACGCCAACAACGCCCAGAATGCCAACGGAGCCAATGCCTTTGGCCAGCCCACTCCAGCGCCATCTGCCTTTGCTCAAGCGTCTTCTCCGGCCGCGAATGTCTTTGCGTCTGCTAACCAGGCCCCTGCTGCAACCAATGCCATCAATCCTTTTGCGCAGGCTCAACAGCAACAGCCAACCAACGGCTTCGCATCTCAGCAGAACCAACAACAGCCCAATCCCTTTGGTCAGCCCTCCAATGCAGCCCCAGCAGTCCAGCAAGCACCAAAGCCATCAGGGAATCCCTACCCGCCGGGAAGCAGCAGGCAGCACCCCGCCATCGAGAGCTACAGCTCAAAGGGAATGGACGGCCGCCTGGCCATGTTCAAGGGCAAGACGGTCATCTACAAGGGCGAAAAGCCCGGCTTCAGACAGTTGGACGGCACGTGGTGTCGGGTTTGGTTCCCCGATGGTCCGCCGGGGTATACCAAGGACACGGAACTCGCCGCGGACCAGTACGACGACAGGTCCAAGACGCAATGGGCCGCCTTCCAGCAGACGGGCGCGTTTCAGGATGGCCTCATGCCGGAGCTGCCGCCCCCGAGGGAATGTATCGTGTGGAACTTTTGAGGTGGAAAGTGTACGTTTACTGAACCAAGAAAAGGGGAAAACATAATAGCGACTGGCGTTTGTTATAATATGTATGTGTTGCATATTCAGCGGCGTTGTATGGCATCAGGCTTAGGATGTTTGTTAACTATCACAGTCGACATCTATCTGGGATCGTGTTGAACAAGACATCCAGGATAATCTTTGGAGTAGGAGTACTCTACAATTGGATCGATACGTCAATCGTAGCATTCACATTATGCGTCAAGGTGTTGTGCTTGTACTTTGAGATCATTTCCTCATTTTTTTTGGTCTACCTCGGCCAGAGATGCGCTCGCAGCGCGACCCGAACAGATATTACTCCTAGTCGTGTCGCCAATGACGATATCCAATCCCTTAAGCAGCAATGGTGACCTCAACCTCGACACCGGCGTCGATGTTGACAATGATCTGCTTGACGACCTCGGTGGGGGCGTTGAGGCTGCAAAAACCGTTAGCATTCTTGTTCTCTCTTTTCCAATGATCCCATGATAAAAACGTACTCAATCAGGCGCTTGTGGATGCGCATCTCGAAGCAGTCCCAGGTCTTGGAACCCTCACCGCAAGGGGTCTTGCGGGTGGTGATCTTGAGAGTCTTGGTGGGCAGGCGGACGGGGCCCTTGGCGCGGAGCTCCTTGCTCTTGGCGCGCTCGACAATCTCGGAGCAGACCTTCTCGAGGACGGGGACCTTGCGGGAGGAGAGGGTGATGCGGATCTTGTGGCTCTTCTGTTTGGCGGTGGTGGTTAGCTGGGGGAGGGTTTTCTCATTGGGGGGAAACGTACGGGCGCATCGCCAAGGTCCTTCTCGGGCTTCTGGTAAGACATGATGGGCAACCTTCAAGACTCGAACGTGGGGGATTGGACGTTTCGGCAAAGTGATGAAGGCGGGTGTTGAGGAATCAAGCAAGAAAACAAGAGGTGCAATTAATTGATCGCGAACTTTTTTGGTGGGGGAAGAGAGTCGCAGGAACTAGGGCTTGCTGTGTGTGGGAGGTGCTAGTCCCAATGTGGACTGGTGGAGCATCTGGCGGGATTGGGACAGAGAGCTGTGGTAAAGTCATGTGATTGGTGTGACATGGCTGCGAGCTTCAATCCTACAGGAGTATTCAATGAATTGCAGTGAATGATTATTCCCAAGGCACTCTGAGATATGAGTCTTTCGACATCTTGAGTCACGTCGATTTCTCTGGCTCGAGGCTGACACAGATTCATCTTGACTGCCTGCAAGTGACGAGAGCATCCACTTCCGATGATTCATCCGGCGATGGCCCAAAGCGGTAACACTACGTACCTACCGACATCAGCTCGCAGTTTGCTTGCTTAAGTACTGCCCTGTTTACTCTGTACTTGCCTCTGGGTTTGCTCCCAAGACGACAATTCATTCATTAATTTTTCCTCTTCCGCGCCAGATCGGCTTCCAGCCTTCACTTCATTTCATCAACCTCACTTCCTCAGGCCATTCATTGCCACTGACCCCGATGCCCAGCTTACCCCCCCTCGCGCCCTTCCCCAGAGCCTCCTGGCGACAGCGCCTGCCATCACAACAATGGGAATCCCTTCTCGAGGCCTGGACAGCGCTCTGCCACGCCTTGCTCGCCCTCTCCGACAAGGACTTCAAGACGACGCTCTCCAGTGACGATTCCGTCGTCGCTTTCCTCACCTCCTTCGCCGAGGAGACGGCCGAGGCGGGCGTCTCCGTCTTGGGCGCGCACTCGACGCTGCTCGTGAGAGCCGTCTTTCAACTCTCCGTCCGAGCCCTCACCTCTCCTCCGCCCAGCCCTCAGTTCCTCGGGTTTCCCTTCCTGGCCGACCTGGCGCGAATCTTCCCCAAGAGGGTCACCGTTCCCCTCCTGCAGCGGCTATTCCGCCAGCACCCCGCGCCTCTCGAGGCCTCCCTCTCCTCGCTCAAGAAGCTCCTCATCCCGCAGCTCGACGCCGGGATCAGGGGCGACCTGAAGCTGGTCGAGGCGCGGCTCGCCCGCCTGAACCACCTGCTCCACGTGTCCCCGGATGCCTGCACGCTGTTCCTCGCGGGCTCCGACTTTTTCGACGGCCTCGTCACTTGCTTCCAGGTCATGAACCCTCCCCTGAGGAGCGTAATCGTCACGACGAGCTACCTATGCCTGGTGGGACTGATAGAAGCCGACCCTCCGAAATGGTCGATGCTGGGCGACCAACTGTATGCGCTGAAGTCGGCAGCCGACGCCCACAAGGCCGGGCCCTTGAATGAGAAGGACTCGTTGGTCTCTGAGCTGGTGACAAACACACCGCTGCTGCATGTTCTTCTGCGAAGGGCCGAAGACTCCAGCGCAGCAACGGACAGCTTCAAGAAGCGCATCACGGCCCTCGAGGGCTTCAAGAATGGAGCCATGGTACGGCCGAAGCGGCTTGTGAGACGGAAAGTCGACAAAGGCAAGGGCAAGGAGATGCAGGACAACGTCGAGGTCGAGATGCACATGCACAAGATGAGCCAGATTTCGCAGATTCAAGATTTATTCCCCGACCTGGGGTCTGGATTCGTGGCAAAGTGCCTGAACGAATACGACCACGATGTCGAGCAAGTGGTGGCCAACCTGCTCGGCGAGAGCCTTCCGCCTCATCTGGCTAATGCAGACCGCACCGAGCCACTGTACGATATCGCTACGGCCCCGGTTCATGTTCAATTGCTGACCATTTTAGATCACCGCATGCCGAACGAAGACATTCGGTCCTGGTGCCCCGTTCAACGCCTCCTCAACTCCCGACACGACACAACGTCTTTGACGACGATGAACTCGATCGTCTTGCCGTTGACACGGCCAACTTATCATTCGGGAAGCGGCTCGGAACAACTGCCGATGACATCCTCAAAGACAAGTCAAACGCCCCCAACAAGGCGGCCATCATGTCTGCTCTTGCGGCGTTTGACTCTGACGACGACGAGCGCGATGACACGTACGATGCGGCCGACGTTGGCGGGACGGTTGATGCGGCCAACAACGAAGCCGATGCAGCGAGCGACGGCAACGAAGAGGCGTTGTTCAAAGCGTACCAGGTCGACGCCAGGGTGTTTGATCGCGATGCGGCGACCAGGAGGAGCGCTCCTCGAATGAGGCTGAGGGAGGAGACGGGAATGACGGACGAGGCCATCGAAGGGTGGGCGGTGATGCTGGCCAGGAATCCGCACCAGAGGCGGAAGCTGGAGGCCAAGTTTGCCTTTAGCGGACAGCAGGCTCAACTCGAGCGGACGTCATGGAGAGGGGCACCCGACGGCGAGGACGGCGAGGCGGACGGCGGGTCATCTCGAGGCGGAAGGGGAGGCGGTCGCGGGCGAGGAAGAGGCCGTGGACGCGGCAGAGGCGGCAATGTGGCTGGACCGACGGGGGACAAGGAGACGGAGTCGTCCAGGAAGAACAAGGAGGCTCACAAGGGATCACGGGCGAACCACAACCGTCGCGATGCGCGGGCGAAGAAGATGGCCCGCGGAGGCTTCGCCGGCTGACAATGTATTCGAGGTAAATCAACTACCGACCCTCTGTCTCTTGTACCGTTCCGCCACCGCCGCCGCCGCCGCCGAAGAGGCCACGAAGACGGGGCCTCCCCTCTTGCGCGACTCTTGGGCCACGACGCAAGGGGCGTGCGTCTCGTAGAGGTCGTCGTTGTCGAGCGTCGTGGCGTAGGGGCTGCGCATGTCGGCGGCGATGGCGGGGGTGCCGGGGCCGGTGGCGGTGTTGGCCGGGAAGGACGAGCCGGCCTCCTCGACGCCGGCGTAGCGGGGGTAGTGGTAGTCGCGCGGCGTGGCCAGCTCCGAGTCGGCCTCGACGGACGTCAGGTCGGGGTCGGCGTCGGGATCGCCGGCGGCCATGACCATGCTCTGCAGCGACATGCGCGAGCTGCGGCGGCTGTCGAGGTAGGCGCGCATGTCGTAGCACTGGCGGCACGAGGGGTACAGCGGGAAGCAGTCGGCCTCGTCGCGGTGCTGCGGGAGCCGCGGGCGCGCCGGCTGGCCGCACTTCTCCTGGATGTCGTCGAGCACGTCGGCCATGGGCGTGAAGAAGGTGTGCCGCGGTCCCGGTCCCCAGTAGCGGTTGCGGCCCCAGAGCTGCCCGATGAGCGTGTTGGTGGCCGCGTCGACGACGGCCGCGCCGCTGTCGCCCTCGACGCCGATGCCGCCGCGGATCCATTCGTCCTCGTCGTCGGACCACGCCGCCTCCTCGACGAACCACTCCCGCGTCGCCTTTTGCGTGCCGTTCTCGTCCCCGCTGACGTAGGCCGGAATCTCGCAGACCTGGCCGCGCCCGTGGCCCGACGTGCGGCCCGTCGACGTGACGCAGGCGCCGGGCAGGATGGCGCCGGTGGACACGACGGGGGCGCCCCGGGCGAGGGGCTCCGTCTCGGAGGGGAAGCGGCGCAGGAGGTTGGCGTGCGGCGAGGAGGAGCGGGCCGAGATGAGCGACCAGTCGGTGACGACCAGGGGCGGCTCCTTGCCGCACTCGTCCCAGTAGCCGTCGTGGGAGACGCGCGTGGTCTTGAGGTTGAGGCCCGACGTGGCCTCGATGTTGCCGAGCCTGAAGCCGGGCTCCTGGGCCATGGCGTCGTGGCCCTCGTCGAGGCAGCGGCCGCGGTCCTCCCACGAGGGGTGCTCGACGGCCACCTCGTCCATGGTCCGGTAGGCGTCGAGGAACGGGTGGAAGTTGCCCAGCCAGAAGCTGCTGCCGCCGACGACGAGGCTCGGGCCCAGGGTGGCGGTGGCGGTGCCCACGGAGCCGCCGCCGCCGTCGCCGCCACCGCGCACGCCGATGCTATCGCCCATGCAGGGGCTGCGGAAGAAGTAGGGGTTCCTCGGGGCGCAGACGTCGTCCATGTGCGACGGGCCCAGCCCGCGCGCCCAGGCCACGCGGTCGACGCGGCCCCGCGAGAAGACGAAGGAGACGTGGCGGCGCAGGCCGTCGGGCAGCAGGTCCTGCACGTGGCGGGCGAGCGTTACCTTGCGGGCGCGCGAGAGGTGCCGGCGCGCCATGACGCAGATGCGCCGCGAGCCCGGGGCCCGGCCGCGCGTGACGCTGACGACGTGGTGAGGCCCCGTCCACTTGGGCAGGAACTCGGCGAGGAAGGGGAGGACGCAGTGCTCAAAGACGAGCGGGAAGCTGGCCGTGTTGACGAGCTGCGAGGCCTTGCCGCGGACGAGGTCCGAGGGGCTGTCGCCGGGTCGAGGGGTCTTCTTGCATCTCTTCTCGAGCACGGCCCGGAGCTGCTCTTGGTACTTTTGCTTGGCTTCTTTGGCAGAGAGGAGCTCTTGGGCCATGGCGGTGACGGGTCTTGGTTGATTCATGGTCGAGACGTGACGGCTGTTCTCGGCCGTGGCGAGCTCCCACTCCTCTACGCCGTCGCCCCGAGCGGCGTTCGCATGGGCAACGGCCAAGTGCGACCGGATGGCGCGGGCGCTCGGCAGCGACGTCTCGGTGCAGGCGGGGAACGGACACACGAGCAGGTGGTCGGCCTTTACGTGCCAGACCAGCCGTCCCGCGACGCGAAGCTCGGCTCGTGGCAGCCGGCCCAGTTGCACGAGTGCGTGTGCGCCGACGCCACGTGCGCCTTGAGCTCGTCCTCGCCGGCAAAGGTGCGCTGGCACTGGGGGCCGAGGCACGGGAGGGCCGCCGGGGGACGGTTGCTGTTGCTGCTGCTGTTGCTGCTGCTGCCGGGGCCGGGGCCGGGGCCGAGTGGACTGGGGCCCGGGGAGCGGCTGCCGCGCACGCTGGGCTCCGTCCGCACGGGGGAGAGGAGCGAGGCCGACGACGACGTCTGCGTCTCGAAGCTGGCGGTGCTCCAGGCGCGGGCGGGGGCGGGCGCGCGACGGTAGCCGGCCCAATTGTCCAGCGCGTCGGCGTCGTGGATGACGAGCTCGGGCACCGACGAGGGATCGTGGCCGTGGTGGTGGTGTTTGGTGCCCGGGTCGAGGGCCCAGTCGCTCACGTCGGGCAAGAAGCCGGTGGTGCAGTGCGGACCAAACGCGTCCGTCCACAGGAGAGGTCCGACGGCCGACGGCGACGGCGACGGGAGCGACTGCGGGAGCGGGAGCGGGAGCGGCTGCGGCTGCGGCGGTTGGAGCCGGGAAGTGGGGCCGGGTGCGGCTGCGGGTCCGGGCGTTTTATCGAGGCGGCGGCGTGCCATTGTTTTGCAAGGGAAAGTGCAATGTGAGAAGTGACGGGTAACAAAACGACACGCATAGGTTGAAAAAAAAAAAAAAAAGGAACAAAGGAGGTTGAAAGACTCTTCTGACCTATGGAAACAGGGGATCCGGTGCACTTTTTGTGCAGTTGGCAGGCAGCAGTGAGACATTTTGGCGCCGGTTGCCTTATGGGCGGCCTCCGGTGGGCAAAGGCCCGGGGCGCGCGAACCAGCGGCTTTTTGGCCCCCAAACTGTGCGCGGGCTTACGAGCATTTCTTGTGCAACCCCAGAATTCAGTTGCGAGAACAAAGGCCAATGAGAGAAAGAGAAGGGACTCGGCCACCTTGTTCAGCCCTATGGGCCGTCGGGCACGTTTGGGTACCTACCGGAAAGTACCTTGTCAGTTCATGCCTCAGGTTGTTTCCCTCACCATCTCAGCCCTACCTCGTGCGCCGCGACCCGGCCCCCCCCACGTCCCGAGCCTCCGCGCCTTTCGCCTTGTGGGGGATTGCTACCTGGAGGGCACGCCGGCGTGGGATCCCGAGAGGCTGGAGACGCTGGCGTTGGTGTAGGAAGAATAAAGAAAGAAAGGAATAGGATATTGATTTCGTTGGAGCCTATGCCGTGCCCCGTAACCTACTTGGTTGTCTAAAAGAAAAACTCCTCCGTGCCCCTGACCATATATAGACGCTCGTCTTACATGCCCTTTTGCAACCCCTCCACCACGTCGGCCAACATCCTCAGGCCGTAAAACTTGGCTACCTTGGCCATGACGGCCAGCTTGCGCCTCACGTCGTCGCGCGACACCACCTCCTTCCACTCGCCGCTGCACGTGCAGTGCTCCATGAAGTCGTTGACGCGCAGCGCGCCGCACCGCACGCACTTGAGGTCCTGCGTCGACCACTCGACGACCCAGCCCTCGACGGCGCCCAGCAGCCGCTCCTCGACGGCCACGCGGTCGTACTCCGCGTCGCAAAAGGCGCACCGCCAGCTCGCTCCCCCTCCCGCCGCCAGGTCCTCGTCGCGGCACAGGTCGACGTCGCGCGTCATGGTGCAGCTGTCGCACGAGAGCTGCGCCAGGCGGAGGCTCTGCGACGGGTTGGCAAAGGTGCCGTCGCGGGAGAACTCGCGAATCTCGAAGAGGGCGAGCAGCTCCCGGCGGAGCAGCCGGGCCTCGAGCACAATGTTCTTGTCGAGCGAGAGCACCTGCATGAGCGACTTGACCAGCTCGAGCACGGGGTCCTTGGGCGCGAGGTGCGACCCGGGCAGGCTGGGGAAGGTGTAGTCCTCGGCGAGCTCCGGGTGCAGCAGCTCGCGCTTCTGCTTGTCGACGAGGCCGGCCACGGCCTTGCGGAGCGGCTTCTCGTAGGCTTTGCCGAGGATGACGTGGGCGTTGCCGTCGTCGAGGTTTCGTCGTGGTAGCTGTGTCAGCCGTGGCGTGCCGTCTGGGCCGTCGTCGCCCTCGGGCCGCTTGAGGCGGTGCATGAGCTGGATAAACTCAATGACCCAGTCCTGGAACGTCGGCTGCAGGCGCGCGGGCAGGAACGTGGCCATCTGCCAGTTCATGACCGTCTCGAGGCGCTGGTGCTCGGCCTCGACCACCTCCTGGCACGCCTTGCCGCCGTAGTTGTACTCGTCGTACCACACCAGGTAGTCCCAGTACTCCTTGATCTCCAGGTCGATGAAGTGGAACAGCGGCTTCGTCTTGATGGACTTGATGATGTACTGGCTGTAGGCGTAGGCGTTGCCCACCTCGGCCTTTGTCGTCTGCAGGATGAGGCGGTTGGCGTTGGCAAACACCACCTGCGACCCGACGCGGCGGAAGTCGGCCATGAGCTGCTGGAAGGCCTTGCGGGACATCATCTGCACGTAGTAGTGCAGCGCCCGGTCGTACATGAAGGAGTCTGGGTTTTCCACCCACCGCACCAGGTGCTGCACGAGCACGTCGGCCATGGTGCTCCCGCGGCACGCCTCGGACCACCAGGCCTTGACCATTTCCCGCAGCACCAGCACGCCGGCGTTGGAGAAGGCCGTCTCCGACGTCAGCGTCTCCGAGTCGTCGCCGGCCGGGTTGAAGGCGACCGAGTCGGCGCCGGCGCCCTCGAGCTCGTTGATGAGCGACGACGTGAGCACCGTGTTGATGGCCAGGTTGCGCACGTCAATGTCGATGCACACGGACGAAAAGGTGCCGGGGTTGTTGACGCTGGGCATCTTGACCGTGTCCAGGGGGCCCAGCACGTCGTCGGCCTCGTAGCCGGCGTGGTCGGGTCGCGATCCGGCCGACCACCAGAGCACCACGCCGTTGGCCTGCAGCCGCCGCGCGTAGGCCACGTCGATGAGGAAGCGCGGGTCGTCGCGCTCGAGGTTGCACACGGGCACGTCGCCGTAGCGAGCCAGCGCCGTGAGGTGCAGGATCCACGACCCGAGCCCGAGGTAGTGCCCGACGAGCCGACGCGCAATCACCGTCTGCCACCCCAGCGGCGGCAGAGAGCTGTCGGCCGCGTCGTACCGGAGCGGCAGGATGGGGAAGTCGCCGAGCACCGCCACGTCGTGCACCAGGAGCTTCCGCTGCGACGACTGCACCACCAGCATCTGCGGCCGGTTCTCGTCCTTGCGCATCTTCTTGACCACGTCGCCAATCTCCAAGTGCGCCTTGCGTCGCGTCGTCACCTGCGTGATCTTGACCGTCATTCTCTCCTGGTACGTGAAGCAGTCCTGCCAGTTGGTCCCCGCCGCCTCTTCCGATCGCTTCGCCAGCATCTCGGAATACATCCTGGTAATGTTGGGCAGGTCTTGGCCCGAGTCTCGGTTCTTCTGCAGTATCACCACGTGCGCTTGGTCGCTGGTGGTGGAGAAGATGCCAAAGATCTGCCGCTCGCCCGCCGTGATGTGCGAGATGTAGATGTAGGCGAGGGGAGACGAGTCGAGGTACGTCCGCGGCTTCGCCGGTCGCTTCAGTCCGGCGAGATCGAATCCCTGCTCCAACCCCTTTCCAAGGACCGCCTCCTGCTTTTCGTCAATGGTGCACTGGTTCCCGAGCCGCAGCACCGCTCGGACGTTCAGGGGCACCTGCTTCTCGTACACGCCTTCGACGCTGGGGTGGTTGAAGAGCAGCGAGAACTTGTCGCTCTCGTTAAAGTACACGTCCTCCTGCACCGTGAGCTTGAAGAGGTGGCTCGACGGGTGCCCGTTGGGGAGCGTGTAGTTGACCTGCTCGACCTCGCATCCGGCCACGTCGACATCGGGCAAGTCTTTGCTCTTGAGGTTGAGGAAGACCTGCCGAGGCACGTTGACCTTGAGCGTGTGGATCTTTGCATCAATCAAGACGTAGGCCGTGACGATTCCGGGCGTGTCCGTCGGCTTCAGATGCAACACCTGCCACGTATTCGTGTAGGTGACGTGCGCCTGCTTCATGAACGTCTGCTGAATGTTGCTGCCCGCGTGGCCTCGACGGTCGCCAAACAGCTGCCGCCGTCGGACGCGAGCCTGCTTCTGCAGCTTCCACTTCTGCTTCTGGTATTCCAAAAAGGCCGCGTAATCGTCCGAAGGGCTGGGCATCGTCTTGGGCAACGCCGCCATCGGGTCGGGGTTGTCGGCCGGCTCGGGGGACTTGCGCTTCTGCGCCGTCGCCGCCGGCTGAGACGCTGCCACGGCCGAGCTGACGAGCTTTGGCTTGAGCAGCTGGTTGCCAAAGTCCTCCAAGTCCTCCATCCGAGAGCTGTTGTTGATGTTGGTAATGTCGCCGAGAGGACTCTTGGCGAAGAGGTCCGTCATCTTCTTCTGCTTCATCTTGTCGTCTTTGATGTTGATGCGCCTCTGCAGCCAGTCGGGGTGAGGCACTCGAGGGACCGGATTGCGCACCTTCTGCAGCGCGGCAGGGATCGTGATGAGCTTCTGGATGACGGATCCCAGTCGCTCGAGATAGTAATCCCAGTCGAGCAGGGCGCGAGGATCCGTCGACGCCGGATCCTCCTTGAGCCACTTCTTGAGATAGGCTCGCTTGACACTCTCCTCGGCCGAGAAGATGGCAACGGGAACGGCTCGTTCCGTCACGGGGGCGTTCTTGGGCCGAGCACAGATGATAAACTTGCAGTTCAACCCCTTGTCCTTGACCATCTGCTCGCCCAAGAAATCGGCCAGACGCTTGGCCGTGGTGATGCTCGTCGACTTTTGTGAACCGTACTCCTCCAACGTCTTGGACATGCTTCGGTTCTCGGAAATGAGTTCCATCAACTCATCGTACGCGAGTGTCGAGCCCTTGCTGTGCAGCACGTCGAGCCATCGGTTGGCCACCTTGGCGACGGCCCCGTAGCACTCTGCCAACGTGGTGCCCTCCAGGAAGAACTTGAAGATTTGCTGCTGGAAGATCTTGATGAGCTTGAGCTCGCCACGTCGCTTCACCTCGAAGCCCTTCAGTTCGGCCAGGGTTCCGTCGTCGTTGAAGACGGCATATCGCTTCTTCAAGTTCTTGTCCTCCTCCTTGGACGTGGGCAGGACCATGGCCTTGTAGGGGCCGTCGACTTCGAAAAAGATGGAGTTGTCGCTGTGCGTCTCATACTTGTGCGTCTTCTTGTCGACGAGCGTCTGGTACTGGTGGTTGGTGAAGCGGGCGTGGACTAGATGGTTCAACATGACGCAAGGATATGAAATGTTGACCTTCTTGCCGTTCTTGAGCTTGAAGGAAAAGTTTTCCGGGAACGTGGCCGGAAGCATGCACCAGATACCATCCGTGTCCAGTTCCAGGGGCCGCCCAAGCCGCTCGACGAGCTGTCGGGCCAGCTGAATAATGGTCGCGCCGGTCAAGCAAGTCACACCCGCCATGTCCAGCGAGTACCAGCGAGAGCCCTTTCTCATGACGTATCCGTAAAATGAGTTCAGGATGACCTTGTGGGCTAGCTGCAGCGAGTCGTACAGGATGATCATCTTCTTGGCCGCGTCCACCTCGGACTGCGTGGCCCCCGAAGACTTGAGGCTTTCCGTCTTGCCCTTCCACACCTTGGCCTTGCCCTTGTAGTCGTATCGACGGTCACGAAAGTCTCGCACAGTGTTGATGTAGAAGGGGTTCTCTCGCTGGCAGATGATTGCCTCGCGAACGATGGTGGTCGAGTCGTGAATCTTGTGATAGACCTTTTGCGAGTAGAGCTGAAGGCGTTTCCTCACAAGACCCGCCTGCTCGTCTGGACTCAGTTGCTGAAACGTCCGTTGAGGAGAGTTGGGGAATTTCCCGGGGAACTTTTCGTTCTCCAGCGCGTTGCGAATCATGTTGTACTCGTCTCGTTTGGCGGGCATGTATTCGCCTCTCCACGCCCAGGGCAATCTCCTGTCGCACGTCTTGCCTGGCCTGTTGAAATCGCAAGCTGCACAGTCAGACTCGTTGATCATCGAGTCGGGCTGCAATCGATTGGTTGTCATGATGTTGGGGTACATGGAGGCGACGTCCAGATGGTAAATCAGAGGCGTCTCGTGGCGATTGGGCGTCTCCTTCAGCTTCAACAGCTTCTTCTTGATCTGCTCCTTGACCTCGTCGTAATTCTCCACGTCTTCGAAATTCTTCTTCTCTTCCACCGTTATGGAGAACTTCAAGGCTGCATCCAAGTCTCTGAGCAGCTCATCAACGGCACCCGTCTCCACGGCAAAATCGACAGGAATATCGGCACGGAAAACGCCTGCTTCGATACTCTCGACGTGGCCACCGACATACGTCTCCGAGTCCAGAAGATGGCCGTCCCAGAAGGCTTCTTTTGGTGTGATGTATTTGTTGGGCAGAACAATCTCCCTCTGGTAGGCTTGCACCATCAGCAACATCTCGCACAGCGTTCCCGTTCCTTTCCTCAGGACGTCGTCGCCGCCGAGTGGAAGAATCGTACATAGTGAGAAGATGAAGGGATGCACATATTTCATGTACAGGTAATAGGTAGCCACGGCATCTGAAACCGAGTACTCGGCCAGCGTCTGAGGGCGCTCGCTGGCGTAGGGCGTCATCAGTTCCGGGTCGAGCTCGTCGGGGTCGTATCCGAGCTTTGCGACGGTGACGGCCTTCAAACCACGGGAGCCCTGGGGAAGATACGAATCTCGATTCACCCAGTGGAAACAGTCCATGTGCACGCTGTAGTTGCACTTGTACTGATCTTCGCTGTCCTTCTTCCAGCCGATCTCGTGGTACATGTCGATGCCGTTGACGCTGGCTCTCGCCTCGACGAATGGCCAATCGAAAAAGTCGCCGTTGTACGTCGCAATGACAGTCGGTCGGGCCTCCTTGATGTGGAGGAAGAACCGTTCAATCAGGGACTTCTCGTCGGGTTCGTTGAAGATCATGAAAGGACCGGGGTATTCGGGTTTGGGCGTGTAGTCGAAGTCGCCAATGTCTTCCGAGAGGATCTGGCGGTTGGTGATTAGGAATCCCTGACCGTCAATCATGTACGATATCATGATGATTTGATCGATGGCGGCGTCGGGGAATTTCAGGGGCAGTTTGCTCGTCTCGATATCGTAAGCCATGACGACGGGGTCTGCTGGGAGGGATCGCGCTTCGCTGGGGTACATCTTTGTAACGCCGTGCTTGGCCTCGACAAAGTACCATGTTCCTGCTCTTATGTCTGGTATTGTTAAAACCTGCTGGGCTCGGCTGGACGAGAGACTGACCCAAATCTATCATTACTCTTACATGGTATGGAACATCGTATTCTCTAATATCGACAACGAAGTCGCTGGCATCTGCAAACGAATTGGTCGTGTGGCGGTCGTCATCTCGTAAATCGTCAAAAAGGTCAAAGTCGCCGTTGGAACTGCAAACAAATTAGATGCGCCAGGGATACATGATTGCTCAACTTACGTGGCAACCTCGGCATATGCATCCATTGCATTCATGTTCTTCTTGTTCTTCTCCGCGATTGGCATAATGTCTTTCCTCGCGGCCATTAGGTCGTTGACATTGGCGAACCTGAGCTGGAGAAACGTCCGTCGGTATCCGAGCAGGTGATTTGGCATGTTCAAGTCGTCCTTTTCAACTCGCCGAACCGACTTGAGAACGCCGCCGCCGGGGACGCGCTTGACCCATTCTTCCACCTCGGACTCGTGGCCCTTCCTGACGGCGATCAAAAAGTACGGCTCAAACTCCAGCGTCGCCTTGAAGGTCGAGCCGTCCTCCTCGATGAAGTAGCAGTCCAGCGCAGCTCGACCGCCTGGTATCCGCTCGTCCTGGATGGACGTGGGCTGCACATTGACGAGCCAGCCCTCCTTCTTCTTCCCGCTCTCGTACCGGGCAAAGCCCATGTTCTCGTCGATGGTGTGCGCCAACCGCGTGCGCTCCCATTTTTCGTCGGCGGACGTCCCCTCTGCGCGGGAGGAGGCGGCGAAAGTCTTTGTTCGGGCGCCATGGTAGGCCGACTTGCCCCCCCGGCGAAAGCCCTTTTGCGGGCGGCGGAGGCTTGTGTTGGGCATGGGAGCTGTCGCGGAACGTGGGTGTGGATGAGATAGGAGCGTCGAGTTACTGTGTCCGGGACACTCGAAGCAGTACAGCAGCCGGCATGAGAGGAAGAGAACAGTAGACAGAAGCTGGGGGTAAATTACAAAAATTGACGGCAAGTGAAGAAAAGTCAACAATGGACCTTCGAGCAAAGCAAGTCTGTGTCTGGTTGCGAGAGCGACGCCAGAATATGGACAGGCTCACTAACGCCTTGACCTAGATTGGTAGAATTGGGAGAACGCGTCTGAACGCGTCCGGCGCGTGTTCCGTGGCTCCTGCCCCACCAACGTTTAATGGATTTCCTCTCTGGTCGAGTCGTTCGCCAATTTGCAGCAATTTGCAGTGACTGCAGCGCTAAACCCACAGAATTAGCAGAACCCTCGACGCGCACGGGCCATGTCGACTCGGGCACTCGCCGTCGAGCCTCATCGGCCCATGGCGACGAGAAAAACGACCTCTTCGTTGATGATACCCATTGCGTCGCAAAGGTAGCCAGAAATGGCCCCAACACCCGAGCATGGCCAATTGCCGCCGCCGCCGCCGCCGAATCCCGACCCGGGCGACAAGACCCTGCACGTCTGGTCCAAGCCGGTAGACGAGGCCGGGTCCCCCGCCGTCCAGAACCCGAACGAACGGCCAACCATTTCGGGCGCCGTGTCCATGATCAAAGCCGACGACTTTGCGAATGTCGCCAACACGCCCTGCGCCCGTCAAGGCTTCCTTACGGGAATTGCTGCCGGTGCTGGTCTCGGAGGGTTGAGATTTGTGGTGAGAGGTTAGCTACGACTACGAGCAAGTCGACAATCCCGGTGCCACGCTGACACTCGCGCCAGGAAACCCCATCAAGTCTGCCAACTGGGCCGTCGGGAGCTTCGTCCTCGGGAGCGTGGCCTCGTACGAATGGTGCCAGTACCTACGTCGATGCGAGCGCCGGACCATGAAGCGACAGATCGAAGTCGTGGCCGAGACCCGACGCGAGCAACAAAAGAAGATGATAGAAGAGCGGAGGGAGGTGCTGCGGCTGGAAGCCGAGCGCAAGGCCGCAGAGAAGCCCTGGTACAAGTTCTGGTGAGCCAGCCTCCGAGTCCGTCTTGTATCGGGTGTCAAACGTGTATGAGTATGTGTGGCTCCTGGAAGGGAAGGAAAATAAACTCGCCTGTACACTAGGAAGCGCGGTGGGAAATATAGGCAGATTTTGGATAAATCTTATTGAGTAGAAGCCAGGTTCCTCCAATGACAAAGAAAAAGACTAGAGAGTTCGCAATGAACTGGGTATAAAAGAGAAATCAAGCATCAGTCTCAAGCTGTCCTCCAACCAACGCCAACACTCCACAAACATGTCCCATCCTGTGAAAAGGACGCACTGCTGCGCGAATCCCGCTCCAGAAAAGTACAAGAGAAAAAGCCCAGAAACACCAAAGGAGCACCCCAAACAACCGTGAGCCTATTTCTCAACCGATCCCATTCCCAGACCAAACATCTCATCCCGTCGTGATGACAATATTCGGAACCTCGGCATCCGTGAACCTAACCTTCCTCGAGGGGGACTTGGCGTTTCGAACCGTCATGTCGGGGCCGCCGCGACGTCGTTGGCTACGTCGGGCCCTCGCCTCGCCCTCCTCGCGCTTGCGATACTCGGCCATCTGCTGCCTCCTCTTCATGGCCCTCGCTTGGGCCAGCGCAGGCGTAGGTTTGAAGCCGATGCCGTTGATACCGACGCCGTCGTCGTCCTCGTCCTCGGGGTCGTAAATTGTGATTTCGTCTTCGTGCCACGTCAGGGCGGCCCTCACCGGGTCGACGATTTCCACCTCGCCTTGGTCGTCTCCCGTCCGCCTCGGTAACCTCTTGGCGCGCAGCGGAGGAGAGCCCGACCGCTTCTTGACCCTCGACTTGGAGTCGGACAGGCGGTTGATGGAGGGATATGCACGTTGGAGGGAAGCGCCGGACCCGGCTTTCGGCGATGGTGGAACGACGACTGGCTCTGCCTGGGGTTCCTCGGTGGAAAGCTGGAGCAGAGGGACGGGCTGCTCAGTCAAACTGGCGAAGGGGGCATCAGCCCTCGGAGGGTCGAGCATCATCTCATCCGGCCGGTGACGCTTCTTGAGCGTCTCGTCGTCGTCGTCGGCTTCGTGGTTGGATGCCCCGCCCCCACTTCCCAAATCCAGGCGACTGAACCTGGGGACCAAGCCGGCCGGGGGCTCGAAGGAGAACTTGATGGGTGATATGGAGGCTTCCTCGCCGCGCTTCCTCTTGGGAGTGATTTTGGGCGACAATGCGGCCATTGCGATGTGTTTGCGGTCGAGGGTCGAAGGTCGAAGGGTCGTGTGAGTTGGATCAGAGCCGGGAGGTGAATAAGACGGGCGTGTACCGACGGGTAGCGCTGGGGTGTGTGCGGGTGCGCGGGTGCGCGGGTGCACGTAGGGCCAAGCACATGCGCGGAGCTCTCCTGGAGCCTGCTGTCGCCTGTCGGGTCAGCCTGTCAGTCGCGGCAGCGTGATCATCATTCATGCGACCAGCGACGAGTGGCGGAGGCTGAAGCGGGGTTGCTGCTTCTGAAACCGACGGGAGTCGAGGGCTGCCAGTGGGTACGAATCGGGAGTCCAAAAGGTCAGGGTGTGGCTGAGATGCTACGTATCACCGTGAATCACAACTTAGCCACACCTGGACTTGCCTCACTCCTCGTCTTGTGCACCCCGTCTTGAAGGCATCGGATCGTGTCGCTCTGGTAATCAAATTTGAGCCGTGGTATTTAGCCAACGTAGGAATTCGACTTCTCTTGAGCACTCCAACACGGGAGTCCGTGTGCTCTAAATAGGTAGGTAGTATTTTACGCCTTGGTCTCCAGTTATTCCGGAAACGATTCAAATCAATCCCTATTCCCAAGTTTCGGCATGCGAATGCCTTTACTTCCCAAAAACAAATCCCTGTGGCCGTCTCTTGGGCTTGCTGTCTCTTTACCCATATCCCGGGGACAAGTGCGAGTACGCATCTGACGGTCCCCTTCCGGAACGCCGACTGGAAGAAATATGCAATGACGCCTGCGCCCTTGTTGCCCCTTGAGGGTCATGCTTAATGAAACGCTGTGCTGTGGTGTGTAAGATCATGGTATGTCTGTCGTCATTCGTCTTGGTTCCTTGTGCGAACTGCTCAAGTGTTTTGAATAGCCTGCTGACGGTTAGATAGGACCTTAGTGAGGACGTGTCATGACGGCTCACCCTGAGAAGTTTCCCCCTGGCACCGACAGTGTCGACGCCTAGCTCCTGAAGCTCGGCGTCGTCGAGACGGCCGACTTGAGCTGGAGTCAAACCCGCCAAGCACTTTTCGTACTTGTGCAGCCTCAAGGCGCGCAGCCACTTGGTGATCCACTTGGGATCTTCCGAGTTGCGAGGGAAGACGGGCATGACCCATTTCGTGCGGTTGGCGGGCTGGATGACGAGGTCTTCTTGACGGCGCCACAGCTCGCGCTTGCGGTCCTTGAGCGTCTGGATCATGGGTTCGATCTCGCGGAGGCACGGCAGCTCGGTGATGGAGCTTAGGGCGGCAGCGCGCTCCTCGTCGTTGAGGATGGCGAACCACGTCTTGATGATGTCAAGCTCATGGCCCATGCGGTTGGAGTCGACGGCGGCCTCGGCGTGGTGGAAGAGGAGGGGTGAGCTCGAGGCGGATGAGGCCGAGCTGGAGAAGGAGCTGGCGTACGAGGACATGGTGGTGGTGAAGATGGTGAGTGACGATGACGAAGATGAGTGAAGGTGACGAAGATGAGTGACGATGATCGGAAGACGAAGCTGATACGAAGAGGAAGAGGAGTAGGAAGAAGAGAAGAAGACGAGCAACCAAGAGAGAATTAAAACGAAAAAAGAAAACCAAGAAGACTGAAGCGAGAACTCTGGTATGAATAGACTTCTTTTTCAATCTCTTTTAACCAAGGCAACTGAAGCAAAGGAGCATCACTCAGCTCGCTTCTGAAATGGTCATGGCACCGATCAGAGGATGCTGGGTTGAGCTGGGCTCATGCTGGCGCGATTATGGCGGCACTCGGTTCATTGATCAGGTGGCGGCGCTCGCGACGAGAGAAGCAAACCACCCCACGGGAGCGTGATTGAGCACGTTGTTAGCTGGTTTTCTACCAGCGCCTCAATGCGAAAGAGAGCCTTTGGCACCACTGCGCCTATCTGACTCTCGCGTCCAATGGTTGGCCGCGGAGGCGAGGGAGGCATCCCGGTGGTGATACGCAGGATGCGGCGTCGCGAAATCCCCCAGGACCCTCCGATCAAGTCGAGATTGCATGTTTTTTTTTTTGGGTGTATTTCGCCATGGCAAGACGAGTTGGCCGTGATGTCTCGGGAGGTGTTTTTGAAGATGCGAGCGAGTAAGCGCAGATATGAGCACCATATTTCGCCGTATCCTTCTCCGCCGCCGCTGACTTGCATATCCGACCACGTCCCGCCAGGCTGCATTCGAGTTAGCACTTCCAGAACGCCGCAAGTGATGCAACCTTGGGGTGCGAGCTGGCGGGGACGAGACGAATCATCCGGGGCCCGATCTACGGGTCGGGTCGGGGATCTTGTCTGTATCTTGGGAACTTGGATCGGATCCAGGCTCCATCTGCCGGTGAGCACATTTTCTTGTCTTGTTTGTGGCTGGACCTTGTGCATGTCGTGCTGCTCAAGAATGCAGATCAGTCAAGCCTGAGGTTCCATACCTAGAGGAGGCAGTACCTGGGTACGTGAGGCAATTTGATCGAGGCTGATGAGAACCTTGAAGGAAAGCACGGGTCGGGTGGCACTTGCTGCTTCACTCCCATCAAAGTGCAACTCATTGCTTACGTGTTCTTTTCAACGAGCAGCCATTCCTTCCATCTGTCCTGGGTATCATCAACTGCAAAGCGCCTCAAACTCTACTAATATAAGCAAAACACCTCCATCCTCCTTCAACCGCAACACACAGTCGTCTCCTCGATACCCTTCGCCTTGCCATCCTCTCCGTCCACACCCTCCAGGTCAATCCTCACCACCAACCAGTCGCAAAAGAACTTGCCCAACCCGCTCCCGACAAAGATGCAAATGATGACGTATCCGTTGAAATACATGGCCAGCAACATGATAATGTAGGCACCCCCAAACGTGAGCGCGTGGATGACGGCGCGCACGAGCTGCTGCAACGGTGTCGCGCGGAAAGCCACCGTCTGCCGCCGCGCGGGCGTCAAGGCGCCGGTGCACCCGCTGGCGGCCATGGCGGCGCCGTAGGTCGCGGCTCGGCGCTCGAACTGCCGGTGCAGCACGTTGTCGTACTCGCGACCGAGACGCCGGAGGAACTCGACCAGCACGACGAGGAGGATTACGCCGATGCACGTGGCCGCCATCATGCCCTGGTTCTGGATCTGCCAGGACGAGGTGAGGAAGCAGGCGTCGATGGTGTACCAGTTCCACAGCATCTGGGCGCGGTTAGCTGGTGATGTTGGTGGTGCGGGGGAATGCCTACGTCGACTTTGCAGTCGGCACTGCTGCTGCTGCCGCTCATGTCCATGATGATGTTTGATGGTATTTCCAGTGAGATGGCCTCGGCAGAAGAGGAGTCAGGAGTCAACAACAATCGCCAGTGCGAGAGGACCACGAGACTTATGTACGGCGTCCGTTGTCGGGGTTTGCCTCGATTCGGGGCAAGTTGGCCGCGTCTGCAGGAGCAAGGATGCCGGCGGGTGAGGCGGCCGCCACTCAATGTTTATTCAGACGACTCCACGGGCCGAGTTCTCATTATTTGCTCTCATCCCGGAGAGAGGATGAAAAGGGCGGACGAGTTCGTCAGATGTGCGGAGCGGGAGTGGACTCTCCCCACCCGTCACTCCCTGCAAAACGTGCTCATTTGTGCTCAACTGGAGCATCGCGAGAGAGATGCAACCTTGATGATGGAGTCAAACGCTCACCTGCAGCCGTTCACGCTGACTCGGCCCAGTCTCACGACCGACTCTTGACCGTCTCGTTACCACTCTCGTGGAGATGCCAGGGAATAACTCCTCAATCTGGCCTGGTTCCCGTTTCCACGGCCCCGGAGCCGTATCCACGTTGTGTAGTCATGGCTGACCTGGCCACTGGTCGGCTTCTTATTTCTATGCCACCACGTCCGTTGGCGAGGGCTGGCCTGCCTCTCTTCTCTGGCGTGGTCTCGACTCTCAAGGTCTCAACTATCGAGCTGGAGTCTTCCGTTCGCAGACTTGACAAGAGTCCAAACCCTCCTCCCTCTCATCCGCCATTACACCCACCATGGACCTCCACGCCCGTCATATCCAAAACATGAGCGATGCTCAAACTCTCGAGCCGCACTGGGGATATGCAGACCGAGCCCTGCCGTGCACAAACGACGCCGGCTCGTGCGAGTACCTCGACCTCGTCTACTACTCGCACGATCTGAGCATGCTGTACACGGGCATCGTCTGGGCCACCCTCCTCGCCGCCCTCTTCCTCTGGGCCATCCTGCGCCGCATCGGCCGGCCCTCGGCTCCCCCCGTTGCGCCCGACCTGAGCCCCAAGGCCGGGTTGGCAAAGGTGCGTCGTGCCGCTGGGGCCGCCTTGAGACGGTACTTGCTGCCGGACTCTGTTCGTCTGCTGTTCGGACGCACCACTCGTCTGCAGGTGGTCATCCTGCTCTCCCTGGTCGGCTACCTGACCATCTGGAGCTTCGTCGGGCTCACCTACGAGAAGTGGGTGACGCCCGTCAAGGACACGCCCGGCGTATACAACACGCGGACGACCCTCGGCCCCTGGTCCGACCGCATCGGCGTCCTGGCCTACGGGCTCACCCCCCTCTCCGTCATGCTCTCCAACCGCGAGTCCATCCTCTCGCTCATCACGGGCGTCCCCTACCAGAGCTTCAACTTCCTCCACCGCTGGCTCGGCTACGTCATCTTCGCCCAGAGCGCCCTGCACACCATCGCCTGGTGCGTCGTCGAGGCCCGGCTCTACCAGCCGCAGCCCGTCGTCGGCAACGAGTGGATCGCCCAGACGTACATGGTCTGGGGCGTCGTGGCCATGATCCTGCTGACGCTGCTCGTCGTCCTCAGCACGCCCTGGGCCATCCGCCTCACGGGCTACGAGTTCTTCCGCAAGTCGCACTACGTGCTGGCCATGGTCTACATCGGCGCCTGCTGGGGCCACTGGGAGAAGCTCCGGTGCTTCCTCCTGCCGTCGCTGCTGTTCTGGTTCGTTGACCGCGGGTTCCGCCTCCTGAGGACGGCCTATCTTCACTACCACCACCTGCCCTCGGGCAACATGGGCTTCGAGGCCGCCCAGGCCGTCGTCACTCGTTTTGCAGACTCCGAGTACGGCGATGTCATCCGCCTGGACCTCGAGAACAACCAGGATCCGTGGGAAATCGGCCAGCACTATTACCTCTGCTTCGCCGAGAGCAGCGTGTGGCAGTCCCACCCCTTTACCCCCCTCAACGTGCCGACCGTCGAAAAGGGCGTCGTCAAGCACTCGTACATCCTCCGCGCAAAGAAGGGCGAGACCAAGAAGGTGACGCAGCTAGCCGCGGCCAAGATGGAAAAGTCGGGCGGGCAAGCCAGCCTCTCCGTGATCCTCACTGGCGCGTACGGCGAGACGGTCATGGACGACGTGCACCCCAACACCAACGTCGTCTGCGTGGCCGGCGGCACGGGCATCGTCTACGTGCTGCCGGTGCTGCTCAAGCTCGCGCGGTCGCCCGTGTCCAAGGACCGCAGGATCGAGCTCATCTGGGCGGTGCGCCACGCCGCCGACGCCGAATGGGTCAAGGAGGAGCTGGACCTTCTGCGCACCGCGCGCAAGGCCCTCAACCTCAGGATCCGCGTCTACGCCACGCGCGACGCCGGCAGCGGGCCTCTGTTGCTGGAAAAGGACGACGTCGCCGTCAGCGACAAGCAGGTGCACCCGGCGTCGTCGTCGGGCTCCGAGGCGGGATGCGAGTGCGGGACCCAAGTGCCCGTGGCCAAGACGGGCCACGGAGCCGACGACGAGGAGAGGCACCCGAACCTGAAGAAGCTGGTCGACGAGTTTGTGGGAAACACGATCCGGGGGCCGACGACGGTGTTTGCCAGCGGACCGGGAGGCATGATTAGCGACGTGCGGACGATTGTCGCGGGGTGCAATTCAGCGGGCAGGGTGTGGAAGGGTGAGGAGAGGTTTGACGTGAGTCTTGTTTGCGATGACCGGCTGGAGTGGTGATGGGTCTGGTTGCATGGTTCCATGGTTGTTTGATATTTTGAGATACCACTCTGTTGAATAAAGGGCCGACTTGGCCGGATTTGACTTGATACGATGTGGCGTGACTTGACATGACTTGAGGCTGTCTACGCTACACATGTCCCGATGTATTTTACCGGCGATGGAGTGCGTGGGGGCCGGGTATACTGCTGGCTTGCTAGCTGAGCGATATTCCCCGTTTGTTGACCAAAGGCATCCATTGTCAAGTCTCAACTGATGAGGAGCGAGCAAGTGAGCTTCTCTCCTCCGTCTTCTCTAGCCGCACCACTCAAGCCACGCCAGAGCAGCCGCCAGACATGGTCCCATCTCTCACCCACCACGTGGGAATCCGGCGGCGACTGAACGGACGAGCGAGAAACAACCCCTTGCAGACGCAGGAGGAGGGAAGCCCATGCGAGATCTGTCTCCGGGTCCCCTCCAATGAATTAGCCTGAAGTCGCAGAAATGGGGACCTGCGATACCCCGCCATGAGAGCTCCATCATGACATTTATCCCAGGGTGAAGTGAGGATGCTTCATAAAACGCCGTTTCACCGCCTGTGTGCTTTTCGTTTTTTTTTTTTTTTGTCTACATGCTTTCGGGTTACTTGAGATAGGTAAGTACCTGCTTCACTCTGGCACTGCACCTGCATTTCTGTGTCGTGAAACAGGGAACCAGACTTACACGTGTCGATGAAGTAAACATCACCACCCCGCCTTCTCACCGACGTCACTCATCTCAACTGCCGCACTCACCTCAGTCAGCTCACTCAGCTCACCACCTCACCATCTACCGAGTACAAATCTTATTAAACAACTCCCATCATGACCGACTCATCCGTCTCCTTCCTCCCGCTCGGCGCCATCATCCAGTCCATCGTCGTCAACGGCACAAACATTGTCCAGGGCTTCCCCACGGCCGACGACTACGTGCAGCACAACACGCCCTACTTTGGCGAGACCATCGGCCGCTGGGCGAACCGCATCAAGGGCGCCCGGATCGACTCGCTCAACGGCCGCGCCTACGACCTCGTCGCCAACAACGGGCCCAACCACCTGCACGGCGGCACCGTCGGCTGGGGGAAGCGCGTCTGGGAGGGGCCCACGCCGGTCGGCCTGCGCGAGGTGCCCGGCGTCGACGGCCTCGAGGGCGGCGAGAGCGTGGCCTTTAGGCTCGTCGACAGGGACGGCGACGAGGGCTACCCGGGCACCCTCGAGGCCACCATCGTCTACACCACGGGCACGCAAAAGGTCGACGGCAAGGACGCGCTCGTGCTCGCCATCGACTACGAGGCCACGCTCGTCGACGGCGCCGACGAGACGGCCGTCAACCTGACCAACCACTCCTACTTCAACCTCACAGGCGACGCCACCATCGAGGGCACCACGGTGACCCTGCCCACGAACCAGAACCTCCCCTTCGACGAGGGCAGCATCCCCCTCGGCGGCAAGCCCGAGCCCTACCCGGGCATCGAGGCCGGCGTGCCCTTTGTGCTCGGCGCCGCGGACCCGGACGTCGACAACTGCTTCGTCGTCAACGCCGACCCGGCCTCGGTCCCCGTCGACACCCGCGCCGAGCCCCTGCGCCTCAACCTCGCCGCCCACCACGCCAAGTCGGGCATCCACCTCGAGGTCCTCAGCACCGAGCCCGCCTTCCAGTTCTACACGGGCAAGTACATCGACGTGCCCGCCGTCGCCGGCCTGCCCGCCCGGGGCCCCCGGAGCGCCTTCTGCTGCGAGCCGGGCCGCTACGTCAACGCCGTCAACGAGCCCGAGTGGCGGGGCATGGTGGTGGTGAAGAAGGGCGAGTCGTACGGCTCGAGGTTCGTCTACAGGGCCTGGGCCGACTAGACGTCGGGGGAGTGTATGCAGCCGTGAAAGAAATCAAGATGATGAAATTGACCCATCGTACATTCGTTAGTGGTGATTATTGTACAGGTACTGCGTGCAAAAGTGCGCCATGCCGATAAACTAGGTGAAAACCCATTCCGTAAACATCCATGTCCATCCAAGGCTGAGAAGCCTCCCAAACTTAGTCGGAGTCGCTGTCGTCCCCCAGAAATGCCAATTCGGCCTGTACGCGTTTCCGCCTCGCCGCATAAGTGTTGTCCTCTTCGTCGTCGTCGTCCTCGTCATCGCCGCTGGCCTCGCTCTCCGCCGCCGCCGTCGTCGCCGCCCCCGTCGCCACCGTCTCAGCCTTTGTGCCCTTGCTCTTGCTCCGGCTGGCGCGCCCGCCGCCGCCCATGCCCCAGAGCTCGTTCATCTCCTGCGCGGCCTCGGCCTCGGCCATGAGCTCCCTCGCCTCCTTGATCTCGCGCGCCTTGGCCTCGGAGAAGCGGCCCTCCATGCCCACGTCGGCGAGCATCTTCTTGAGGTGCCGGATCTTGGCGCGCGCGTCGGACCCGTGCTGCTTGAGCTCGTTGTGCCAGAGCTTGCGGACGCCGCACTTGATGAGGTGCGACTGGAGCTTCTTGATCTCGGCCTCTTGCGAGTCGCCGGGCGCCGGCGCCTTCTTGGGGGCTGCCGCCTTTGAAGCCTTGGCTGGCTTGCTCGAGGGGTCCTTCTTTTCCTTCTTCTTGCGCTTGGGCTTGGGGGGCTCGTCGATGACGTCGGAATAATCTTCCTCTTCGTCCACGACTGCCTGTGCCGTGATATTGTCCGAGTCCTCCACGGCGTCGCCGAGCGTAATCACTGGCGACTTGACCAGACTCGACACTTTTTTGTCCTGGCGCGGCGCCAAGCCGGTTGTGTCGTCGTCCTTCATGGTGGCATCTTGGTCCAAGTCACCCATTGGTGGTTTGAGTTCGCTGGTTTCAGTGTCCGGAGGATCGGAAAGCTCGTCGTCGGACTCTGCATTCTCGGATGGACGGTTGACAGCCTTTTCCTTCGGTTGGGATTTCTCCTCGCTGAGCTCACTCAACTCGCTCGATTTGGACTCCGCCTTGGATTTGCGACTGGCGGCCTTCTTCTCTGGTTGAGGCTCGTCCTCGCTGAGCCCGCTGAGCTCACTAAGCTCACTCGACTCGGACTTGAGCTTCTTGGACAGGCGACGGGTTTTCTTTTTTGGTCGAGGTTCTTCCTCCTCCTCCTCGCCGAGCTCACTCAGCTCGCTCAGGTCAGACTCCACCTTTTTCGCCGGCTTCTTCGCCTTCGGGGCGCGCTTCTGGCGCTTTGGTTCCGGCGATGCAGCGTCGGAAGACTGGCGTTTGGAGGACGCCTTGGGTTTGGGCTTGGGCTCCTCTGGGACCCATCCGTCCATGAGCTTTTCCTGGAGAAATGGTGAGCGGGTGTGAGGGCGGGGGATGGGAAAAAAAAAAAAAAAAAAAACGTACTACTCTCTCCTTGATGAGTTTCTTGCTCTTCGCCTTCCATCGAGGGCCCGACAGGAAACCGTCTTCCAGGCCGAGTTTCTGTTCGGCGTGCTTCCGGACTTTGTTCACCGTGGTGTCCTCGGGCGAGGCCTTGAAAACGTCGTAGGTGCCGTCCAACAAGGCATCCTGTATCTTTTTGGCTGAGGGGGCCATGGCATGGGGAGAAAAGAGCGAAGGGGAAGGAATCGACGTGAGGGGTCTCGCGAAAAGAATGATGCCGAGAAAGCTCGAGTGGTTCGTCCCTGACTACATTCGTACATCCGCCTGGGAGGAGGTGATGGACGCGACGCGATGAGGCGGGAGTCGGACGGAAAGATCCCTGCAGGAAGTGAGCGAGTGTGGGGAAGAAGCGGCGACCAATCAGATGGACGTCTGGGTTCGGCCAATGAAGAGGGCCAGATGTGTTGGAGAGGGATGCAAAATCAAGGCAAGAATTCCACGACTTGGTTAATTAAATCAAAACTCGTTCTTCTCTCTGATTTCAATGGCCAATCCGGCAGACGATTCCATTCCGACGTCTCTCAACAACGAGCTCGCGCGGGCTGTGGCTGAACTCGAGAACCGTTTGTCAGATTTGACGTGGTGGAGTGGCGCCATAGGTTGGCGGCGCTTCCGTGCACTAGAATTCTCAGAGCTGCAACTACATCATCGCCAATATGTCGGCTTCTCTCGCTCCCGAATGCAACGAGGTCAAGGAGTATGTCAAGCTGGGTGAAGGCTGCTTGAATGAAGGCTTACTTGAATTTCTAGGCGCTATGATACGTGCTTCTTGAAATGGTACAGCGAGAGTAGGTATCCCTTGGCAGTGCATCCTTAAGGACACTTGGCTGACAATGCGTAGAGTATCTCAGAGGACAGGAAAAGAACAGCAAGGAGTGTGCTGGACTTTTCAAAGACTACCAGAAATGTCTACATGTGAGTCGGACCTCTGCGAATGACTGCACTGCGACCAGGGCGATGACTGACCGTGTCGGCATAGTCGGCTCTCAAGGAACGAGGCATCGACAAACTCCTTGAGGATGCTCGCGAGGACAACAAAGAGAACGATCTAAAGCACATGGGACCCAAAAGATGTAAGTTTGGGTCGCACAAATTGATGCGACGGATGCCTGACAAATTATAGAATAGAAACGGTACTTGTTCGGCGGCCCTGGCGTTTGGCATCAAGGAGTCACAGCACAGGCGTTGGGTGTTGGGTCGACAACTATTTTTTACCTTTGAAGAACCCCCCTCCAAAAGCATATACACCAAATCTGATGACCACCATTATTCCAACAACGTCTCCTAATTATTTCATCGTCACGGACTTGGGCACGCAACGGCTTCCACGTGACGGCCAAACGGGATGCCCCACTTCTTCCCGCTGAAGACGCAGGACGACAGGACGTGGCTCTTCGCCTCTCTTGATTGGATCAATGCGAGCGATGCATCCACGCAAGCACTTGTCGATGCAGGGGTAGATCAATCTAGACCTGCCCTGCTTGCCTCGATTGATTGACCTTGCGCTGGCAATCGGCTTGACCACATAATATTTCGGCCTCCGTCTCCCAGTCTCCCACCTCGACCCGCGACCCTCGATCCTCCATCCTCCATCCTCAACCGTCTCCCTCGCTCAGTCCACCATCGCAGTCTTTTCTGCGGCCTCACCCTCGGCGTGCTTTGCTCGGTGCCAAGACTACGTACATCCCGCTTCCAGTCCCGCAGCCCACCTTCCGACTCGGTCCTTGGCATGTCCTCCATTGTCCATGTCCAGCTACGAGGAATAACGCTCTATGCACCCCTTTTCCATTCTCACGCTCGCCATCTTTGTAGCCGGCTACATCACTGCGCGCTGGGACCTAGTCACTCGCCTCTATGAGCTCGCAATCTTTGCCTGGGAAAACGGTGTTGTTGTGAGTTGACCGCAAGATACATCAGGACCACGAGCTGACAACCTACTCCAGACGCGCGCGGCAAAAGCATTCGCTGGATTAACCTTTGTTTTCCTCGCCATATTTACCCCGACAGTTCTACTCACCCGAAAAGAAACATATCTGGTACGGTTGCGACTCGACTTGGGCGTCGCAAGGACTGACCAGAGCCAGCATCCACGAACACCTGGAATAAGCGTATCTGCGCGAGAGCAGCTACGTAGGAGGGGTTCTTTCTAGCTCAAGGCTTCTTTCAATCTCAGCTGCTTGTCATGGTAGAGCATGATGGGTTGATGAGAGTGTTCTGGCCGACAGACATTCGATGGTCGGACCGCCCTGGGGTTGTGGTCGGATGGCGGAACTCGACCCTCGATGTCCTTGTCGTGGCCATCTTGGACGATGTCGATGTTTGTGACCGCTTCCAGAGATCCAATGCTTTTGCTAACCTTGACAGGCACGGAATGCCGAATCGCACCTCAAAGCAGGTACCCTCTTCCGCAGCCAACCGCACCCCCCGAATAGGATCTACGAAAAATGCGGCAACTCCTCGATGCATGTCCTGGGCCTCTCGAATGCCGACCCGAGCGCCGCAGATCCGTCGTGGTTCTGCGCCACACTTGGACCCAACCAGCGAGGTGTCCCGAGAATAACATGCGCCAAGGCGGCCAGCGTTCAGCTCATCCTCTACGATCGTCCGCGACCCCACGGCATGCAGTACATCTCCCTGAATCCCATAACGCTGGCTCTGGGACACGACAGTGCGCTGCTCGGAGACGAGCGGGCCCCGGAAGGCGAGGAGGAGCTCCAGGAGCGGCAGCTGAAGGAGGAAAAGAAGAAACTGGTGGAGAAGCTGAAACAGCACACCATCTTCAAACGAGTTCCCTCGGCTCGTGACAAGGCGCTGCTCAAAATTGTCAATCAAGTCAACTGGTCGTGGGAATTGGAGCAGACCCTGCAGAAGAATGTCGGAATGCTTGGGACCAGACCTCGACGCAGCCTTAGTGTGTCTGAGAGAGTGGTCGAGTCCGCAACAACTATGAGGAACTATGTGGTCTTGCAGCTGTGGACATACTTCACCCTGTACATGTTTCCGATACTGCGAAAGGCCTTTACTCTTGCCCTCATGGGCCACCGTATCGTGGCCGAAGTGCTGCTCCTCTTTCTGGAGTTCCGCGTCAAGCCTGGCTACGCTGCTTTGAAGGACATCTCGGCGACGGCGCAGCAAATTGAAATACGGCTTCAACAGTTCTGTTACTGGCCGATGCAGTATCTGACACTGCGAGAGCGCAAGCGCAACTGGGCAAGTGTCACGAACAGTCACCCCGACTACATACGGTTTTACAATAGCCTATGGCTGGTTGCGAACGACGTTATCATCGGCATTGCTCTTGGTTCGTACATTATCGAGAACGCGGACTGGGTGGCAGGCAAGATAAGCGATCTGCTCGACACCTACACCGTCGAGGCGCTGCAGAGAAGCATCTCGTGGTTAATGGGTTGGCCTGCCGGTCTCAAGCTCAACGGGGAGCTGGCCGCCTTCTTGGGCGACCTATTCCTCTGGGTGATCGACTACTGGTCAAGTGAGTCTCGCCGTGATGCCGCAGAGCGATAGTCGCTAACATGTGCAGGTTGTGTTGCAACTTTGACCCCTTCCCTGCCGCAAGTGGTTTGGTTCATAGGTTTCTCATCCTTTGCGGGCGCGAGCATGCCCATCGCCATGTTCTCCGACATGCTCTCGGCCTTGACAGTCCACATCTACTCCTTCTACCTGGCCTCGGGCCGCATCTATCACTGGCAACTCATGATCCTCCAATCCCTCTTCCACCTGTTTCGTGGCAAGAAACACAACGTTCTCCGCAACCGTATCGACTCTTGCGACTACGATTTGGATCAGCTTCTTGTCGGCACCATCTTATTCACCCTCCTCTTCTTCCTCCTCCCGACCGTGGCCGTCTTTTACCTCAACTTTGCCGTGGCAAGGATGGCTATCATCTCCTTGAAGGCGGGTTTCGACACTCTCTTGTCCTGTCTGAACCATTTCCCGTTGTTCGCGCTCATGCTGCGGATCAAAGACCCGCGAAGACTGCCTGGTAAGATGCCAGCTTGCGAAAGGAGGCTTAAGCTAATCGAGGACAGGTGGCATTCGGTTCGAGCTTCGAGATACCCATATTCATAGACAAACCAGCCCTATTGTTTCTAATCAGCCGCCGACTTCGATTATATACTTGAAGGTTTGTCCTTCTCGTTCCACCTTGGAAACTGCTCTAACACGACGCAGGGAATCCCTTTGACGTTTCGAGCGATGTTCAACCAATACTTTCAATTGGCTAGCCGGATTAAAAAGCACTACCTATCACCAAAGGTGCTCCTCTGCCTGTTGACGGGCATGTTCGTTCCGCCTATTAATCGGAAGAATCTGTACAGCTTGCAATACAGCATGCTCCCAGCGAAGAGGGCGACGATACGGGAGATGTGGAAGGCGTTGAACACGGTGCCAAGGCCGCCAATGCCGTTTTCGATGCCGTACATTCCGCCTTTACAGAATGGAGGACGAAGGGGGGCGTCGGGTTCTGGGCGAAGATGAGATGAATAGAATTGGGTACTTAGTTTAATGCATAATAGCGATCACAGCGATATGATGTTGCTCAGTTTCCATTGCAATTATCCTGACCTATGCCACATGCTCGTGAGTCCCTGTTGATAGACACGTGTGGCTTCTGTGCTATCGAGAAACCAAGGATGAAACTATCATATAAATAATGGAAGCTGTATAGGACTTGCTTTTTTGTCCATTCTGTTCTCTATTCATTCTAATGCCAACCTGGCCCAGTCGTTTCCGTCCTCATTAGTCTATGCAAACGAAGCATCCGAGCAGTGAATCACAACCACGTCCCTCAACGCGTCCCGTCTTCTTACTGGTCGGATCAAGGTGGTTTGGGCCATGGCCAGCATGAATGGTGCTCGCAGTAGAACAATCAGGTCAATAACGTTCGGGCGCAATGCCGCAACGTGACTGGCTCAAGTCGAGATGGAAAGCCATTGGACTGGGAGACGGCAGCCTCTTTCATTAATGCAAACGCGCACCATTGTTTCCCTGTTCTCGCAACTTTTATCCCTTACCAGCCACCTCGTCCCCGGTTCTCAGCTCGACGTTCGCCTTCAACCACTATATATTCCATCCCTTTCGCGTTGTTCTCGAGAATGGGTCCCATCCGAACAACATCTCAGGTCAAAAAGACTCCCTTCTCCAGAAAGAAGTTTGTCCAGATCTACTTGACCGCTCGTTCTCACATCATCGCCGCATATCGATTCACCTGGCGCCGCGTCAAAGTCCTTGCCAAGATGACCCATCTCCCTCGACAACCCGGCAGCTTTGCCCTCCTACCTCCCTTCGGCCACAAAGTCGACGACGAGCGCGTCGCCCCTCGAGACATCGGGCCCCATGCCACCATCGCCAGCAAAGACGACAAGGAGCAGGTCCCGGCTCCCGTCCCGACCATCATCCTCACCAAGCCCAGCGGCACAGTCGTCGCCTTCGAGGACCTCCCCGAGTGGAGGCGAATCTCCCGCAGCGAAGCCGCCCGAGAATGGTATCGAGAAATGGCCCTCAGCGAGCTCCTCAGCCCGTTGCACGCCCTCAAGGCCACGGCGCGACGCAGGCCGCGCAGAGAGAAGCGCAAGAGCAGAAGACGCTCCTCCCACCACCCCAACACGGAGCCTCTTCGCCGATCCAAGCGCCTCAAGAGCAAACACAACTCGGTTTACGCGACTCATTGAGCGAGGTCCTACTAAGGCGGGCGCTTTGTATCCGACTCGACGGATGAGAGGGAACGAATTCGTGTTGTATCGCGACATATCATGACGAAGAAGCCATGTCAGGGGCGAATGATACGAATAGGACGGGACTGGAAGGATTATGATTACGAATAATGGAGGGCACGAGGAAATGGATTTCGGGTTTAATGTAACTAAGTACCAAGCGAATATCCATCATCACATCTGAAGAGACGTTTGTGTCAGCTCTGATTCCAAGTTTAACTGCAGTGAAATGAAGTCGAGACAACCTAGCCGGTGAGCTTAGCCAGCCCGAATAGAAGCGCCGCCTTTCGGTTCAACACGAGACAAATAGAGGAGTCCGAGAGGCTCTGTGCGTGAAATGCCTACGAAAATTTACCTGTTATGTACTAGTAGATATAGTAGGTAAGGACTTAAGTAGGTACCTAGGTATAGTCTTAGGACTTATGTGTAGTATATTCCTAAGGTATCGTGAGGGGAACCGGTACGAATACGTTCGCAGGCACTCAGTCCATGTCCCTGCTGTTCCACAATTGAAGCGAGAACGCTCGGGTAAGAACCTGAAGATCACTGGACGCGCCTGCCGCGCTGAGAAGTTGGAGAATTGGAGACGGAAGGCACGGCCGGGCGGCGCATGCGGGATTCACTCGGTAAACGAGTTGGGGAAGGAAACCCCGTCGGTATCATGGAAGCTTCAACCTTCCAGCCTCGACGCAATACCCGACGAGAGATGCAGAGCCAACGAGGCAAAGGGGCTGGCTGATCGGATGCGAGCATTCCCACATGCCCTCTCAGGTCCATGGCCGAGAGCCCACTCACACCGTCGAATGGGAGACGCCTCTCCGTGAGCAGTCGAGTTGAGGCGCCCACCGCCCGCTTTCCCCCAGATTCGACTCAAGCCCCAACCCCGCAAAGTGCTGTGTCTTGAAGGCCTCCCCCGCGCTGCACAGCGTCGATCCCACCTTGTCGCCATGGACCAACGCGCAGCAGATTCCACGCCGGCGCTGCCACTAGGGCAATTGCGACTTCAGGTTGACCGAGCCAGCCGCGACGTGGTTGCGCTTGCGGATTTTGGGAGGGCTGCTTGTTGGCTGTGGCATGCACCAGCTCCCCGACCTCGACTTGGCACAAGCACAGCTCAACTTGGACCCTTTGCTTTCCGTCAGCCCATGTCAAGAAAATGACCCGGATCGTCTTTGAGGGACCTTCTTCGGCCTATCTCGTCCCCTGCCTGCGTCTCGACAAGGTAGGTCGGTCAACGGCTGTGGAACAAAGTGCACACAGAGCTAACGAGTAAGGACATGGATGCCATGGATGGAGGCGGCGCACAACGACAGGCCATCAACCGACCCCCAAAAAACCTCAACAAGACGCGGGAAGAAGGGAAGACGGGCCTAGAACATGGTCCAACACTCCAGAAGCCCTACACCAGAAATTGCCATGAGCGGAATCCTCCTCCGGAATGATGGCGGTGGTGCCATTGCTCCGTGACAACACCACAAATCTGCACTCATCGACGCCGTTGACAGCCCACATGCACCTCTCCACGTCCCGTTCCCACATGGTCTCGTCTCGCCTCGCGAGCGCCAAAGTCTCACCTTTTCGTTCCCACATACGCGGCCCGCGCGCACACGCACGACCAAGACAAAGGCTGCCTCAGACCTGCCCAGACACAAGACGCTGATCAGCAAGAGGACGGACAACACACACACCACCTGCTCGCTCCCCCCGCTGCCCGTCCGCATCCGTCGTCTGTTCTGGCGAATACCATCCTTGTACCATCTCGACGGCCTGCAACAACGCCCGCCTTTGGCAAATCAGCTCCCATCCACATCTCGCATCGCCACCACTCGACCTCCTTCGATCCCGGGGCCTCGCCTTTCCGTCCTCCTTCTTCTCGTCCATCGGCCTTCACGCAGCGACCCATCAGGTGGCATTGACGTCACAGCCCGTCTGCTCGGGCCACCCAAACTGCGTCCATTTCGACTTCACCCCTGGTCGTCGTGGCGGAAGACTGGCTGCACGCGAGTCTGAAGAAACGGTTCGCTTTCTTATACAAAGCCTGCCGCCATCGTCGCACATCGTTCTAGCGTCTGGCTCCCTTTTCCTAGTTTCTTGTGAGTCGAGACGCGTATATCTGTCCCGTCTGTTCCTGTGATACCCTACCCATCTTGCACCTCCTTCTTCACATTCTACGCCCTTGCATCTTATTTATATACTGTGACACGGTTTGCTCTTGCTGTCGCCGTTGCATTGTGTACCACCCATTTCTCCTGCCTACCGACTTGCGCACCAAACCTTCATCTCCATCCTCGTCGAACGAAACCAAAGCCTGCCATATAGAACCGTCATTAACCATGTCTACGATGGAAGCTCAGACTCAGACTCACGCCCAGTGGGCAGCCACACATCCGTTTTTGTTCCGACGAAAAAGCACAATGGATCCTAAATTACGTTTCTATAACCACTTCACCGAGAGTGTGACGGGTGAGTGACAATCATTGCGCTCGCCGAGGAGCGCCTGTTCTTCCGAGCTCAGTCTCATGCCTGTACTCTAGGCCTCGATGATCTCGTTGATCAACTTCCCTCTGTCGCAAACGTGGCCGGTGAACGCCAGGAGGCAATTGACCACATCCTCGCCGGCATTGCAAAGCTCCAGAACGAGGTTTCTGATGCCGCCGACTTCACGCCAGGCTACGACCGGAAGCAGTACTCAGTGGTCCGTCTCTTAATTAATCTCATCTCCAGGTGCTGGTGACTGACCCAGCCGTGTAGGCTATCAAAGAGTTGCAGGACAAGCTCAACCAGACCATTGCCAGAATCACCCCCAAGTCGCGATTCCAGTTCCGGCGTTCCAGCACTACTCACGTCGATATGGGCGCCCCAGAGAACGATCCTCGTCTGAACCCCGGCAGCCTCTCCCGCAAGAACACCATGCCCGCCGATGCTCCTCTCCCCGAAGCCCCCCAGGAGGACACCCTCAGCGAGCTTCCCCCGAGGAAGATGAAGAACTACAACGAAGAGATGGCCCGGCCGAGCACGACGCCTCTCCGCAAGCCCAGCTTCTCAGCGGCGAGAAACATCGGCATCTCGAACCAAAAGGGCCTGCATATCATTCTCCCTTCGTCCGCAGCTCGGGCCACCGCATCGGGGAGTCTGACGGATTTGAGTGGCTGCATCGTTGACATGTCCATCCCGACCGCTTCTGGTGGCGCTCCTTTCCCCGGCCTGGCCATCAAGAATATTGCCAAGAGTTTGATCGTTGCCGGTCGCGTCAATGGTCCCGTACACATCACCGGCGTGACGGACAGCGTCCTTGTCGTCGTGGCAAGGCAGGTCAGGATTCACGAATGCAGCAACGTCGACATCTACCTCCACTGCAGCAGTCATCCCATCATTGAGGACTGCACAGGCATGAGATTCGCGCCGCTTCCCGAAGCATATGTAAGCCCGATAACGCCCTTCCGTATGTGTACCCCTTGCTAACGACAACAGGAAACCGAGGCGGACAAGTCGACCGAGAACCAGTGGGACCAAGTGGACGACTTCAAGTGGCTCAAGGCCGACCACAGCCCCAACTGGTCGGTCCTCGCCGAGGATGAAAGATTGAGCAACGAGGTGTGGACAAAGGTTGTGCCAGGACTGCCGGGTTACAGCGTGGATGAGTCGCTCAAGAAGGTGGGCATTCCTTGTCGATGACCAACGAGGCCAAGTTAAGACTCTCTTCTCCTTCACGTCGGACTCTTGTAGGCGTTGGGATCATGATGGTTTTGACGGCAATAAGCATTAGCCAAGCGAAATAGAATGACGCCACCCTTGATCGAATTACTTATCATGCCAAAGATGACACCAGAACCCCAATTCATGTGCTCCAAGCGCTATTCCATATTGCCAGGAATACCCATGCCAAATAAGATGCCCGCTGATCGAGACGCCCGTAATATAACGCCAGTTTTCCTTTGTGAGACGAGCCCACATGCTCTTACGATGCCATGTCGTCTCGCGCGGCGCCTTGCGGTGGTTCGTCGTTTCCTGCCCTCCCAGAGGCCTCGTCTCGCAGTCTCTGCAGGAGGGCCTTTTGCAGGCGTATGCGGGCCTCGAGCTCCCCAATCTCCTTTGTCTGGTCGGCGATGGTGCGATCCATGTCGGGGAGGGCGCGGGCTTGGGCGCGGGCGCGCTGGAGCTTGTGCTTGAGGCCGTCGGTGGCGCCGGGCACCTCCTTGAAGCTCAGCGTCGGACCGCCCGCGGCGCCGGCGCCTCCGCCGGGGGCGGGCTCGGTGGTGATGCCCGAGGAGGACTGGATGCCGGCGCGGACCTTGGCGAGGACGAGGGAGAGCTCGGAGAGGGCGTCGAGGGTGTCGGGGGAGAAGGTGGGGGGGAGGGCGAGGGGGTGCGCCGTGGCGGCGGCGGCGGCGGTCGCGGAGGGAGCCATTGGGTTGGGGTTTGGGTTTTTCTTTGGTCTTCTTTGGTTATCGGATGGGGTCTCGTTCGTGTTTCTTTGGTGTTCTGCGTTCGAGGTTTGCTCGCATCCAAGGACGGGCCACACGTGGAAGGCGGAACAGCCCGGGGAAGGGAGCCGGGTGGAGAAGAGAGAAAGCGTCGGTTCAGCCTTGCGCCTGCATGAATGACGGAGCACGTCGCGGCCTTCGGGCTCCGTATTGTTATCGAGGGAAGAGATGCCGACGCCCCGGGGAGGAGAAATTGGTCGTGGAATCGATGGATTGGGGCCGATGGGCCGTTGTTGGGTGGACGAGAACTCGGTGAGACTCTGAGAGCGGCACACGCCCCCCAGTCGAGGGGCACTGTGCAACGTGTGGTTTGCCATTGAGGGCCCGATTCATATTCCGCCGAGCAGCACAGTGCCGGGTTCGCATTGGCAAAGCTTCCCGATAGCTACGGCTATCAGGCGATGACATAACCCCCCACCACATCTAACGTGTTTCTATGTGAAATGGTCCGTCTTCTGAGGCCCCATCAAATCACGCATTATTTCTCTTCTTGCTATCGCCCTCGAGTTGACCGTTTCTTCTCCCTTTTTGACTCTTCTTCTCCTTCCTTTCACTTCTCCTCCTTCACCATTGTTCCCATTCACGAGAAACCGAAACAACCTTCACCATGTCCAAAACCGAGCAAAAGGCCTGCCTCAGTACGTCGTCCCCTCCGTCTCCGTCTGCCCCGCCCCCTCCATCTTCCCCTCCAACTCCACCGCCGCCATAAACACAAAGTCAAAAACTTCTACCGTTTCCATTTCTGCTTGATTCCTCCAAAGCAATCAACCATGGCGCGTGACTTCCACGCGTCTCGGCGCCGTCCGTCGCCGCCCCGGCCGCGCACGGCGCCGGCGGTGCTGCAGAGGGCGCAGAAGGGGTTGCGGCCCGACTACGTGCTCGTGGTGTGCTTCATGCTCGTCAATCTGGAGCTGGCGTGGCTAATCATGGTTCTGTTGCACCCGTTTAGTTGTCATTGACGGCTGGGGCATCGCCTCGGAAGAGAGCCCCAAGGATGGCGACGCCATCACCGCCGCCGAGACGCCCGTCATGGACGCCCTCTCGCAGGACGAAAACGGCTTCACCGAGCTCGAGGCTTCATCGCTGGCGGTGGGCCTCCCCGAGGGCCTCATGGGCAACTCGGAGGTCGGGCACTTGAACATTGGCGCCGGCCGTGTCGTCTGGCAGGACGTGGTCCGCATTGATCAGACCATCAAGGAGGGCGGCCTCCCCGACAACGCCGTCATCAAGGAGACGTTTGAGGGTGCCGCCGCTGGCAATGGCCGACTGCACCTCTGCGGTCTCGTCTCACACGGTGGTGTCGTGAGTTCCCCCCCCCCCCCCCCCCCCCCCCCCCCCCCCCNNATTCCCCCCCCCCCCCCCCCCGTCTCCTGACCCGTTGCTTCGTATTGGAGCAGCAGCTAACGCACACCGCTCAACAGCACTCCAAGCAAACCCACCTCTACGCGCTCCTCAAGGCTGCCAAGCAGTACGGCGTCGAGAACGTCTACATCCACTTCTTCGGCGACGGCCGCGACACCGACCCCAAGTCGGGCGCCGATTACATGCAGGAGCTCGTCGAGTTCCTCCAGGAGGAGGGCGTCGGCCAGATCGCCACCGTCGTCGGCCGCTACTACGCCATGGACCGCGATAAGCGCTGGGAGCGATGCGAGCTCGCCCTCAAGGGCATGATCCTCGGCGAGGGTGAGGCCACGGAGGATCCCGTTGCCGCCGTCCGAGCTCGATATGAGCTGGGTGGTAGCAAGGACAAGGATGAGTTCCTGACCCCCATCATCGTGGGCGGTGAGGAGAGCCGCATCAAGGGTGAGCATTGTCCTCTTCCGGGTTTACTTCGTGAACGGACCACGCTGACCGCCGCATGTAGACGACGACACCGTCTTCTTCTTCAACTACCGATCGGACCGTGTCCGCCAGATCACCCAGGTCCTCGGCGATGTCGACCGATCCGTCCTCCCCGACTTCCCCTTCCCCAACATCAAGACCCTGGTCACCATGACCCAGTACAAGGGCGACTACCCCTTCAAGGTGGCCTTTGAGCCCCAGCACATGGGCAACGTCCTGGCCGAGTGGCTTGGCAAGCAGGGCGTCGAGCAGGTGCACATTGCCGAGACTGAGAAGTACGCTCACGTCACCTTCTTCTTCAACGGCGGCGTGGAGAAGGTCTTCCCCCTGGAGGTGCGAGACCAGAACCAGGACCTCGTCCCCTCCAACAAGGCCGTCGCCACCTACGACCTGGCCCCTGAGATGTCCGCCGCTGGCGTCGCCGACCAGGTGGTCAAGCGTCTCGGCGAGCAGCAGTTCCCCTTCGTGATGAACAACTTTGCTCCCCCCGACATGGTCGGCCACACGGGCGTGTACGAGGCGGCCATTGTCGGCTGCACCGCCACCGACAAGGCCATTGGCAAGATCCTCGAGGCCTGCAAGAAGGAGGGCTACATCCTCTTCATCACCGCCGACCACGGCAACGCCGAGGAGATGAAGTTCCCCGACGGCAAGCCCAAGACCAGCCACACCACCAACAAGGTGCCCTTCATCATGGCCAACGCCCCCGAGGGCTGGAGCCTGGAGAAGAACGACGGCGTCCTCGGCGACGTGGCCCCCACCGTCCTGGCAGCCATGGGTCTGCCCCAGCCCGAGGAGATGACTGGCAAGTCCCTCCTGAAGAAGGCCGAGTAAGAAACAAATACAGGAAGAGCAACCGATTTGTTCACTCACACATACGCAACGAATTTCCAAGGGGATTTTTCGTTGTCGCAGTCTGGTTTTTGGGTCGCTTGTTGGCTTTTGGGTGCATGGTTGAGCGTTTGTGATGTCGTGTGTTGGTTGCTGTTGTTGTAGTTGAGGCGTTGACGGCGAGTGGAAGAATCGGCTGGCAGGCGACTTTTGGAGTTGAAGGGCGGTAAAGGGATAGACCACGAGAAATGCTCGACCGAAATGATAAACCTGGCAACGAACGATACATGCAGATAAAAGTAGCAATAAAGACTTGTTTGCAATAGACGGAAGAGATGTCTCTGATGAAGTTGAGAATTCGCCCCAGTCTTTGAAGTTGCCAGAGAGGATTCATTTGTTTAATGGAGTCAGGGCCAGACTAACTGACGATGAGAGATATGAGGGACTCGAGCTGCCTTTCCGAGACGATTCCCAGCACATGAAGCCAGGGGAAGTTTACATTTCCCCCTTTTTACAACCAGCACATGTCTGTACTCCTAGTGCAAACCTTTTCAAAGGTGGGAAACTGGAAAGGGGCCGGTGATGTCTGAAAGTGTTTTTGGGACACCACTTGGGCAGATTCCAAGTCTCGCTACATAAAAAAGGTACAAACTACGAGGGCAAACGCTGCCGAGCCCCAGGGATGGACCACGCGTCGTGCGTACGCTCTCAGGTCCTCCAAACAAACAAGACCCCTCCACAGGCATAAGCATGGATAGAGAGGCCCAGCTCAGCTGTGCCGATACCCACAGAGGAAGCCCGCGAACCAGGGCTTCGGGAATGCCTTGGCTCACCCTTCTGCTCTTCTCAAGGCACCATTTAACCTTCCCTTTCCCCCCTTCAGAGCTCTTTAGACCCTGGTGGCCAGAGTGGGACCTCTGAACGACTGGACGATTGAGATGCTGGGGCACTAAACGAAGCACGGGGACTAGGGCAACGCGGATTTCGGCGTCAGGCGTCCACGTCGGTCTGCAAGAGCTCAGGCTATGTGAAGCCAGCTCACGACTGGCCACTTCAGAGGACCCGGGCACCCCGCCGGTTCAGTGCTGCTCACTGGCCTCGCAAGACATCCTTCGGCTGAAAGGGGAGAGCATTGGGCCACTTGATGCGTGTCCACAACCAGGGGCTGGCTGACCTCGTGGCAACGCCTGAGCTTTTTCCCGGAAGGGAAGCTGGGTAAGGAGAGGCGTCTACTGGACATCTGCGACCAGCTAGGCTCGGCTCGGGGCTCTCAAAGTCCAGAACTTCGCTCGGAGCCGGACTCTAGACAAGGAGGGCGCATCCTTCTGTCGATCAGCGGAACTGTGGCAACGAGATACCGTGCCGACAAGCACAGGCGCCCACGCGGGTTGTCATGAACCTCGAAGAAGCAACTCTGGGAGTGGAAGGGCTTTGTGGTGTCGTATGCCCCTGCTCAGACTCGCGCTGGTCATGGATCCGGCCACGACTAGTAGCTCATGCAGGGCCTCCCGCACGCTCCCGCCGATTGCCGCGAATTCAGGGCGGGAGCTGGATCGAGGAGGCTTGGTACGGTCCAATGAGAGGGGTGAATTGGCAGGGAGTTGGGTGAGGATGCCAGGCTTTGCCACCTGTCCACACTCCGAGTTCGAGTCGATGGCGAGGCGCTGCCATTGTTGTTGCCACCAACCTGGATGGTTCGTGGGGCCGTCCTGCGAAGCGTCTGGGGGGGGGGGGGCGGGTATCAGGTCTTGAATTCAGGGTCCAGCAATGGACTCACAAGTTCAAGCAGTCAGGGGTCGGCGAGGGCTTGTTCGTCATGGTCAAACGGGGAATCTTCGGGAAGAGTGTATGCATCCAATGAGGGCTTCGCGACTTCAGGGCTTCAGTGACATGACAACAGGTCAATCAAGAAGCAAGGGCCCATAGCTGGCAGTCAATGGCTGGCATGACGTCGTTTGGCCTTCGTGCTGGCTACCTTAGCTCAAGGAGTTGAGGCTGATGGGTGGGAGCTGAGCACCTCCAGTGTCGACCCTGAAAATCTCCCCGCCAATCGACGTCATTTTTGTCGTACAGGGGAGGGAGGGATCGGCAACCTTCGGAAAGTTCCAGCCTTGGCTGTATCGGTTGAGTGTGAATCGCTTCATGTGCCGTGCCCACCAAACCACTTGGCTTGAAGAAAAAACCTGGCAACCTGGCAACCTGGCAGTTGGCTGCTGGTTTCGTGTAATAGGGCCATTATCTGCTGGAGGAGACATGGTCTCGGGCTGACTGACTCTCGTGCGGTGCCGACCGACCTTGGGCCGATGTGGAAAGAATCGAAGCACCATCTGCACTTCTGTGACTCCGACTTTCAATGAGAGGTCGATATTCCCTTCCCCGTGATGTGATTCCCGTCGCACAACTCGCAGTTGGCAGGTGATTTGGCGGTGGAGTTGAAAGGAAGAAGCCACGACCAGGGTCGACTGCAGTAGCGTGCCCGGCTCCCCGACCTGGGGTTTTGACGTAAGAAACGTATCATGGGAGGGGGGATTCGAGAGGATTCCATCATGACCAGTTCCACCGATGAAGCCTGAGAACCTGAAGCCAAGGCCGTGGCACTTTCCTCTCCGATCATCTCCTGGTCCGCGACGGTCGCTGCCGTGTTTTCTCAAGACACCGCTCTCGACGGAACTCCTGATGACCCCGCTTGAAGTCGATGCGCAGGAACAGGAGCACGTTGAAAGCTCGGTTAGCTTGAGGGTGAGGCAAACGACCGCACTGTACATCGCACTGTACCAAGCTGCATTGGCGTCGGGCTGTCATTTGAATTGGATGCAGCTGTCGTTTGCCGAGCCACTCCAGGGTCGATGGCCTACCAAAACCAAGATCGGCGAGGCCCTTGTTCTCGCAGACGTCGTACTACTAGTACACATGCAATCCTCAGTTGGGAGGTATTCCGGCCGCCTTGATGTTGCCTTGGAACCAAGAGGTTTACCGTGCCTGGGTGGGCGGGTGTGTAGACTCGGCTGCACGGTGTGGGTATAGCGAGAAACATCATTACCCTGCCGCCCGGCGCTCAAAATCATATTTCCAAATCACTGCCGAAGCAACGGAGAATCATTGTTCCATGTTACTCCTCGGGGTGCACGCAGCTCGGTTCTCGAGTCGAGCCCCGTTGAGGCCAGCGGGGCCCACAGTTGACTCCGATGCCCTCTGATCTCCTTGCATGTCCACACACACTAGAAATCGGAGCAATGAGCGCTCAATCTCAATTCCGAGCTTCCCTCACTCGAGTTGGCTCCGTTCTGCGGCCTGCCACAGTACGAAATGGTGCAACCCTCCTCCCGCGTTGCGATGGGTCATGGCGATGCCGTCGCCCGCCACGGGAGGTGAGGAAATGGGGGCCCTTTTTTTATCTGGCAGCTTTGGCGGCTGAGGGCTTCGCGATAATTTCTTTCTCCTTCCCCTTCTCCTCGTCGCACTTGTTGGACATCGCACTCCAATCCCACCGCCCACCCCCCTTGCCCGTGGATCGTGCATCTCCTCTCCTCTCGCACCTGCCTGCTGTCGCGACGCCTCGTGGTTCTTCCTTCTCGATATCCTGTCCTGGTTCCGGCCCCGATCCACACCAATCCTTCCTTCCTTCCTTGTCCCTATCCGCATTTCGGACAGAAAAGGTGCCACTCCTCGCGTCGGTACGAATAGATCACTCTCAAACGCAGCCAAACTGTAACTTTGCGACAACCTCGTCCGTCTCAAACCAACCAAACCCACGTCCTTGATCGCTATCGGCACCACACCACTCCGACCACGGTGCGCCCTCCGTCCTCGAGACCCTGTCGCCCCGGTTTCAACTTCATAACTACCAGTCATTGTGCCTTTTTCGCTACCACTTCTTCTTCCTCCGAAGCCGACCCAAACCTACCGACGAGTCTCAACTGCAACAAGACGACATTCGACTCGATTTGGATGGCCTTTGATCCATCATCACCGCCGAACTCCCACCAAGTTTGCATCACAAACTTACCAAGCGTCGACAATCGCCAGCCCGGTAGACCCGACGAAGTCCCCTACGACAACCATCGTTCGTGATTGCCCGCGAAAGCGCGACCCTGCAGGAACGCCGACTCGAGCCGTAATCGCACCGCGATTTCAAGCTACAGCCTCGGCTCCGGGGTCATTATCCACGACAACTATCGAAGCATCGCGAAATTTAAGACGATCGGATGGCGGAGGCTTTGGGGGCGAAACTTTGATCTTCATATCTGGAGGTTTGTTGTCCAATATCACGGTTGCCCAACTCAAGGAGAGCGACCATTCTCGCGGAGAAGACGAACCCGCAGGACTTCCCGACCCAGCTTCAAGACCCAGACCGGTCGAAAATAGACGAGACCAAAAGGACCCGAACCCCGTCAAAAATCAGGGCGAGAACTTGTAACCGTTCAAGCGCACTATCCAAACGTAAGTTTACCGTTTCGCGCCGGTACCACCGTTGGCCTGTCGTCAGAACAATGGACGACGCGATCGATCGATCGATGACTGGCGGTGGACCAATCATCGTCGGTGTTCCCCCCTTTATTATGCCAAACTGAATTCACATCCGTTCTGTCCGTTCGATGACATGCTTCTTAAATGCTAACTATTCATTGGCAGAGATCCTCTCGCTTAATCCGACATCTAGAAGATTTCCTTGGGACAGTGAAGACCGGTCACTGAGGGCGAACTTCGCCCTCCTTCGACGTCCCTTGAGCAAGACCAATGAATATCTAAACGTACCACCATATTCCATATTCCAAGACTAAATTACTGAGGCATTGGTACAATGCCCTCGAATGCAGCCAACTACCACGGCCCGCAGCCTTCACCAACTGGCCATCCTCTTCCGCGTCGAAGCTCACCTCAGAATTCTGTAACGCTCCAGCACCATCGACTTGCCCGCGATGCCTCCCGCCAACACATGCCGGGTTCCGTCCCGTCACACGGGGCCAACCCTGCGTCTTCCCAACGACACTCCTCGGGTGAGAGCCAGCACACAGGACACAGTGATCCCACGAATTGGTTTGACCAGTCCAATCAAAACCCCACCGCCACCTTTGACCACAATGTGATGGAAGGTAAACTCATACCACTGCGCACACGGCAATGATTGCAACTAACACTCTCCCAGTTGATCCCCCTTTTTTTCAGAAAGAGTCAGATTCATCCAACGAAGAACAAGCCTTTCCCATCAATCATCTCGGGCCACCGCGGCTCACCACGGCCCAGAGTAGCAGCGCGGGTGATTATAGAAGTGTCATCGATGACTTGACAGTAGAGATCCAGCGCTTGAAAGAAGAACTGAAGCGATACAAGCAATCCGGGCCAGATACGCTCAAGAAGGAGAAACTTTTCGAGATTAAGTTTCATGGATTGCCTCAGAAGAAAAAACGCGAGCTCGAGACGACCCTTCGAGATTTCGCAGCCAGTCTCCAGAGCTCTCCCGATACTTCATCCTCACAGACAAAGAAAACGTCGTCACGTCGGGTTACTCACCGTCATGGGTACTCTGGATCTGGATCATTGTCGAAACATGCATCCTCCTCGTCCGGGTCCCATGTCCGTCCCACCGATTCTGCCTACGCATCAATGTCGACGGGTGCCAAGTCCTCCGGTACCTCACTCGTCCGGCCCATGACGATCTCCAAAGACGCCAACGAGAAAAAGGTGGAAAACTATCTACGGGACATACCTGAAGGCCTCTATCCACGACACATGGCCATGACAGACAAGGACCGAAAGAAGCTGGTCGTTCGCCGTCTTGAACAACTGTTCACTGGCAAGTTGGGCGGTCGTCGCTCGAAGCAGAAGCAGTTGGCGCAGGATACACAGCCAGAACCGCAGGAAGGTAAATTACCCCATTTACCAGTATCGGTAAACATCGTCGCGCAGCCTGCTCTTGTCAGCCAACCGTCTCGCAATTCTCTCGAGCCGTCCCGGGAGGCAAAGATTCTACCTCTTGAACCGCAATCTGGCCATTCCGGGAAAAAGAGCAGATCCAGGGATAACGGTTCCACTGGCAACTCGTACGGCGACAGAACCGAGTCTGGCGGCACCGGGAAGAGCGCCGGCCCCGGAGGCCAGAACCCATCCCCACCGATGCCGCCGCCGCCCGAGCAGCGACCCACACGTCCCCGAGACCTAGATCCTGACCGGGTCCAAGTTCCATCCGAAAACATGGAATACATTCGACATCTTGGGCTGCTCCAACCGGGGGTGGTGGAGAATCAGCCTCAGCCTCCCGATGATGTCCGGCCCGACAAGGAGGGATGGGTCTACTTGAATCTTCTGTGCAACCTCGCTCAGCTGCACATCATCAACGTCACTCCGGATTTCGTGCGATCGGCGGTTTCCGAAAGAAGCACCAAATTCCAATTGTCAGCCGACGGCCAGAGGATACGATGGCGAGGTGGCTCAGATGGCACCAAATTCAGTAGCGACAGCTCTGGTTACAACTCTCAAAGGAGCCAGTCCACGGACGAAAGCGATAATGCAAACAAGCAATCCCACAAGCGCCAGAGGACGGGGCGGTCGGCCGGCAAGTCCAGAGGTTCGATCGAGAATCCTTCAAAGCTTGGTCTGAACCCGTCTCCATCGGAGAGCTTTCACTACAGGCCACTCTTTGCTCGACGAGAATCTTCCAACGGCGAGACATCCGTGGGCGAAACGTCTTCGTCCTTTGGACCTGCTGAGGAAAGCAACGTGGAAGATTCGCGCTGGGGCATGAGTGGCTCAGGCAGCTCAAATCGCCGCAAACGGCGTCACGACGGTGCCATCATATACTACAGCGGCGCGCCATTTTGCACCGACTTGTCCGGTGACACGGGAGACCTGTCTTCACCGTCTCAAATGCTGAGCTCGAGCCAGAACACGGATCTTTCGTCCGAAATGGTGGTGTCCCGCGGTCCACAGCGAAGCAGCTCCGGTTCGATCCTCGACTGTCGGCCGCTGAGCGACCAGGGGCACTTCCTCATTCCCAGCTCCGCCATGGACATTGACGATGAGGTTCCAAGCTTGACCGCCGACGACACGGACCATTCGAGCGATGCCGAGCTTGACCTCGCTTGGTCGGACAAGAAGCAATTGGTCGAACTTCATACCTTGGAGCCATCCGGTCTTGGTGGGGTCATTCCCGATGACCATTTTGTCGTAGTCGTCACGACGAAGCGACCCAAGCAAGATGTTGTGTTATCGAAGCGGCCGCACCAGAATCCAAAGGTGGAAGAGTCCACGGACAGCATCATTCGCCGACTGGCCACCATGTCTACGTCTTCGCCCATTCTCCGCCCGGTCAAAGCCCTACCTCGGACCGAAGCCCAGCCGTTTGGGATCGACTATGTGTCTGGCGGTATCAAGCGGCTCGCGCCCGTGCCGCTCCCTTCACCGGCTCTGTTCTACTCGCTCAGCACCGAGTACTCGACTACCGACGACCTTGGCGTCTCTGAGGACGCTCTTGGCACCCAATCATCCGAGGAGTTGATGAGTCGATGCGCGAATCCGCATCAATCCGATGACTATCCAGATGGAGTCGATCTCAGCAGCGGCGACGAAGAAGGCGACGACCCCGATGAATATCCCGTCGATCAGAACATGTATGATGTTGATGGGGGCACCAGCCAACCTTTGTCGAGTCAAGAGCGGATCAGTCCACCGCGAAGGACCGGCAGCGCTGCTGCTGCTGCAGGCACGGCAGCTGAGAGAATGCTGTCGGGAGATGACAGTTCAGCCGCCACTGCAGGGGGGGCCGAGAGCGGCTATAGCAGCACTGAGGGATGACGGACCGTCGGTCTGTTTTCAGTTTTCTTTATTTTGGGCGACGAGTCTTGCAAGCTTGAGCTCACCCAGCTCCAATAATCTGAAGCAAATCTTCAGAAATTTCGTTCCGTCTTGTTTTTCCAAGGGGTTCAGTTGTCCGGCAAAGCAAGGAAAAGTATACTCGCATTGTTGTCGGCGCTAGAGAAGGACTCGTTATGATGTTTTAGGATGGTGTTCGTATGTTTAAAAGATTCCCCATGGTGGTTCACAGGCAGGCAAGTTCTTTTGGTCAAGCACTGTAATTTGCTGTTTTCGCAGGCAATTGGAGGGGGATGCGGCCGTTCCGGTAGCATACTTACTTAAGTAGGTAATGAGATATGAGTGACTGAACACATGAACAATGGCGTCGCCAACACAGCGCACGGTATTCTCACCAAGAACAATGGCGCAGCGTGTAAGCCATTGTGTCCGGCGCCGCAAGCGAAGGGTTCTGGTGGATAGATTCATGTTCGCGATGAGGACTGGATACCAAATCATGGTGAGAACGGCATTGGAGCAGGACTATAAAACTGCGACTTGATTCCTCTCGATTTGCATCGACTCAACTCACTCTCACACTTCAAAGACATCTCTCACAACGAGAAACAAGCCATTCGCAATCAACCATTCCGCAAGCAAAGCCAAACCAGCAACTCACTATTCTTCCTTTTAACCATTTCACTCACACCACTCAATCCACCGACACAATGACTGCCAGCAGCCGCAAAAACAACCAACTCCCCAACACCCGCGGCCAGCTCAACCGCGAGCATCCCGTGGTGGGCGGGGAGGAGCGGTTCGACGACGTCGAGGCTGCGTGGGAGCTGGACAACCAGTACAACGAGGCCAGGCGCATGGTGCCATCGACGGGCGGCGAGTCCTCTCCGGGAGGCGTCTTGACTCCTGCGTCGAGCGGTGTTTTGACTCCTTCGTCGGGCGACATCTTCACTCCTTCGTCGAGCGAGATCGATGCTCTCATCGAGGGCTTGGTCGACTACAAGGGACCCTCGCAGCCCTTGTCTGGCAACGCCTCTGCTACCCAACCCAACCCCTCCCGCCCGGTTGGCACTGCAGAGGGACCCTCACAGCCCTTGTTTGGAAACGCCTCTGCTCGCCAACCCAACCCCTCCGGCAACGCCTCGATTCCCTTCAGCGAGGACGTGTCTCACATCAGGGCCGCTCTCGGCCGCAGGGGACTCTTGAACGCCCTGCCGCAGCCCAACTTGCCGTCTAGCGAACGCATCGTTTGCTACGACCTCGACGGGCAACTGCCCACTCCCGTCACGCGCCGGGCTGGGGCCGGCATCTGTGGCGGTCCCGGCTCGCCGGCTCCGTTCCGCGTCGACCCCGCAACCGGCGGCCGTGTTGACGGGGGGCTCTCTGGTGCTGGTGGTCGTACGGCCAGCTCGGGTCCTGGGTCTGGCATGTTCGGCTCGGTTTCTACCACCAGCCACGTCGGCCTCCGCGGCGGTCTTGGCAACGTCTCGACCTCGAGCAACTACGGTTCCTTTGGCGGTTCTGGCAACGTCTCGGCGTCCAACCAAGGCGGCATGTTTGGCGGTTCCAGCAACGGCTCGGCTTCCAGCCAAGGCGGCATGTTCAGCGGTGCCAGCAATGGCTCGGCGTCCAACCAAGGCGGCATATTCGGCAGCTGTGGCAACGGGTCGGCTTCCACGGCTTGCCCCTGCGGCCCCTTTGGCGGTTCTGACAACGTCTCGGCCCCTGACCAAGGCGGCCTCTCCGGCGCTTCCGGCAACGTCTCGACCCCCAACAAAGGCGGCGACGGCCACTCCCAAGGCGAACCGTCGGGCGAGTGCGAGCGCCGAATCGATGCCATTATGGACTTTGTCGACTGCGGATGCTGCGGCAAGCCCCCCGTCTCGTTTGACGAGGCCTGGAACCTGGTGGTGCTCATCTCCCTCCTCAAGCGGAAGCGCGACCAGGTCCGCCGCGGCGTGGCGGCGGGCACGAAGCTCGTCGTAGCGGCGGACCCCGAGGCCGAGGCCAAGATTTCCGCCTTTGTCGCCGGCGGGCTCCGCGGCTGGTTCCCCGTCGCGTTTGAGAACCTGCACCACTTGGACGTGCTGATCGAGACTCTTCGAGATAATGAGGTGCGCCAGCGGGAGAAGATGGAGGCGGAGGCGGAGGCGCAGGCGGCCAGGTTTGAGGACGCGTTGGAGGCCGGATGCTGAGGATTGGTCGACGGAGGCACCTGGGATTGGATGACGGATGGAGGAGGATAGGGATATGGGAGTACCTCAGTTGAAGATGGACAATTGAATTAGCATGCATAACAAGACACGTTCCCGTTCCCCAGTGACAAGCCTGTTCCGACCCTGTGATACCCTATCATGACCTATGATTCCTTGACAACCCTGTGTTGTCCCCTGACCGAGGTGACGCGGCGCGGCATTCCTCGTCCATTTTCCCAGACCGCATTTTCAAAAGTTGATTCACGCATTGAGCCGTCATTCGCAACTGAAACAGGCCCCGAAAAGCCTCCCTCCCAAAACCAATGATTCCCCTCCCCCCTCATGTCGTGCTCCATCACGTGATGGCCCCTACGTCACCCCGTCGGCTCTCAACCCGCCTCCTCGTGTGCTGGCCCTCCTCGTAAGACATCCCTTTTGTTGGGGAGGGGGAAGACATCTGGTCTCTCTTCGCTTGTGTTCCTGCTCTGTCTGTCTGTCCTTCTTCCTCCGGCATCAATTCCTCGGCCACGCTTGGGAAAAGAAGGAAAAAATCGTTGTGGAACATGCGCTCTTGTTGGTCGCGGCTCGCCTGCTTGGGCGCTTTGGCCGGAGCTCCCGCGATAAGGGCCAGTGGTGAGGTCAAGAATGTGGCCATCATTGGTGAGTTATCGTCGAGTTTCTTGGATATGAGATGAGGATTAGCCCCTTGATGTATCATCCGACGCACCCGCTAATCAAGAGCAGGCGCTGGCCCGGCGGGATCCTCGGCAGCATACCACTTGGCCAAGTACGCCGAGCAGGAGAACCTCAACATCAACATCACCGTGTTCGAACGGACGGGCCACATTGGCGGACGGTCCGTCACCGTCGACGCCTTCTCGGACGCGTCGCAGCCCGTCGAGCTGGGCGCGTCCATCTTCGTCACCATCAACCACATCCTGTACAACGCGACGCGCGACTTCGACATAGCCGTGGGCGAGCCCTACGAGGCCGAGGCCGGCGACGTCACGGCCATCTGGGACGGCGAGCGCGTCGTCTTCGAGACGGCCGAGGGCTCGTCGTGGTGGTGGGACGCGGCCAAGATGTTCTGGCGCTACGGCCTGGCGCCCTACCGCGCCGTCAACCTCGTCAAGGCCGTCGTCGGCCGCTTCCTGCAGCTGTACGAGGCGCCGCACTTCCCCTTCGAGTCGCTGACCCAGCGCGCCGCCGACCTGGGCCTGCTGGAGACGACGGCCGTCACGGGCGAGCAGTTCATCGCCCAGAACCAGATCGACGCGCGCTTCGGGCGGGACATATTGCAGGCCGCCACGCGCGTCAACTACGCCTCCAACCTGGCCTTCATCCACGGCCTGGAGACCATGGTGTCGTTTGCTACGGACGGCGCCATCGCCGTCAAGGGCGGCAACTGGAAGATCTTTGACCGCTTTGTGCGCGAGAGCAAAGCCGCCGTCTACCTCAACACCACCGTCGCCTCCATCAAGGAAACGCAGAAGCTGACCGAGACGCCCACGTACGTCCTCTCGACGAAGCAGGCGGGCGCCGGGTCGACCGACGCCGAGGAGTACGCCGTCTCCTTCGACAACGTCATCGTGGCGACGCCGTGGCAGTTCAGCCGCATCGCCGCCGCCGAGGGCGTCCTGCGGCACGCCATCGACGAGATCCCCTACACCAAGCTGCACGTGACGCTGCTCGCGTCGCCGCTGAAGCTCAGCGCCAAGTTCTTCGGGCTCGGGCTCGGCCGCCGGGCGCCCAGCAATGTCTACACGACGCTGGCCGACGGCGACGAGGCCCGGCAGGGCGCCGCGGGCGTCGGCAAGGCCGGCTTCTACTCGGTCAGCACGCTGCGGCAGGTGGTCAACCCACGCACCGGCAAGCGCGAGTACGCCTACAAGATCTTCTCGGCCGAGCCCGTGACGCCCGAGCTGCTGTCGGCGCTGTTCGCGGCCGAGGTGCCAGACGGCTTCGTCAGCACGCAGCAGCCGGTCGAGGGAGACGACGACGCCGCCGCCGCCGGTCCCATCTCGTGGTACCATGCCTCGTACTTCCACGCGTACCCCGTCGAGCTCCCGCGGGTGACGTTCCAGGACCCCGTCGTCGGCAACGGCGTCTACTACACGTCGGGCATGGAGAGCTTCATCTCGACCATGGAGACGAGCGCGCTGATGGGCAAGAACGTGGCGCGGCTGATCGCCGACGACCTCGGCAGCATCTCCCGACAGGGCATCGACGAGGAGACGGCCGCCGAGCCGGTGCAGAAGGTGGTGGCGGGCGAGCAGAAGCAGGCCGACGAGCAGAAGCAGGCCGACGAACTGTAAGCAAGCGCTCGACTCAGTCTCCGTCGCCAGCTGCGTCGGCTTGTCTTGGGGGTCTCGGATCAGCGTAACATGCAACACAACGGGTTTCGCCTTTCACAGAGAAGGGGACGTCACAGAGTGTGCGACGAGGAGGGGGAAAAGGCACTCACTTGGCGGTGCACGACGGTGACTTTTAATCTTACTCGACGGGCACGAGCAGCATCATGGAGTCTTTTGCCATCAAGAGCATTGTATTACCAAATCTTTTCTCGCGTGGTTTGACGGCTTTGGTGTAAGGGGAGGAAGAGGAAGGGGAAGTGGCGGAAGAAGAGGCAGAAGAAGAAGGAGGAGGATGATGAAAGAAGAAATGACCAGTCTACCATGATGCCTTTGCCGTTTATGAATCTGCACTTCATTCTGCCGTAGTGATGATGCTAAGAAGGAAAAGAAGAGGGAAGAAAAAAAGGTAAATATAAAAAAAACGCTCGCTAATTAAAAAAAAACCTCCAGAAAAAAAGCTCCCTCCCATCAGCCGTGTCGGACCTGATCCTGATGGCGACGCAGCTGATCGCACCTCGCAAAGCCCCTCGTGTTGGTGCAGCCGGGCAGGTCGCACTTGAAGGGCCTCTCGTGCTTGCGGAGGTGCAGCCTATAAGAGTTGTCAGACGAGCTCTTCATTCAAAAAATGGCGGTGCATTGAGGGCTTACTTGAAGGCCGAGTTCCTCTCAAAGACGACGAGGGAGCCGTGGCGGTCGACGCCGCCCGACTGGCAGGCGTGCTCGTGCGGGCACGTGTACATGCCCTTTCCGCGCGAGTCGAGGCGCTTCAGGAGGTCGTCGATGTACGAGGCCACGTCCGAGGGGGGTTGAGGCTGCGTGGCAGTGGCAGCGGCAGTGGCAGTGGTGGCGGTGGTGGTGGTGGTGGTGGTGGAGGTGGCAGTGGTGGTTGCAGGGCCTGCTTGGGGGAGCTGCACGCGGCGATGCTGACGGTGGTGGTGGTGGTGGTGGTGGTGATGATGATGATGCTGCTGCTGCTGCTGCTGCTGCTGCTGCTGTTCCTCTTGGTGTCGTTCATGTTGCTGCTGTCCTGGCTGTCCCTCCTGACCCTCCTGACCCTCCCGTCCCTCCTGTCCCTCCTGCTGCCCCCTCTGTCCAACACTTCCAACTCCCCCCGTCCGAGGCTCGTCGTCGTCTGGGCTTGACAAAAGGCCCTGGATGCTCAACATTGATCAGCTCGTTGGGGGAGAACCGGGGGGGTCTGGCTGGCCCTGGCCGAGAAGAGAGAGAAGAGAGAGAGAGAGGGAGGGAGAGGGAGAAAACGAGGAAAGAAGAGGTTCACAGACTTGCCCTTTTTGTGCTCCCCCCCCCCCCCCCCCCCCCCCCCCCCCCCCCCCCNNCCCCCCCCCCCCCCCCCCCCCCTCCCCCTCCCCCTCTTCCCAGAGAGAAAAGCGAGAGAGACAAGAGACAAAAGCTGTGTGAGCCCATGGGGGGCAGCGTCAAGATTCTGCCTGAGGCACCGCGGCAGCTGAAGAAAAAAAAGTATCAAGTCAGTGTAATCCGGCGAGAAGCAAGTTTACTCGCCCAAAAGTACCCGAAGGGGGCGTGTTTACGAGTTACTCGAGAAGGGAGGGGGGGGGTACATGGACGACGCCATTTTTTTGTTCCGAATTGCCCCTGGGTTTTGCATATGTAGTATTTATTTATTTCTTTTTTCCTTTTTCGTCTTTGCTCTTTTTCCTTTTTTTTTTTTCCTTTCCCTTTCTCTTCGTCCCTCTCCCTTATTTTCCCGGTCTGAAAAGCACTTGCATTTTGTTTTTGTTTTTAGGAGGGGAGGGGAGAGGGGAGGGGACATCAGGTGCCGGGCTGCATCGGACGGTTCGGCCAATAACAGCTGATTGATTCAGCCTCTTTGTGGGATGATGATGGATGTTGGTGGAGGGGAGGGAGGAGAGCGTCAAGAGAGAGGGGAATGGTCCAGTCATGACCCTGCAGCCAAAGGAAGAAGAAATACGGTCGGAGGGTCGGAGGGTTGGAGGGTCGGAGGGACTCGTGCTTGAAAGTAAATGGCGAGTTTGTGTTGGTTGTTGCGTGTGTATTCACGGATATACTTGTGGCATGGGTCCCAGAGACTTACAAAACAATAGGAGTACACTCATCCTGATTCCCGCTCTAGATACCAGTCCATCATGGCCGATCCCCCTCCGATCCCTCCCAAATGTCCTAGGACCTGCGTCTGTCCGACGTATAGAGCAATCGACCCTCGACGGGTTTTTCAGCCGGTGTCTGTTGAAGAGCACGTCTGTGAATCGCCCTCTCTCGAGCTTCCAACGTTCCCTGCATCAAGATTTGCCGAGCCTGCGGAATAACAGACACCTTCAGGTGCTCGAGTTCGTCCGCCTTCGCATCGCTCCGTCTCTGGATTGCCGAGTATTCGGCTACGCAGAGCTCCAAGAGGCTTGTGGCGCCGCAGTCATCTCCCCATCCCAGGTGGACTCTGCTCAGCTCAAAGAGAAGCTCAACGGCCTTGCACGGTGAGTATACGGGGTCGGGTGTTGCTGCTTTCAACGCAGACGTCAGGGGTTGCATCTCCGTAAGGTTAGCAGGAGGCGTCATCGCCTCCGCGAGCAGCACCGGCCTGGAGATCAACATGTCATGGAGCAGCTTCCACATATCCGGGTCTCTTGGCCGAAGTTTGAGCGCTCGCGTATACGCAAAGACAGCAAAGAGGTCGTGGTTTGCAGATCTGTGGACCTTGCCAAGGCCAACAAGGGCTCGGTGGTCCTTCCGGTCAAGCTTGAGAGCACGACGATAGCAGTCCGCTGCCATGTCAGCCTTCTTCAGGTGCATATACTCGTGGCCCAGCAAGGTCCAGGCTGGAGAAAAGTTACGGTCAAAAAGCAAGGCTTTTTGAAATGACTCGACGGCTTCCTTGTGCCGCGAAATGAGGGAATAGTAGTTGCCAATGGCATACAGCGTCTCTGGTCGGTTCCGATCGACAGAGGAAGCAAGCGAAGCCACGAATGCCATTTTGTCATAGAGCCCAAGCGTGTGTAGAAGATTAGAATAATGGCCAAGGAAATCAATGTTTCTGGGGTCTTGCAACATCATGGTCGTGAATAAGGAGCGCGATTCTTCAAAGTCTAGGAAATCGGTCAGAGAAGGCCCAGGCAAACGACTGCCTACTCACCCTTCATCCGGTAATGCACCAACGCTCGTTGGCCCTGAAGAAAGTGGCTTCCGGGGAAGATGGTCTGCAGCTGAGAGAGTTCATTCATCAGCACATTGGACTGCCTATGGAGCTCCTGTTGGCAAAAGACTGAGAATATGTAGCCCATGATGGTAGGCTGAAGTTGAGACTTGACTGATTGGAACTGGATCAGCTATTAGCTTCCGTCTGCATGTCGTCGGCCGCGAGGCAAGATCCTACATGCTTGACATCACGAATCAATCCAGATAGCTCGAGCCAGGCCCCCCAGTGCCAGGGGTTCAACTTGACGCTTTGAATGAGATACGTCTCAGCCTTGTCCTCCTAGTTAACTTTAGCCAAAACGACTCCGTAACTAAGAAACAGTTAGCTCCGTGAGCAGAAGGCGGGGACTGGGGGATATGACAGGTATTCCAGCCAGCCGTGACCCTTGTGGAATCTCGGCCTCTTCATCCTCTCCCACGCCGGGTGAAACCAAATGGTTAGAATGTATTGTACCAACGGCAGCATTTCGTTCACGACCACGTGGTTATCAGATGGGCCGAGAACCCGGCCAATCGTTTCCGTCTTGGTCTTTTCGCCAGCGAGCATCAGCGCGTACAAGGTCAGAAAGAGGCTCTTCTGGCTCATTCCGTCATAGATCAGCTCTCTGAACGGCCCCCCTTCGTGGATACGCGGATCGAAGCTGGAAGTTGCGCACTTCATGAAGGTTGGCGGCAGGAACACGGCCGCACATCGCAGGTATTCTTCGCAGTTGAAGAAGGCCTTGGCCGTCTCGTACTTGTACTGTTCTCTCAGCGCCATTCCATACTCGAACGGATCCGATATTTCACCAGAGAGCGGAAACCGCGGCTGAGGTGCATCTTCAGGTTCATCAGGGAGTGCATTCAGCAATTCGGCAGCCCTAAGGGAGCGGTCAGTTGGGTGCTCGACACTTCAGACCAGAGGGCAAGTTACAAACCACTTGGAGGACTGGTAGAGGCACCTGTCTGAGCAGCTCACCACGACCTTCTTCAAGGAGTGGCGAATCTCCTCGACTTGAGGGTGCCAGAGGTCACCCATGGTGAACCAATGTTTGTTGATGCAGGTCAACGGTGAAGCATGCAGCAGGCAGGGGTTGAAAGACAGAGGTCAGCAGCACGTGACTCATCGCCGGTGCAGGAAGAGCGCGTGCTTTTTCCGTGGGAGGCCGCTTGAACAGAGCGACTCAAAGAAAATGAAAAGTGTGACTGGGCAGTAAGTCTTTGAAGTTGGAAGCTCATGCCGAGATAACATTTACCTGCTAACTTCCAATCAGAAGCCAAGAACAAACGTGGCTGAGGCCACGTTTGCGCCACACCCCAAATGTGGCGAAACCACCCCTCCTTCCAGGATGAAAGAGCAAACCCTGGTCACAGATCCCCGCCATTCACCCCTCCAACGAAATAAAAGGCGGCAGGTGTTTTTTTGTTATGACGCACCGCTATCGACAGTGTGCCTGATAACTGCCTAGACCTTTTGCCTCTTGGGTCTCTTCCCGTCCCTCTCTCCTCTGTTTCGTCCCGTCGCGTTGACAGTTGTCGCCACTGAAGCTGCAGCTGCAGGCAACCAAGTCTCACTGTCTCACAGCAAAGCACTCCGACGTAAGTACCGGCCTTGCACCATGTTTGAGGCATCAACGTCATCAGCCGTCCCCGATTCTTTCCTCATTCCTTTCACGCTCTTTCTCACTCCTCCATAGTCAACGCTCCCTCCTCGCGACTGCTACGCCTACTGCACCGACTGCGTCAACTGCCACTCAAAGAATACTCCCAATTCTCGCTTATCGCTCCTTTGACGTCGCCGACATGTTTGTTCTGCGGAATGGTAAGTGAATGCCCCGCACTGATTCGCATGTTCCCATCAACCAGCCGCATCACCAACACATTGCCCTACAAACCAACCAAATTTCTCTCTCCCTTTCGTTTCCATCATTCCACATCTCTTTTCCCCCATCATTCCGTGCACCAACCGTTAACACATCCACCCCCAATCACAGTCAGAAAGCTCATCTTCGGCTCCAGCACCCAAGAAGCCCTAGTCGAGCTCCCCCAAGGCCAGCTTTACCTCGTGCGACCGCTTTCGCCCAAGGGCTACTCCGAACTCATCTTCAAGGACTCTGCCATCCGAGTCCGACGAACGAACCAAGATTTCCAGTACCAGCTTGTAGTCCAGCGAGTCTTTGAAGAAGGCGAAGCCGAACTCCTTGCCGAGGAAGAAGGAGAAGACGCCGAAATCGACGCGCTCGCGTCCGAAAAGGACGAAAAGACTTTTCTTCTCGACGAAGCCTTGCACTTCCGTGTCGAGATCCGAGACGACGGCGATAAGGTCTTGGCTTGGAAGGATTTGAGCGGAGATACTGGCGACATCTACCAGTTCGTTTGCGACCCTTCCGTGTCTTCAGCCCAAGTCGAGCAGTTTGTTCGAGCTGCGCACGAGTGCCAGTACGAGCGCAAATATCGCAAGCCTCACACTACTGCCTCCGAGGACGATCTACAACAATTCGAATTTCAAGAAGAAGATCCCATCCCGCCTGCGAGCCCTCTGCACAGCCCTCTGCACAGTCCTACTCTCACTCGTTCGATCGAGTCTGTTGACGATATGCTGTCCAAGAACACGGCCAACTCATCCGCTCGGCGGGAGCCCGCCTCCATCCCCGAGAAGGAGATTGAGGTGCCCGAGTTGTCTGCTCCCGATGCCGAGAACCCGCCAGAGCCGCTCGAAATTTACGCCGCTCTCTCTGCCGAGCTGCATGTTTTCGATGCCGATCCCGGACACTTCGTCATGGTGGACGATTCTGTCCTCACAACTGTCTCCGAGGTTGGGAAATGGGAATACTGGCTACAGATCCAAGGCAAAGACCAGGCTTGGCTCGGCACTTATGTGACTGCCGACTTCAACCCTGTCTTTGACTTTGAGTATCTCTCCTTTGTCTTCAACCACTTCAGTAGTGACGGCACTGCGCGGTCTTGGCTGCTTCGCTTCAAGGATCAAATAACATTGGAAAGGTTCCAGGGCGCCATCATGCAAGCCATCTGGGAGAAGCTCAATGAGACCAAGTGGAACAAGATCCAGGAGAAGGAACGTGAATACGTCCTTGATTCCTTTGCCGATTTGAAGATGGACGATGCCCTTGAGGAGGTGGAAGAGGAGGAGGAAGAGGAGGAGGAGGACCTCGAGGACGATCGTGCGCAAGAAGAAGAATACGACGAGGATGAAGACGAGGACAGCTCGCTGCCCCGCAACGCCGATGGCGAAGTCAACTCGCAGCTTGCTGTGGGCTACAAGCATGACCGATCATTTGTCGTGCGCGGCTCCAAGATTGGCGTGTTCAAGCATACCGACAACAACCGCCTGGAGTTCTCAACCAACATCTCAAAGGTGGCCGCCCCCGATGGCAAGCTTCTGAATCCCAAGAAGGTCATGCTTCACAGCGAGGATCGCGACCTCATCATTCAGAACCAGATCGATCCCAATAAGCTCTACCGCATGGACCTCGAGTACGGCAAGGTTGTTGACGAGTGGAAAGTCCACGACGATATCCCCGTCGTTACTTTCGCCCCCGAGAACAAGTATGCCCAGATGACATCTGAACAAACCTTCCTAGGGGTCTCTCACAATGCCCTTTACCGGGTTGACCCTCGTCTGTCTGGCAACAAACTCGTTGATTCCCAAATGAAGCAATACGCTTCCAAGAACGACTTCTCGTCTTTGGCAACGACCGAGAAGGGTTACATCGCAGTCGCCAGCAACAAGGGAGATATCCGCCTCTTTGACCGTCTCGGCATCCGGGCCAAGACGCAACTTCCAGCTCTTGGCGATCCCATCACGGGAATGGATGTTTCTGCCGATGGCCGCTGGATCCTGGGCACAACTCAAAACTACATTCTGCTCGTCGACGCCCAGCAAAAGTCGGGCAAGAATGAAGGCAAGCTCGGCTTCGAGAAGGGCTTCTCGGCCGATTCCAAGCCCCATCCCCGCCGCCTGGGTCTCACACCAGAGCACGTGGCTCAGTTCTACCACGAGACTGGCAAGCCCATCTCCTTTACGCCGGCCAAATTCAATGCCGGAGCTGGCAGCGAGGAAACCAGCATCATTACCGCCACCGGCCCATACATCATTGAATGGAACCTGAGGCGAATCTTGCAGGGAACCAAGGCTCCCTACAAGATCAAGAGGTACGAGGAGGAGGTCAAGGCCGATGACTTCAAGTTTGGCTCAGACAAGAACGTCATCGTGGCCTTGCCCAACGAGGTCAACATGGTGGCGAAGCAGAGCCTGCGAAAGCCGACCAGGGAGAGCATCATTGGCAACATTCGACTCAGCGATGGAGGACGCCGATCCTCGGGACGAATCGGTACGTCGTCGAGTGGTCGCTACAAGCTTGGCAAAGACGACATTGTCAACGCGCCCTATTAAGTGCGATGCGTCGAGAGCGCGTTACGGGATGAGAGAAGACCAAGGGAAGGGAAGAGGCGTATTGGGCCTGTCATTGACACTCGATCAGGAGTTTGGTTGCCTTTTGAGTTCGCTTCGCCAGACACGGGCTGGGAACGAATTGTCTTGTCCTTTTTGCTTAGATACCAGTTGCGAAGTGCCTCGTCAGAGTCACAGTGAAATTCGATCCTTTTGTAACTTGTTGTCAGCATGTTTGTTATTAGATCTATATTGCATTGTTTTTCTCCGTGTGATTTGTTTTTGTTATCTTTGTCCTGGATGGGACCTCGGCCAGAGTTCAGGGTAGGTTCTTGATGGACTGGGAATACTGGCGTTGGACCTATCAAGTACCAGCCATCAATGAAGTCCTTTACACATATATAGTAGTAGCCAATATAGACCCCCAAAGTACAGATTAAGTCAACAACGCGTAGATGTGACCCTGGAAATACAATTTGGCCAACGCCAAACTGCACATGATGCGGTTGTAGATGGTGAATCCGAACGTGATTGCAGGCGCCTAGTTTTCAAAGACAGTAACCAAATAACCTAACCATGACCGCTACAAAACCTTACTCATGAACTCGTGTGTCTGTCATACTCCCTATGTCACATGCCTGCCATGATTTCCGTCCAAGAGAGCCCACCATCCACCATCCGACCAGCTCAGTAACTTTCGTTTACTCAGATTTCGTCTCCTCCGGCTCCTCCGTCTGACCAATGCCCAGGACGCTTCCCGCCTTCTTGCCAACATCCTCGGCTGCTTCTTGCACCTTCTCGCCCAAAGCCACAACAGCACCGGAAACGTTGCGTATAGTCTTGGACGGGACACTCTCTGCACTCAGGCGCGTCATCTCGTTGACAAAGCTGGCACCCCACCAAGCACTGGTGTACTTGAAAACGTAGCGCTCGAGCTTCTTGTAGTTCGCCTCGCGCTGCTCGGGGCTCATTGTGACGGCATCATGGAGAGCGTTGGCGAGCTCCTCGGTGTTCCAAGGGTTTACGATGATACTGCCGTTGAGGGACTGGGCAGCACCTGTGAACTCGCTGAGGATCATGACTCCGTGATTGTCGTGCTGGGTGGCGATATACTCGTACGAGACGAGATTCATGCCATCACGTGTCGATGACACCAGGCAGACATCCGAGACAGCGTACAGAGCCGTTAATTCGTCAAACGACACTGATTGATGCAGGAAGTGGATGGGCATGAACTCGATGGTGCCGAACTTGCCGTTGATGCGGCCGACAAGCTCGTTGACCACGGCCCGAAGATTCTGGTACTCTTCCACGTCTTGTCTTGAGGGAACGGCGACTTGAACAAGAACAATCTTGCCAATCCACTCAGGGTGTTCCGTTAGGAACACTTCGAGGGCGTGCAGTTTCTGGGGAACGCCCTTGATGTAGTCAAGGCGGTCAACACCAACCACGAGCTTCACACCCTCAAACTTACGGCTCAAGGCAGCGATACGCTCCTGAACCTTGGGCAGCTTGAGACCCTCGACAAACTTGTCAGGGTCGATTCCAATGGGGAATGCGCCAACTGTCACAAAACGGCCGTTCCAATCAACACCATTGGGAGTCGTGGGTGTCTCGAGAATGCGAGAACAACTGCTGAGGAAGTGGCGCGCATAGTCGTAGGTGTGGAAGCCGATCAGGTCGCAATCGAGAAGTCCGATCAACAAAGATTCTCGGACGGGGAGAATACGGTAAATTTCGCTGCTGGGGAAAGGAGTGTGGAGGAAGAAGCCAATCTTGACATTCTTTTTCGAATTGCCAATCTCCTCACGGAGCATTTGGGGGAGGAGCATCAGATGATAATCATGGACCCAGATCAAATCTCCATCTTGTACGTCCTTGATGACGGTTTTTGCGAAAAGACGGTTGACTTCTTGGTATGCAGTCCAGGCAGACTCGTCGAACGTGATTTCACCGGGGTGATAGTGGAAGAGGGGCCAGAGGATCGAGTCTGCAAGATGGTGGTTAGAATCGTCCGCGTTTGTCAGGTATGAAATTATGGTGTGACTTACTGGCAAAACCGTTGTAGTGTCGATCGGCAAGCTCGTCGTCGATGAAGACGGGATGGGCGCCATACTCGTCCTTGAGACGCTGCCTCATACCCTCAACTTCATTGTCGGGGACTTCGAGGCCAGGCCATCCATACCATTGAAAGCTGGTGGTCTTGCTCAGGCCACTCAGACCAGTTACAAGACCACCGGAAGACATGGAGAAGGAATAGCTGCCATCGTCGGAGCGCTTGATAGTGATGGGAAGACGGTTGGAGAGGAGGAGAAGGCGACCTGAAGCGGCCTGACCTTCGTCTTGTACGCTGCCAGGCATGTTGTTGGAGGCGGGGTGCAAGCACTGGTGACGGATTCTGGAGAAGATTTCCAGAAAGACTGGGAAACGGAGGAGAAGAGAAAGGCCTGGATGGTTCGGAAAGGAGAAGACTTGGTCTCAGCGCTCTCCAACAGCCTCACTGTCGTTCACCTGTGGTCCGTGGAGTCGCAGGGAGCTGGGATCGAGCTCGTCAGGTCGAACTGTCGAGGGCGGGAATGGTGGAAGTTGGCAGGGGATGGATCACCCCAGCGGTGGAGTTAGCGCAAGGAGCTTGGGGCGTTCAGAGCAGCGGGATGACGCTACTGCGGGCAAGACGAGCGAATTGGACGAGGTTGAAGGAGGCTCTGGGAATGAAGAAAATCAGCGTTGGATGTTGGGAAGAAGGATGGAATGGAGGAAGAAGGTATGGATCAATTATTTAGTCCGGTAGATCAGGAAGGGTGAATCGGGACAGCAGGAGGACGATCAAGCAGGGAAGGAGGGGAGAAGGAGGGGCAGCTTGGGCAGCTTGGGCAAGCCACATCAACGACGTAGTTTCCTTACCTGGGCAGTCAGTACTAAGGCAGTTGGACAGTACAAACGGCTTCGGTCAAGACAATGGAGAGAAATCGAGCAAAGGCTCCATGAATAAATGCAAGAGGCAACGGGAATTTCAGGGCATCGGCTCGGCACGGCACGATGAGATGAGATTGACACAGGAAAAACACGTGCATGGCTAGGGACGGGGAACATGAGGTGGTCGCCTCTAATATACCGCATCATCATGACATGTACTGGTACCTCTCTGTGCTCTGTTCCCTGACCACGGGGTTTATCGCCCAGTGAAAGGCCTTAGTTTGCTGTTTGCCATGCAACAGAAAACTGCAGCTGAGGTAAATCTACACGCCCATGCGTCTATCCACCCGGGTGCGTCCAGAGGGAAGCATGCGGGTGTCTACGGGGACACGGAGGCCGCACCGGAGACGATGCCGGAGCTCGATCAACAGTTTGATCGGCGTCCTGTCCGTGTCGACTCGCCGTCCGCTAATGTGGCAGCCCGTCCATGCTGAAGCTGGCAACAGAAGCCTGGATTCACCACGCTCCATCACGCCCAAATGGCAACATGGCAGCATCATCGCTCTCGACTTTGGCACCCTCAGCTCGTCCATCCCTGCCTGCAAAGATAGTAGGGCCAGCGGGCCGGCTAATACGTTATCAACTCACATCATGAAGCGATCCAGCCCGGCAAAGTGGGCTTCCAATGCACGCAAGCCCGTAAGCCAATCCAGCAAGAGGACAAGGCCATGTTCGCCTTGGCCTCGAGCCGTTGGCTGCCGGCGGTTGACCGAGTCAGAGATTTCTGAGAGATTTCTCCAAATGCAATGCATTGCGTTTTGCTTTTTGCTGTCTTAAACGCTGCAATCGGGATTGATTCCCAGTCGCCACTGGTAAAGATGCTCATGCACTTTTGCAACCGCATTGCGGCTTCTTTCCTTCTGCTTTTCCCTCACCATGTCTGATAGATTCGAACTGCAGTACCTTATCGTGAGCGGCGTTCCCTTTTGCTCTTCCCCCATGAAGGTTGTTTCTATCGACGTAGCAGTGAATCGATGATGCTTCGGACAAAGAAACTACCTTAGGCAAGTAAATGGCGTCCCACCACTTCGCTAAGAGTTGAGATTTAAGCCGGGCTTTGTTAGCATTCTTCGTGGAGGAGGAACAAGAAACATATTGCCTCTTTGACCCCCCAACTGCTGAATACGCCTTTCCACTGCAGTTTGTCCATTTCACTTCGATAACACGGCAGAGCGTCTACGGTACTTCGTAGTGATCATTCCTGCTGGGTTCATTGGGAGCTGTCGCAACATTGGCGGGTCCCTTGACAGGCCGTCCTTATCGATAAGCGCAAGGGCCGATATTTTTTTAACAGAACCTCAGATATTGCATCGCGACAGTCTCGCTTCCTTTGTGCGACAGCGACACCGTCGAGACGCGTATTCTTCCCCATCACCATGGAGCCATCACAGGACTTCAAGTCTCTCCAGGAGGAGGTCCAGAAGTCGCTCGTCTCCACCGTCAAGACCATCAACCGCCTCGCCGCAGAGGACCTCAGCTTCCAGCGCACCGTCAGGCCCGAAATTGGCCAGCAGCTCGACGACCGGTCCGCCCGAATCCTCGATCTCTCGACTCGCCTCCTCCAGTCTGCCGGCCGACTGTGCGGCGCCAAGGTGCCCAAACTCGAAGATGTAGATGACATTGATATGAATTGGAGGGGGGTCGTGGATGTGATTGATACCGTCCTCGAAAAGGCCGACACGGCTTTGGATGAGTACACGGGACTAGTGAAGCGCAAGGAACCTCCAGTGTCGGAATCTGTAAGACTGACCACCGTCCTTGTTTTCGGCCTTGCTAACATGACTAGGCGTCCAAGTCAAAAAGACCCAGGTCGACGAACAAAGTGATCCGAAATGCCAACATCTCCAAGCCACAGCTCCTCTTTGAGAAACCGGCCGACAATTTCCCTACGTCGCCATGGAAGCCCATTCTCACCTCCAAACCCAACGCAACAGAATCCTTAGATGACAGCCTCTCCTTGGCTCCCAATGAATCCGGCGCACCACAGTACGATACACCCCCTATATCCAATACCCGTCTTATCAAGTCACATGTACTCACCATGCCATTTCTCTTAGATTCCGACATCCCTACGAGACCGAGATCACTGAGATGAAGTACCCGAAGCGAGTATACGAGACGGCTGAACCGATCATGTATCAACCAGCGGAAGGAACCGAAGCGACCTGGGTTGACACCTACGAAGGCGTTCTCGAAATGCTCGAGGAGCTCAAGAAGGCGAAAGAGATTGCGGTGGACCTGGAACATCACGATTTCCGAACCTACGTTGGCCTCGTCTCTCTGATGCAAGTCAGCACCCGGGAGAAGGACTGGATTGTCGATACGCTACAACCTTGGAGACACAAGCTTGAGGTCCTCAACGAGGTCTTCACTGATCCCAGCATTGTCAAGGTAAGACGAATGGAATAAGCGTCGTTCCAGTCACTGACAAGAACTAGGTCTTTCATGGTGCGTACATGGACATGGTGTGGCTGCAGCGCGATTTGGGCCTCTATGTCAACGGACTTTTCGACACCTTTTTTGGTTGTGATTTGCTCTATTCTGGCCGAAGCTTGGCCTTCCTACTCTCCAAGTTTGTCAACTTCGATGCCGACAAGCAATACCAATTGGCCGATTGGAGAATACGGTATGTCGAACACTGTTACTCCAGCTAAAACTTGTGGCTAACTCTCTCAAGGCCCTTACCCGAAGAAATGATGTATTATGCCCGCTCCGATACCCATTATCTCCTCTACATCTACGACAACGTGCGGAATGACCTCATTGCCAAGTCGGACTCGAGCAGTGAAGAGACAAACCTGATAGAGCGTGCCCTACAAAAGTCAAAGGAGCTTTCCCTGTCCCGCTACGAGCACCCGGGATACGACGAGGAAACCGGAGAAGGCTCACGAGGATGGTATGGATACGTCTTTAAGAACTCCCACCTGGCCTTTGACAGCGAGCAATTTGCCGTTTTCAAGGCACTTTGGAAATGGCGAGACGAGATTGCCAGGAAGGAAGACGAAAACCCCAGTTTCGTTCTCTCCGTCGGCACTGTTGCTGACATTGCACGAATCAACCCGCCGGATGCCAAAGCACTCCACAGTCTTTTACCTTTGAGCGCTTCGCTCGCGAGACCTCGGTTCAGCGAGATCTGGGGACAGGTCAAGGAGGCGAAGTCCAAGGGCGGACCCAGTTTGCTTCACTTCTTCACATCCATGGCACCGGATGAGCTACGGAAAAGCGGTCGATCCTTTGCGGCGAAAAAGACCACGTCGTTACCCGAGATGGATGGAGAGGTCACAGTCTCCCGACTGAACCGGTCACAGCTGTTCGGGGACATGGCCATTAGCACTCTTTGGGAGGGTGACCGTTCCGTTGCCGAGAAACAAGAGGACACCATTCCTTTCCCTTGGCAACGGTTCGTACAGGAGGCTTCTGTCGAGGAGGTGGACGACAGCTCCCAAAACGAGGAGACGCCGGCCACCGACGCTGCACCCGCGATAGCTGAGGATGTGGGCAAAGCAGAAGATGAGGCCATGGCTGACGAGGAATTTACGTTGAAGAGGGGACAGAAGCGAAAGTCGGAAGTAGTGGACGAAGACTCCAGCTCCAGTGAAGAAGAGTCAGAAGAAAACGACGAGCCGGTCGAGGACGCCGACGGTGTTATTGACATGGAAGACGAGCCTCCCAAGAGCAAAAAGGATCGCAAGAGGGAGCGTAAGGCTCAGAAGAATGCAGCCGAGGACTCAAGACTGAAACGCCACGAGGTCAAAAAGGCGCGCAAGGCCCGTCAAAAGGAGAAGAGCCAGAAGAAGCGGGAGGAGCAGGTCAAGTTCAACGCGGTGCCGTTCGACTACAGCAAGGCGAGCTCGGTACTGCACACGCAGCGAGCATCGAACGGTGGCGACGCGGAAGGGAACGGGAAGAAGAAGAAGGCGGTGTTTGACCCTTACTCCAAGTCTGCAGAGTCGGCGATCAAGGGTGCACGAAAGGCGCCGCCCATCAAGGGAGAGCGCGCTGCTACCTTCAAAAAGTGAGGAGCCGGGTAAGCCGGTCGGGAAGATGAGGGAGGGGGGGGGGGGGGGGGTCTGGGGTTACAGGNNTGGGGAGGGGGGGGGGGGGGGGGGGGGGGGCGGTCTTGGGTTACAGGCAGTCATGGGAGATTGTAATTGATATACATTATTGTTTTGGTATACATGTTGAATTTTTGTGTTCAAATTGCTAGTAGAATTTCTCGCACAATGTCTTTTCTCGTTGTGTTCTTGTAGTGCTTTGACGCTGAATTTCTTCTTCCCTTCGGTTATGTCGACTCGACAGGGTGCTGTTTCGGCTATGGAGAGCGACAGCCAAGGACGGTGTGCTCCGGTTGCAATGGCAATCCGGCGGTGCATTCATGCAGGAGGTCGGAATGGTCAGAGAGAAAGATTCCGTGTCATACATGGACATCGCGTGATGTCCAATTCGCCGTCGCACAATGGACGCGCTGTCCAGGCTCCCCCCCAGTTGATGTCTCCACTGACCAGCAACGGGATGCGCTAATACCCCAGGTTTTTCGCCCCTCCCCGGGCGACTCCCCCGCCCTCGCAAGGCACAACTGCCGGCGTTAGGCGACGGATGCAAGTCACGAAAAAAAGTCGAACGAGAGTGTTGCTGTGTCGCCGTGTTGCGTTTGCGGTGCGACGCGGAGTTGGGGAGGAAAAAAAAGGCAAATGATTCTGTGTCGTCGGGATGGAAAGAAATGTCGTCACTATCATTTCGTCATTGGCCGGGGATTCGCCTTTGCATTCGTCCCTGGCTTCAGCTGGTGCCTGCCTCGGGTGCCCTGCTCAGGGCCAAAAGGACGTCCCGTCCCTCCCTCCTCATTGTGACGAATCACCTTGCTGGCAATTTCACCCTGACGCTGACGCGCCTTCCTCTTTTCTTCCACAAATGCATCCGAGACCCAATCCGGCCAATTGCAGCAGCAGGAAGGTGCAAGCCGTGCCGCACGGCATCTCCCTTCCAACACTCAACCTGGCGTCCTGGCTTCCCACCGCGCATTTCCCTCCCTTCCCTTCCCTTCCCTTCCCCTCTTCCACTTCATCAATCCCGCAACGAAATTCCCTCGTCCATTTGACGCCTTCGCGATATCCTCCTGCAAACATCTTTGGAAGTTGAATCGGACCTCGCCGCCCGGATCATGTGGTTGACGCACATTCCAGCGCGAGCTGCTCAAAACAGCCGTCACCACCGCTACCAGGCAGCGTCACTCCAACCCGAGCGCTCTGCTTGTCCTCCTGGCGCCTCCCTCGCACCAATTCCCGGCACCGGCATTGAGCACTCCCCTCCTCCCATCGGCCCATGGGACATGTCGACGTCGTGCCATGGACACAGCCGGTCCAGGTTGTTCCCTCACACCCTCACGCGCGCAGGTCCAATCCTGCCACTCCTCGACAGCCACCGTCGTGGACCTCCTGCGCAGCCTGCAGCAGTCGCGCGGCGAATCATCTAACCCCATGGCCGCCCTTTCCCGAGTCCCCTTGTCGATGCGACACAACGTCCAAGTCGGGAAGGGTGGTCGGCAGCCAGTCATGTGACCCCGAATGAGGGGAAATTGAGGGGATGAAACCCCAGCGACCGCCATCCAATTTCCATTCTTTGTCTCTCTCATTGTTGTTCTCTCGTCGGCCGTCCTTCGAGTCTTCTCAATTGCCCCAAAACATGTCGAATCTGATGTCGAGCCGCGCTAGATGTTGGTTCCCGCGAGCAGTTGGGTGATGTTCTCAATCGCAGTGGAGCAGAGTGGACCGGCCGGGGAATATCGATCGGTAAGTCGGGGATGGACTCGAGGATCGTCTGAGCCATTGAGTAACACGATGCTGATCTGAGATAGGCGAACAATGTCGGTTGTTCTGGAATGTCGATGTGGCCGGGCGTTCTTGGATCCTGTCGTGGTAAGTTCGAGCCTTTCTCAAGTTCTCTGAGCCCTGACCGAGACGGATCGTCGCTTCTTGGACCATGTCGTTGGCTTCAACATTGGGAACCAACCCCTCGACACTCAGCAACCAGGAACCCGTCACATGGAGCCTAGTCTTGAGACCATCTCATTAAGACCTCACCATCTCAAGGACGTCTTGTTTCGAATATTGTTGACCCAATATCTTCGTCTCCGAGACTCTGTCCAACACCAACCCCTCACCTCCTGAACCAGCCCGACTCCTTACACAGCCCAAGACTATGGCACAAACCCAAGGGGTTGGCCGAAATCCCACTTCCTTTCCCTCAGGTATCAACGGTCGTGGTATGGTGGTTCTCGAAAAGGTCGGGTTCGCATCTCGTCATTCGTTCGGGTCCTCGATACCCTGAATCCAAATGGTTCACTTGAATTCATTTCGCCAGGATCGCTCAGGGCAGCACCCTCTTCGCTGAGATTGCGCCTGAGGCTCTTTGGAACGTTCGAAGGAAACTCACGTCCGCCTAGTCCATCGCCGTCATGTTTCGAACTGGTCGGAGCCTCCGCTGCATCTGACGGACCCGATCCGAGACGTCTTCAGTTCCCGTCCGACCTCAGCTTCTCGACCTGAAAATCTGATAGCAACATCAAGACCATCAGAGTCAGACCTCCTGCTGGGAACCATCGTTGGTACGAGGGCGTTATCGGTTCGTTCAACCTGTTCTTCACGTCATGTCCAAGGTCGGCTTACCCAGGCAAGCCCTTCCTATCCTCAGGTGGACTCGTCTTCCCTTTCATACCTGTTCCTTGCTCCACAATCCCTCCCCCTTGACTGTGAAGAATGATTTCCTCGATCCACTTCCACACCCCGGGACTTCCCAACGATGCTGCCTTATTGGCTTGACGAGGCCTGGGAGGAAAAGACCCGCTTGCCCGGTGCCAGTTTTGCACAGTGTGGGCCTATCCTCAAACCATGAACGAAATTCGACAACGAGTTGTGCCTGTCTTTCCAGGCATCAAGGCGCCCGGATAGACCGCCATGTTGCGGCAAGCGCTTGAGCGCGAAATTGCTGGGCCGGGTCGATTCGGTTATGAGTGGTAGGCCAGTGTCTACGAGTTCGGCTAAGGCGCCAACGCTCCCCGGCACCGGCCCACGGGAGCTTGAGAGCAATTGCCTCACTCCAAGCAGCTCATGGATTCGACCAGACAAGCAAGCTCATCAATTGAAGCTCAATTGACGAGTCAATCGATAAGATACCACACGAAAGACGTCACTGTCGAGCTGACAGACGTATCTTGTGATGAAACAGGAAATCTCTTGTTGGAAGAAGCGGGATGAATGAGGCTTTTTATTTTACAAGTCGGTCCCTAGGAGGAATTGCGCAGAATTTCCCAAACTCTATCACAACCAAGACGTCCCTTTCATCGGCGTCCCTCCCAGTTCTCTATCCCGTCTATTACAAGGCAACCTCCCCTCTATCGTGCAAGCTGGCGCCATGTGGGCCAGGGGCAGATCATTCAGGATACTGCATAATGCACCACGCTCAGCAGCCTCCCCCTTATCACAAGCTCGATCATTCGGCACGAGCCGTCCCAATTGGTTGGGAAAGCGCTTAGGTCTGGAGAGAGGAGGCCGGTTAGTTGCGGCTTCGACACGACAATCGAGGGGCTTCGGGGACAGTGATGACGTACGAACTTGGCCATGAGGGCAACCATCAGGTCGAAAAGACCAATGGCCTCGACGAAAGCGAAACCCAGAATGGCGTAGGAGAAGAGCTGGCCACGGAGAGCGGGGTTGCGGGCAACACCGTTGATGAGGGCAGCGAAGACGAGACCGATACCGATACCAGCACCAGTCAGACCAATGGCGGCAGAGCCCATACCAATGTTCTTGGACACCTCAACCATGGCCTCGGCGATCTCGGAGGAGTAGGCACGGCGCTGGACCTGGAAGGCGTTGCGGGTGGTGGCCTGGAGAAGGCTGGAAGCCTGCTGGCGCTTCAGGGTCTGGAGAGGGCTGGCAGAGCCTTGAATTGAGTGTGAGCGACTTGATTCAGTGTTGCTGTCGATGGAATCGGGCTCGTGGGATCCCAATTGATCCCGAGGGGCCGAGGAAAAATTTTTGCCGCAACTTACCAGTGATGGTTCGCTTGCTGGCGGCAGCGACGGGGGCGCGCACAGCAGGGCGAGCGGCCTTGACGGCCATCTGGGAAGCCAGGCGGGAGGTGAAGACACGAGCGGCAGCCATTGTGATGGTTGTGTGAGGGGAGATGGTTGAAGTTTGACGGGAAGAAGAGGCTGATGGGAGGTTTAAAGAAGAGAGATACGGAGCTCAGCACGAGACAAGGCGGCAGTGGAAGGAGAAAAAGGGAAGAGAGAAAGTGTCTGGAGCCGGGAGGAAAGTGAGAATGAGTGGGACCACCTGGGTGGATAGGGCCAGGGGGGTGGGAGTGTCAGCCGGGGCAACGGTGGAAGGACAGCGAGCAGTGGTCAATCGGGGCGAGAGATTTTTACGGGGGAGAACGAGGGCGCGGGTGCGAATCTTGGAGGGACGACGACCAGGACCGGAGCTACGACTACGAAACGACGACGACCAGATGGGCGGCAGATGGTTGAGCCACGGTGCGAATCTGGCAAGGGATCGGGCTCGACACGGGCTTGTTAGCCGTCGGAGGAAGTCGGGTGGAGGCAGTTGCGAGAATGCTGGGACATGATTGATCTGGGACGTCTCAAAGCCTGAGGCTTTTACAGTCGAAGGGGACGTGCTTGGCGGGTGGACCATGAATCATGGGCGAAAAGGGCTACGGATGGGCGCCAGCTAGGGGTTGGCCGGCCGTGGAACGCGCAACATTGAGAGAAATCTCGGTACGAAAGGGCAAAGAAAGCCGGAAGAGCGACGACCCCTACCAATCCTGACTGGAGGGTGGGCGCTTGGAGGAGCCGCGGACCCAACGAGTTACTGCACGCACATGGCGGACGACGACGGCACTACCGGATTTCCGACGGAGGAACGAGCAGGACGGCAGAGAACAATCAATGGCAGGTTGTTTCCAACGGCACGGGGCTGTTTCATAAGGTCGGGTGGGAGAAATTCAAGATTTTTCCCTTGTCAATGCTTAGGCCGCAAAGTGTCAGATCGACTCGATATCAGAGGCCGGCCGTGGCACCAGCCTGGACGAGAGGATGGCGGCGGAGAACAGCGATTGGACGAAAGACCAAGGAATGGCGGGTTTTCCAGCCAAAGGGACATCCCGAAGGCCCAAGACGGCAGCACCGTCGTACAGTGTTTCACAGTGTGATATGGTATGTGCTGCCAAAACCCCCACATGGCGGCCTCGCAAGCGAGCATGGCGAATCAGGGCGAGACGTTTCCACGTGGGTGGATCAGAGGTCGAGCTCTCGGAAGACGCAGCACGGCCAGGCTGGCTTCGAGGCCGCCGAGATGATTCCTGAGATTCCAGGACGACGGACGGAAGACTCAAGGGTTGCCTTGACCTGGAGTTCCCCAGTCTGCTGCCACTCGGCCTCCGAACTGCGGCGAGAGCGGCGGATCTTCTCCACGTCCAGATCTCAGATGGAGAGATGGGCACAGTGCGTCCTGTTTCCCACGGCATTCTAAGGTTCTGATAGACTGCGGCGTGGACCGAGCGAGGTCCGATGCAGCGTCTCGCCTGGGTTTGCCGGAGACATTGCTAACGGAATAGTGACCAACAAGTGCGACATGCATCCCAATTGACACGGTTAAGCAATCTACAAGGCGCGCCAACAAGACGCGCCGAACCAGCTTTTCTTGTTCGAAATCAATTCCCAAGACAATGTCTCGCGGCTCATCAACGCAGCAGCATTCGCGGCCTTGTGATAACAGGACAGTGGGAAATGACTGTGGAGTTCGGACCTTCGGACACGAAAATTTTTTCCATGGGCGCTATTACTGGAGGCGAAACAGTGCGAAGGAAAGTCAATTCGAACGGCCAAGTCTCTTGAATCAAGCCAAAGGGTCCTTGCCGATGACGGTAGGTTGTACGCTGGACACAGTGGACGGAGCAGCTGAATGACGCAGCCGCAGGCCGAGAAGTCTATCCAGAGAAGCAGAGAAAGGAACAAGCTGACAGCCTTCTTGAGCCATTGGGAGAGCATAACGGCCAATCGGTTACTGCATGAGCAGGCCAATGAATTCCTGGTTGTTTGAGCACCATGCTGCCACTTACTCGAGGGATTGCGCCGCCGAGGTAGACATGTCGTCAAGAGTTTGATAATAAAGTTGAGTCGATGGCACAGAAGCTCGACGAGCCCAAGGAGGCCCAGCTGACCATGTGCGATTAGTGGAGGTTTCGCACTGTAATAACCAATAGGAACAAGGCTGGGCACATAGCGAAACAAGGCTTAGGCCCCGAAGCACACTGTGCACTCAGAGTTCAACGTTCAACGTTGCAACCGTAAACCGATAGAGTTGCGGATGCAGTGCGGATTCAATTGGATGTTCTCGCTGGAGGTCTAAATACGGATACTATGTCGTTCTTCGACTGACATTCGCCACGTTATTGGCACTGGGATGCATGGGCAATGGTGGCGCACCCACCCAAGGACGCGGGGAGCGCTTCTTTTCGCGCTGCAGTTGCCAGTGACTGCTTCACAGCGGTTATTCGACCGTATTGCTGGGCACAAAAGGAACTCGAGGCGAAAAAATTTCGGCGCAAGGGGGGGCGTGTGTCGTGGGCAATTTCGGGTTGGCGGACGTCGACTCTGCCCGGTGAGAATCTCAGGCGTCGGGTCCAAGCTCCTTTCCGCTTTGGGGAAGCTCAACGGAGCGGCATCGGGGTTTGACGCCATGAGGGAACGGCGAGGAGGAACGGGAAGGGACGAGATGAAGGCAGCCATTTATGGGGACTGGGCTGTCTTTTTGTCACCTCTTTGCTGTTTCGTCGTGGAAGTGCGTCTGCGCAACCCATCGCCCGACTTTTCCGGCTCGTTTCGTGCCTCGGGGACGGCCAATGGCTCCGGAACCGTCCCGGCTCCGGCGATTCCTCAGGTGCGGCGGGCTGAAACTTGGACCGCGGCTGTGTGGCAAACGGCCGGGGGGGGCGTCATGACGAGACGGTCTGGATGCGGAGGGGCGTTGGGGTTCTCGGCGTGTCTCGGTGTCATGATGCCATCTGTTCAGACCGGAGGTAAGGGAATGCTGAAAGAGCCATGATCAGAGAGAGAAAATAAAAAACGGTGTCTTTATTAACAATGTCGAGCTGGAATTGGCTCGAAGGGTATCATGATCACAACTATCCGTAGCAAAAGCCTCCAATCCCACGCTTTGTGTCGGCCAAAAAAAAAAAAAAAAAAAAAACACCAGCCATTTGCCTAGTACCTACTCTTCATTACTCCTCGTGATTATCCCCGTCTTGCTCGTCCTCCTTGACTTGGGCGCACTTCATGGCGTAGCCCTCGACGAAGCCGTCGGCGTCGCACGTCCGCTCCAGGAGGATCCGGTGCTCCGAAACGTAGCGCCGCACCGCTTGCTTGTCCACGCGCACCCGCGGCACCATCTTTGCTTCCGGCTCGGCCTCTTCCGTCGGGGACTGATGCTCGTCGACTGCTGTGGCCGCGGCGGCGGCCGCCGCCGTTGTTGTTGCTGCTGTTGCTGTTGCTGCTCCTGATGCTGCTTCCGCTGCGGCTGCCGTCGTCGTCGTCGCCGTTGTCGTCGCCGCCGCCGCCGCTCCCACCGCCGCCTTGTCCTCCTCGCTCTGAACCGCCTTTTCGACCTTGGGAGGCTTCCCCGGCCCCATGCCCGCCTCCTCCACGACGCCCATGTCCCGAAGCACCAGGAGACAATCATCCGGGTGAATCCACGTGGCGCGACTGCAGTCATCCACATCCACGAGCGCCTCACCCGCGCCGCCGCCACCACCGCCGGCGAGGTCCTTGCCGCACAGGTCCAGGCCGAGCAGCCAGCGGGCAATCTCTCCGGCCCAAAACCTCTTGTACCCCTTGCGGCCCAGGTCGGAGATGGGCTTCTCGGGCCCGCCGAGGATGCCCTCGCGGCGGGAGATGTCGTACGAGGCGCCCATGAGCAGGGCGCCGAGGCCCTTGCGCTGCCAGGGGGGGAAGACGAGGATGCAGGCGAGGTTGTTGTTGTCCCACGACATTTTTTCCTTGGAGAAGAAGCCGGTGATGTGCGGGCGGACGACGGCGTCGGGGGAGGAGGAGGCGTCTTTGGGTGGTGGCGGGGTGTAGACGAGGAGGAAGTAGTTGAAGCCCGAGACGTCGAAGAAGACGGACTTGTTGTCGAGGAAGAGCTTTGCGAAGAGGGAGAGGTTCTGGCAGAAGAGCTGGGACGGATGGGTTAGCCACGGGCGAGTTAGAGTCACAAGAGTCAAAGAACATACCGGATCCTGCTCGCCGTCCACCTCCCAGATGCTCCACTCGCCCTCGTCCTGCACCACCTCCTCAATGTACTTGACGCCGCCCTCGCCGCGGCGCTTCTTGGCGCCCGGGGCGGGCATCTTGCCGTCGTGGGGCATCAGCACCTTGCGGCGGCCGCGCGGGTGCGTGTAGACCTTGCGGCCGGGCACGTGGGCCCTGCGCTCGCAGACGCGGACGTGGCGCCACCAGGCGACGAGCTCCTTGGAGTACTTGAAGCAGCAGGGGCACACGTAGAGGCGCTCGAGCACGGGGGCGTGGTCGCGCTCCCGGCGGGACGCCGCCTTGCCGCCGGCCTGGTCCTTGGCGCCGGCCGCGTCCTTGCTCCCGGCCGTCTTGCCGGCGTGGCCCGAGACGTCGCCGAGCACCTCCTTGCCGTAGTAGCTGGGGTACCAGGTGCGGAAGCAGACGTTGCCCAGCACCACCTTGTCGATGTTGCGGTCCGGCCGCGGGGGGGCTCGCTCCGCGGGCGCGGGGGCCGCCGGGTGCTGCGAGGTTGTGGGTGGCTTCGGGGGGTACACGGGGGTGACGGTGACGGGCTGCAGCTTGGGCGGCGGGGCCGACGGGCCGTGAGGCCGGACGAGGGCCGACTTGCGATGCGACGACGGGTGTGCTTGGGGCACGTGGTATGTGATTTCGGGCGCGACGAGGTTGGACCGAGGTCGGCCGCGGGCGGCGCCGGTGGGTGCGTTTGGGACGGGGGGTGCCACGGGAGTGTTTTTCACGGGAGTATTCTTCGCGGGCGTGTTCTTCACAGGGCTATTCTTCGCGGGGCTCTTCTTAACGGGGCTGTTCCTCGCAGGAGCGCTTCGAACGGGTGCCGCGACGGTCGTCATGGTGGGGGTGCGCGTCGCTTTGGTCGTGCTTGAAGGTGTCTTAGCTGTTGCAGCTGTCGTCGTCGTCGTCGTCGTCGTCTGAGCATTCGTCGGTGGCGGCGGTCGAGCCGTCGCCCACGACATGGACGTGGCCTGCAGGGCGGCGCGGGCGAGCGACGCCAGCTGAGGCTGCGAGGGCACCGCCGCGGGCGCGGGGGCCGCGACGACGGCGGCGTTGGCCTTGTTGGGCGGGCGGCCGCGCGTGCGCCGCGGCTCCGTCGGAAAGGTGCCCTTGGCGGGGAGCTCGTGCGGCGGCGCCAGCCCCGTCGGCAGCGGGTGCACCGGCTGCGGCGGCTGCGGCGCGAGGTAGTGGTACTGCGGCGGGATGGGCGGTGGCTGGACGGGCGTGTTGCGCGTGGCGCGGCGGGCGGAGGAGGGGGGGTGTTGTTGGTGTTGTTGCTGATGCTGCTGCGTCGTCGTCGTCGTCGTCGTCGTCGGTGGCTGAGGAGGAGGAGGAGGGAGAGGTTGAGCTTGAGCTTGAGGATGCGATGGATACTGGCATGGAGGGACCTGGTAGTACTGCGGACGGGGCGCGGGCGACGGAGATTCGTCTGGTCGCTTGCGCTTCGGAGGCATTTGAACCAAGAGAAAGAAAAAAGGGCTCAAAAACCAACCGCGGAACGGAAGGAAATCGAACCTTCAAACGGTGGGCGGGGGGGGACGTGATACAAGGCCGTCGCACGGATATGACGAGGATCGTCGTTCGAGAGTGGGAAACTTCAGCGCATCTGTCCTGGGCCGTTGTCTGGAGGCTGCATGCGGCAGCGGCTTCGTCGTCGTCGAGTTTCGCGATTCATGGGCCAGAGGAGAGCTTTTCCCAGAGCGTGGACGGCATTTTTCCCCCAAAGACGCGCGAGGCTGAGGTTTAGTCTGGACTTGTTCGGGGGGCACGCGCCGTGACCGAGGGAGCGAGGTCACGTGCAGCCGTTGGAGGAGGAGGAGGAGGTGACATCTAGAAGCGTCGTTGAGACAGACACAATGGAGAAATTATATCAAGTACATGGCATTCAATTTCTTAGTCACTACAGACCCAAACCCAGTCCCTCAAGCAACCTTCTTCTTCCCCCGTCTCTGCAGCGAGCAAGTCGGCGCGTGGGCATTCATGACGCGGTCCAGCGTCTCGTCGCCCTCCTCCCAGTTCTTGACCAGCGTCATCAGCCGGCGGCGCGCGAGCCCGGCGTCGCGGTTCCGGTACACCGAGTCAATCTTGCGCACGTCGGTGCGGTCGCCGACGAGCCAGCGCCGCTCCTCCTCCATGAAGCGCCGGTACGACACGCCGTCGCCGTACCGCGCCGCCACGTTTGCCGCGAGCCGCTCGCGGACCGCCCGCTCCTGCTCGACCTGCGGCCGCGTGCGGTCCGCCGGGTTGGCCAGCCGCGTGTCCACCGTGGGCGTAAACGTGGCCGCCCGCAGCCCCGGGTCCGGCAGGATCGAGTAGGCCGCGTAGTAGACGAGCGTCGGGCTCTCCAGCACCGCCGCGTTGACCAGCCGGAGGGCCGGGGGCGTCAGGGGGCAGTGGCCGAAGTTGAGGTACGCGAGCCGGCTCTTGGACGTGATCAGCTGCGTCATGGCCGGCACCGCCCCGTCCTCGACGTAGTTGTACGCCTGGCCCAGGTCGTGCGTGGTGTAGGCCTGGCCCAGGTCAAAGGCCTCGAGGGTGGCGTGCCCGGTGACGGCCTTGCAGAGCGCGACGGCGCCTTTGGTGCTGACCCCGACCGATTGTAAGAACAGTCGGGTCAGATACGGCGCCTCGGGGACTGCATCCGCCAGAGCCTCGACTCCCGCGTCGCCGAGAGGGTTGCCCGACATGTAGATGGACGTCAGGCCGCAGTGCGGCGACTTGAGGAAGGCCCCGATGGCGCGGGCGCCCTCGACGGACACGCCGTTGCCGTTGAGGTACACGTGCCGCAGCGCCAGCCGCTCGCCCTCGGGCATCTGGTGCGCCGCCAGCCGGGAGAAGAGGTCCGCGACGCCGCGGTTGCCCAGCCGGGTCTGGTCGAGATCCAGGGTCCGCAGCTTCTTGACGCCCTTGATCAGGCGGAAGAGGTCCTCCGAGGCGTCGGCCCCAAGCGGGTTCCGTTTCAGCCAGACATTGGTGATGGCCTCGGACTTGACCATGGCGTCGACCAAGACACGCAGACCGGCCCCGTCGATGCAGTTGCCGGCCAGATACCACGTATCAATACGGTCCGGTATCTCCTCGATAAAGTCGGCCACCTCGGCGGCGCCAACGGGACCGATGATGTTGTTGCCCAGCAGAAAGTGCTTCACAAAGGTATTGGGCCGAAGGCTGTCCATCAGCGCACCGATGTGGTCCGGCCCGACCACCATTTTGCAGAGGTCCATTCTCCCGTCCTCGTACACGACGCCCTTGCGGAACTCGACGCCCCTCACGCCGTAGTAGGGCTCGCCGCGTCCCTCGTCGAGCTCGAAGCCCTTCTCGTTGCCCTCGAGCTCAAAGGTGCCGCCCCTCTCGAGGTGGCCCAGGAAGGGCGCGAGGTCGGCCCCGTCGGACACGTGCACCGGCATGGGGATGGCCGGGACGCCGTCGAGCGAGATGGGGTGCCTCGCCGGGTCCCAGGGGCCCTGGCCGGAGATGCGGGCGGCCCAGACGGGGGCCTGCACGCCGGGGGCGGCGCCGCCCGACATGCCGTAGGCGGCGTGGCCGTTGCGGCGCGTCGCCTGCAGCATGTCGAACTTGCGCTGCAGCGCCGCCCACGCCCGGAGCCGCACCCGGTCGGCCTCGTAGCGGATCACGGCCGCCAGCGAGCCCTCGTGCGTCGGGTACACGAGCGCCGCCACGGCCACGGCGAGCTGGTGCCGGCCCGACTTGCGCCGCGGCAGGTCGTGCAGCGCGTCGGGCACGCGGCGCCGGTCCAGCGGGAGCGCCAGGATCTCGTCGGCCGTGTAGGCGTGCGAGTGGTCAAACCCCGGCAGCCGCGTGGCCAGGTCGTGGAGGCCCTGCCGGCAGAGGTTGGCGTAGTGCATGGCCAGGTCCATGTCGACCTCGTCGGCGGTGGGCGTGGGAGACGACGGGACGAGGTCACGGTGATGTATTGCGAGCGAAGGCTCTGCGAGCCGAAGCTGAGTGGCGGCAGCCATGGTGAATGGTTGCAGCCGTGTCGAGTATGTGAATGTGTTTGTCCGATGTTGCGGCTTCGTACATGTGCGGTCGGCACGCATATATATCCTCCGTCCCCCATACACGGCAACCTCCAGGATAAGAGTCACCAGGCGCAGCAGCCCTACGGGTGGAGTTGAAGCATCGCATCTCGTCAACACCATGTCGGCCACAGGGCGCACGGCAAGTGAGTAACAACAACAAGCAGGGGCCAACCTTGAGCCCCAAGAGGAAACAGACGGCGCCGCCGGTTTTGTTGATTGGAGGGGCGGCTCGCAATGGAAGGCCGAGGAAGGTTTCGTGAGTTGTGAGGCTGAAGTAGAATTGGGGACTTTGGAGCTGTTGGTCCAAGGCAGCAGTGCGTGTTCCGTGACGGTGACCCCACGCATGTCGATCCAAGGGCGCAACTTTTGACAATTGCCATGCGAAATGTTGCAGGGGTCATTGAACTTCATTCTCGTCTCATTCGACGTCAATGAGACGGCGGAATACATACTCAAATGCCCCCAATACCTGACAATTCCCATGTGCCACAGTTCAGGGTAATCCATCTCCGACTTGAGTCACGATATCCCCCCAACACAGACCGTGCATGACATCAAGCCGACGCCTCCCCATACACATCACCAACAAGGACACCGCCTGTATCAACACAAAGCAGAATGTATGTGCCTATGTACTTCTCAACCACTGCCCTCGCCCCCGAATCTCCCTCGCCAAGTATCTAATACACGCTGGGGAGCCCATTACCATTTGCAGTCCCCAATCCCCTCCACCTCTATCCGAGTTCCGACCACGTCAAAACTCCCCAAAATAGACCCCCTGTTTCTCTGCGGCCAAGAGAAACCCCTGCTGGCACGCTACATGATTTAGATGCCGTCGAATTCTCCGCCGAGATCGTCGTCGTCGAGATCACCCTCCTGTATCTCCTTGGCCATCTCACGCTCACGTTCCCGCGCTTCTTGAGCATTCTTGAGTTCGAGGCGGTGTTGGTTCATGGGGAATCGCATAGCCTAGTAATATCATATTAGCACGCATCCAGTGGACTCGGATATCTTCCAGTCCGCATACCTTTACGCTCTCGTCGTGAAGCGCGAGACAGGCTCGGATTCGGTCGTGGAAAGCCTCGCCCGGCTCGCGGGTTGCATAGACGTCGCCCACCTCCTTGCTCTTCATGAAACCTCGTTCCCGGTCAAGAGTGGCCTCAATGACGCCATCCCTGATGGCCTTGGCCACGATGTACTCGGCCGACTCCTCGCTGCCGAGCTGCAGGCGGATGCAGATGTCTCGGAGGGAAATCCGTGAGTACGACAGGGACATCATGCGGATGCCAGTCTTGATGACGTTTTGTCGCAGGCGCAGAATCAGGCTGTACGTGCCGTCTCGTCGGAACGTGTCCGCGTGGTCGGCAATTGTCGTCTCGAAATCCTCCAGGTTACCAACACGGACAGCCTGCACAAGTAGGAAGTAGGGATGCAGAGCAATCTCCATCGTGGGGAGTCGGAACGTAGCCCGGTCGGGAATGTCACCCATCAGAAGCTCCACCACCAGAAGAAGCTTGGTCGCCGTTTGGGAGAAGCCAAGGGCGCAGTTGCTTGAGGGCGCCTTGCGGGTTGCGGCGGTGAGATGCTCGTGGGCCTCGGTGTACCGGAGCTGGATGGCCCGGATGCGACCGAGGTAGTAGAGGAAGCGCGCCACTTGGTTGTTCACGGCGTTCTCGGGGAACTGAGTGTGCGACACGAGAAGGTCGGCCTGGTTGATGTGTGAGGTGGAAAGATAGTTTCGCAGCAACAGCACGATGACGGACGCTTGGGTGTCGACGTCCTTTCGTAGTACGGAGGTTCGGAGCGCAGCCAGAAGCATCGGTCGAATAGCGACAACGGGGGATTGAGGGGAAGGAGGGCGAGGATCACAGTGCTCGCAAAACAGCGTGTAGTAGAAGTAGATCTTGGCGGACAGAGAGTCGAGGGTGCGGCGGTTCAATGCCTGAATTCGGTCGGCCAGATACTGGGAGAAGTCGGCGCCACGCTGATACTGCTTCGAATCAAGGAGATGGACCTGGACCAAGATGCCAAGGAAGATGTCAATCTCGGCGATAATCTCCTTGCTCTCCTTCTTGGCACCGTTCTTGGGCGTCGTCTTGGCAGCGTCCGAGTCGACCTCCATCTCGTTCGCGGCCTTGAGCTGAACGCTCTCGCGGTCGATGGCAGCGAGGAGCTTCTTGGCGACGTTGCCCGAGGCGGCCGTGACGGGGAAGGTCTCGGCAATGACTTGAGCGAGGATGTCGGGGGTCAAGCGCTTGCGGATAATGGAGATGGAGCGCAGAGCACGCAGGGAGAATCTGGCGTCGAACAGGGCAACGGCGCGGTCTAACAAGGCAAAGTTGCTCTTGATATCTATCACGAGCGTCTGGGTCAGCAATTGCAAGCAATTTCGGGCGTCATGTTGTGGGAATGATGCTCACCTGCGACGGTCTGGACGACGGGATCGACCGTCTCCTCGACGTCGTCTGTCTTCTCCTCGTCCATGTCCACATCGCCCTCGGCATCCTTGGGGCCCTTGGAAGACTGTTTCGGGGCCTTGGAGGGCGGCACAACGACCGTCATCTCCTCGTCGCCGTCCTTGTCGCCCTTCTTGCCCTTGGCCTTGGCCTTGGAGGCGTCCGTCATTTCTACGTCCTTGGTGTTCTTGGGGGCGGGTTTCTTGCCCCCGTTTCCGCGCGGCGCCTTGCTAGGCATGGCTTCGTGTGTGCTTATCGAGAAACGAGCGCTGGTTCGAGGCTGGACCTGTTCGATGAGTGGTGATGACAGAGCAGCTGAGTGTTCCGTAAGTCGAGCGCGCTTCGGCTCCGTCGCGGCGTCTGCGTGGCACAGCGAGGACGCAGCAGGACGGCAAAGGGGAGCAGGGAGTATGCAGACGCCTGGAGGGAACGCGGGTGGTCGAGATAGGCGGTGATGGGAGGTGGTTTGCAGCAACTCGTTTGGGGGGAAGAGATGCAGGAAGGTTCGAAGCTCCCAGATTGGGGCGATTGGGGCGGGCTTGGGCCACGGAGCAGCAGCCGTAGCAGCGCGAGCGCCGGTGGGGGACAGGGCGAGGCAAGCTAGTACCTAGGCCTACAGCGAATCGCTGCGGGGGAGTCAGGTACCGGGTACAAGGCAGCGTCTCAGAACGAGGGCGAAATTGTTAAGGCGACGCTTCTGGGGTGGGTCCACTGGCAGTGACGTTTTCGATGTTGCCTGCAATGAAGGGTCACTGCTTTCGCTGATGAAGCACGGGAATAGTAAACAAACAATAAGACATGGCATTTCAATTCACATGCTCAGGCCTCAATGTTTCGGGCTTCGTGAAATGAAGCCTTTTCTCACAATCCTGCCCTCTTCCGTTACGTTTATACGCTCCCAACCACACGAACCTTGACGGCCAACGGCCTCGATTCGTACACACCCAGTCAAGCACCAGCCTCAGTACTTACTTATTTAATCATTGATCATTTCCCCCTCCAAATAGAACTCCACGAATACAATCATCACTTAGCCCCTACCTACCCTGTCATCCCAAGTCTGCATGATTACAACCCGACTCGAGTCGTTAGCCGACTACTTTAATGCGCGTCCAGAGACATCGCGACACATGTGCCACATCACCATGGCTCGCTGCATCTGGTTGTGCCACTTACACTGTCAATAAACACGGCTAAATTCCACTCACTGCCTTACAGTAGCCTGCCTAAGAATTCCCAGTCTTGTCTGCCTCTTATGGATATCAATAGTTGCCACCTAATAAACGACCCCCTTCCTTTTACATAGACCATGTCCTCCAACGCCGTTCCCCAAAACAAACCCTCGTCGGTCGCTTTAATCGTTCTTACTGGGCATCACCTTGGCTGCTTGCACCGCGCTCATCTTGGCAATCCAACCGGCCGACGGTTGAACCTTGCGGACTGTGCGCAACTCGTCCGAAGAGTATCCTGGCACACGGATGTTGTATGCTCGCTCAAGGACCACCTGGATATCTCGGATCTCGAGTACCTTAGACCCGCGCTCCTTTGAGTTCCGGCATGCCGCGTGGAGGACATTGTCGACAAAAGAGTCGGCCATGTTCAGAATGTTCTGCTAGCAGTTAGCCATAATGCCCTCGTGCCTCCTCGTGATTACCTACCTCTTCAACCTCGGGAGTGAGGAGGTTCCCATCCTGGGACTCGCCAATTCCACCACAAACTTGCCGAACCAGCTCATCAAGCTTCTTCTTGCTCAAAACATGATCGCCTTCGGCTTCTTGGTTGTATGCGGGAATCCGGTTCATCGGAGGCTGGTTCATCACGCCTCCCAGAGTACCGCTTCCCTGTGACATGGTCGGTCGACCCGTATTGACGCCTCCGCCAACTGCAACACCCTGCGGAACAGCTGTGGCCTTTTCGGGAAGTTGCTTAGGGATCGGCATCTTGGACTGTATGTTCGCCTGCTGTTGAGGTTGAGGGGGATGAGCATGCGAGTGCCCCTGTGATGACTGTTGAGGCAAGCTCATGCTTTGATTCACTGCACCGGGCGCCGGTGTAGAGGCTCCCGAGTTGGGCTGCTGGCCGGGCGGCACTGGCGCGCTTCCAGGTGGGTTGACTGCCCTCTGGTTTGCGAGATTCATGGCAGCCGAATGGCTTAATGCTCGGGTCTGTCCGCCAACCGCGACAGGAGCCGTGGCTTGTTGGGGGGTTTGAACTCGCGCGGCCTGCTGGGTTGGGGTTCCCACTTGTTGTTGCTGCTGTGCAGCGACGGAAGCAATGGCCGTATTCACAGGACCGGGATGAGGCGGCTCCTGCTTGATGACTGGCTGCGTTTGCGGCTTTGCCTGCTGTTGCGGCTGCGGATTGGCCTGCGTTTGGCGGGCTTGTTGAGCAGCTGCGGCCGGGCCGGAAGCAGGAGACGCCCGAGCAGCCATTTGCTGTTTGGCGGCTTCGAGAGCGGCGTTCACGGCAACCGGGGTGTTGTGTGCCATTGTTTGAGCCGTATTTTGGGCATTGTTCTGCACCTGGGCCTTGGCTACCTGGGCGTGGTTTTGTGCCTGCGCCTGAGCCTGTGTCTGTTGAGTCTGCTGCGCCTGCGCCTGCGCCTGGGCTTGGCTCTGTGCCTGCGCCTGTGCCTGTGCCTGTGCCTGTGCCTGTGCCTGCGCCTGTGCTTGTGCGGCATTGGCCTGGGCTGACTGCTGTGCTGCTTGAGCCGCAGCGGCATTGCCTTGTGCTGCCTGGTTGACGCCTTGGAGATTTCCCTGCGATTTCCGAACGCTGTCAACCCACTTAAAGGCATCTTGGTGTTGCTTGAGCTGCTGTTCCTTTCGAACCTGTAGCTGTCGCAACTCATCCTCGGTAAAAGGAGTTCCGGCCTGTGCCCGGTCGTTGATGACCTTGTCGATTTGAGCCACCTTTTGCTTGCTGTTCTCCATGGTCATCAGGGCCCGGGCATATCGCTCCTTCATGTCGTCGATCCATTTCGAAGCCTCGGCTGGCTTCTCGGCAAGCTGAGCCGGTGCCCGGAATGTCATCTTTCCCACGTGCGTGAGAATGTGTTGCGGGATGGGCGGCCGTTGAGCCTGGGGGTTTTGCGCATTCGGTCTTGCCGCGCCACCGGCAGCCGCAGCGCTCGCCTGGGCTGCAGCGCTGGCGACATTCGGTTGCTGCCGCTGCGCAGTTGAGTTTTGCTGCACTAGCTGTGGACGGGGTTGAACTTGTTGCTGTTGCTGCGGTTGCGCCTGTTGCTGCTGGGCCTGCTGCATCTGTTGCATCTGCTGTTGTTGGAGCTGCTGCTGTTGCATATTCTGCTGCTGAGTCTGCTGTTGCTGGAGGTTCTGCTGCTGGGCCTGCTGCTGTTGCGCCTGTTGCGCCTGAAGCTGCTGGGCCTGTTGTGCCTGTTGCACCCTCCGGGCTTGAATCTTATTCACCAGCATGCGGGAGAAGTCGACAATCTTTTGCTTCGCAGTGAGGTTCTCGGGGCTGTTCGGGGCGGAACTGTTCGCCTTGGCCCAGAGATTTTGCAGCCCAGCGCTGTACTTGTTCTTTTCGTCCTCGGTGAGGGTCGGTAGCGTTCGGATGTGACTTGGGTCATACATGGGAGGAGCGCGATGGGCCTGGGGTTGCTGGCCGCCCGGAGCCTGCTGGCCCATTTGTGGGTTCATCGTATCGTGGGCCGTAATGGCGAGTTAGATTGAAGAGGGAATGTCGTAGAGAGATGGAATGGAGTCGGAGGCTGGAGATGCAGTCGAATGCAATCAGCAGGCAGCAGGAGGTAAAATGTCCGTGTCTAAACAACAAAAGCGGAATAAGCCTGGTACGTGCTTATTCGGTGATAAACGTCGCACTCTCGATGGCAAGTTACGGCTGTCTTAACTCAACCCGGACGTAAAACGGAAGTAGATTTGAAGTCTATGATCTTTCCCATGACCGTGATGTCGCGTATGGGAAGCTCTAGAGGCGCGACGCGGAACATTACCCGGGCCGATACCCATTGTCGACTTATAGCGGGCCCCTGCCGACTCGAGAGAAGCTTCGGTGGGGTGGTGAACTGGACGCCTGGGAACATCGACCGGGATGGCGGGAGACGGGCCAGTTGCCTGGGACCTGGCTTGACGCTAATATGACGAAGTGGACGAACTATGGTATAGGTGGCATCAGTGACTTTATCCAGGCCAACAGTTATTCGCAGCAGCATGGCCGTGGCCGAGTCGGCGATTGGTTCATTGCTCGAGGCTCTGGATGGGCATTGTGGCCATCTTGTGAAGGCGCGGTGAGCTACTTAGGTACCTTAGGTATAGGATGAAATACTAGTAGTACTGGGCAGCCGCGTGAAAAGCCAGATACTGGCTTCTCAATCGCCTTTCATCCCACCTTGAACAAGATATCTCGGCTCCCATTGCTATAAACCAGGCCTCCAGGCTCCAACAGGGTCTGCCGGATAATTCGACAAATGCAGCCATATTTATCCAGGCTCGCTCCTCGTCTCGTCCCATAAACAGGTGCGAATAACCGCAGAATATCGAACAGTAGCGTGCCATTTCACCATCGACACGGCGTACACCGTCTTCTTGGTAGTTCTTAGACCATCTATCCCCAACATGACAGCGACCCCCCGACAAGCCAATTTCCTTCATCCCAGATCTCCACTCACGTCTTCAATCGCTTGTCATCAAATTGCAAATTGCCTTGCTGTATTCGGAGCTTTTGCAGGCACGTACTTTGCATGCGTAACGTCTTTTTTCCTGTTCCCCTGGTCGGACGCTACCTCTTCCCTCCCCCAACCGAAAGACCGCGCCGTTTGCTTCCGTGCATCCCTCCACCTTCCATCACCTCCACCTCCCTCCGCCTTCACCTCCGTCCAAGCCAGACACTCTTCTTTCCCCTTCTTTCCCTTCAACGTCGCAACCTGTGTGTCCATCTTGTAATTAACCGTACATACAGTTCTCTTCCTTTCACCCCCATAATCGCCCGTCATGCGCTTCACCTCGTCGGCCATCGTCGCGGCTCTGCCTGCGCTCGCCGCCGCTCAGCAGGATCCCGTCGACCAGATCAAGACGCAGATCCGAAGCGTCCTCGACCAGGTCCTCCTCTACCTCCCCAACCCCGGCACCTACGACCCCGTCGCCGCCGCCGAGGCCAAGGCCGGCGCTCTGAAGCTGTCAATCTTGACCCTCGAGAACTGGAAGGAGACTCTCTATGAGCCTGTCGCTGCCGAGGCTACCACCCCCGAGGAGTGGTGGGTTCTCGTCTCTGGTCGCAACAAGACTTGCTATGGTACGATTCATTGCATTTGCGCGGCGCTTAGCCTCTATTTCGGTTGGCGCCTCATGTTTAAAGCGAAGCTAATATACAATCAAGGTCGCTGCGAAACCATCGAGACCGCCTTCGAGGAGACGGCCGGCAAGTTCGCCCTCCTCGAGAACGCCCCTCACATGGGCTACCTGAACTGCGACGACCAGCCCATCCTCTGCAACGCCTGGTCCACCGGCACCTCCAACCTCTACGTCTTCGAGATGTTGCCCTCCCCGTTGCCCATCGATGTCTACAAGAAGAGGCTCAACCTGACCACCACCACCTCGGACGAGCTGGTCAACCTCCAGGAGTCCGGCAGCAAGGAGAGCTTCAGCCTCCTCGAGCACGGCTGGTTCCACCCCTTCCATGGAACTGCCGCCGAGTACGGCATCGCCGTCCCCTTTGGCTACCTCATGTGGGGCTTTGGCCTGATCCCCAACTGGCTCTTCATGCTGGTCGTCTCCTTCGCCAGCCGAACCATGATGTAAGTGCCGCTGTCTGTTTCACGATCCAAGTCGCATTGCGTGCTAACGTCTACCAGGGGTAACCGCATGCAGGGCGCTGCCAACCGGGACAACCGCCCCCGCGCCGCCGCCCCCGCCGCCGCCCAATAAGTTCGTAGCTTGAATCTGGTGCATGAATGGGAATGCTTTCGGCTTTGCTTTTGGTATCATGGGGTAAATGTGATGGGATCCGTCTTACACGGCGATTTGACATGATTAACTGCGATGGCTTTGGTTAGCATCTTGTTTTTGTTTCGCGCACCCCTTGTATCAAAGCGCATGATGATAGAAAAAGAACAATACCCCGATTATCAAGATTTGCTGTCGCAAGCCGCCTCTACGCTCTTGAGGCCGTCGATGACTTCGTCTCTGATCTGCCCGTTTGCAAACCTCCCGTATCGTAGATCGCTCAGGCCTCCGATGGTCTGCTTCACCGACTCGAGCAGCGCAGCCTCTTCTTCCCGGAGCTTGTCTATCTCGGCCTCGAGAGCGCCCGCCGCGCCGTCCAGTTCGGGTATGATGGAAGCCAGACTGTGCTGAGCGTTCTTCGCACCGGCAGCTGCGCCGAACAACTATACACAGGCCCCGGGGTTAGTCTTCCACCACAGCCACCTCGAGAAGAAGAAGGGGATACGAACGGCGCGCTCCATCTCAATCTCCGGATCCCCGTTCTCGCGCTCCGCCTCGCGCCGGGCGCGAACGGCTTCTTTGCGCATGACGCCGCCGCGCTTGACCTCGTCGGCCACGTCCCGGGCCACCCCGTCGAGGACGGCATTGCGCTGGGCCTGGAGGTCGCGGTAGAGGGAGCGGACCTGGGGCGAGGACTGCAGGGCGCGGGGGAACAGGGCCTTGAACTGGTCGAGCGTCGTGATGGAGGTCAGGCTGGAGGGTTGGATGAGGTAGTTCGTGAGGATCTCGGATTCGGTCGGCGCCATGGTTCCTGGTGCGCTCGGGAGCGCCGAGCTGTGCTGTTGGTTGTGATGGATTCGTGGGTGTGAAAAGGAATCGAATTATTATAGCAACTCGACGCGGTTGAGAGCGAAGCGACGCGTTAAGTGCCCCACCAGTGAGTGACCTCCGAACAGAGTACGAAGAGGACTTGTACGTTGAAACTTGGCGCTTTAAATCATCAATCAATTCTCAAATACAATGGAATTCAGCATCTAAGCCCTTTAATTCGCTTCTATCTCTTCACATCCGTCTCAATGTTGCCCAAAATGTACCCAAGTCAGCCAAGTAGTCCCTCCTGCCAGCCTCGCGAACAAGCAACTCGGACACAGGTTCGATCGGGATGGGCTAGGGATTTCTAATGAAGTGCTCGACGACTGCTGTAACCAGACCAACTCAGGTCGATGGCCGTGGCGACAATCTTCTCAGAGACGAGAAGAGTGAAATGTTTGGTCTGGAGAAGAATCGAGACGATGGCCGGAGGAGGATTCCCGCAGGTGGTGCACCGTGGGGTAATGGCAGGTACCTGCGTTATCTTATCGTTGTGGCTTGCGCAGGCAGCGCAGGCAAGAGCTGAGAAAAAATGGAGATTTCGGGTGGTTCTCTCAAGTACCTTGCAGGTATTTCACGTCAATTGGCTCCCCTGGGACAGGAAACTCGAATGAGAGACGGGGAGGCTCGTCGCGTCGCGTTCTTATTAGTTCATTAATTAACGCGAGCCACACTTCAGGTTCATCATACATAGACTTCGTACTGTGCATCGAATTTGCAACACTGTACCATCTATCAACGGGAATTCATCCCATCCCCATGATAACTCGGACCTCAATTCTCACCAGCAACCGCAAACTCGTCCTCATACCATCACAGTCTCGTCTTCGCGCCAATCACAGACGCTTCACCTTGGCCTCCATCTCCTTTTCGTGCGCACACCGCTTCTTCTAATCTGAGGGGCTACCCGACGGGTTCAGAGCATCGCCAGCATGGCTCCTGCACGCCAACAGCCGGCCCCGGCGCAGTTCAAAAAGGACGAAAAAGTGCTTTGCTTCCATATGGACATGCTCTACGAGGCCAAGATTATGGACGTGCAGCCCGCGGAGCAGCCCGAGGACGGATTCCGCTACAAGGTGCATTACAAGGGGTGGAAGAACACCTGGGACGACTGGGTCATGCGCGATCGCATCCGCCCCTTTGACGACGAGCACAAGGAGCTGGCGGCCCAGCTTCACGCGCAACTGAAGCATAACATGCAGAGGGGCACGAAGCAGCCGAAAAAGATCGGACGGGGCGGTCCCGAGTCGGCCAGGGTGAGCGAGGAGCGAGCAGGTTCGGCGACGGTGCAAGGGAGTCGAGGCGGACGCCGCGGCAAGGACTGGGAACTCGAGCAGGTGAGATGATTCCTTTCCCTTGACTTCCCTCCTCCCCCAGAGGCCCCAGAGGCGTCTTCTTTTGCCTTGGCCATTTCCGACTTTGCTGCTCTGGCGGAAGTTTCCTCCTCGCCTAAAGGCCGGAGCAGCTCGAGCCGGACGGCACCTCATGCATGGCCTTCTCCGTCGTTCCTGCCTTTTGAATGGGCAAGGCTCAGTCTTCAATTTTACTGCTTCGACAACGGGCCATTCACCTTTCTCCCCAGCACCACTGTCTTTACCTGTATATTTCCTCCCTCCAGCCTCCAGCCTTCTGCACTGCATGCATACTGGAACAGGAGCCGTCTTTATTTTTCTTTGTCTAGCCCCGCATACATGTACAGTGTGCTGCACAACACAAACACCACCTCCTTTGCCTCCTTGACTTGGCCCCCGTCGTGCATTTCCGTCCTGGTTCAGCACCTCGAGAGCGGCTCATGGCCATGAGACGACTGCGATCTTCGGCCTCTCGGCCTCCCAAGGAGTCTTCGGCAGCGGCCACTTCTCACGCACCTACGCCCAGCCTTCGTTCTGAAGCCGGTGCAACTGACATGCTCAAAATCGAACAACGTGAAGAAGCCCCCGACCATCTTCTCAAGCGCCCCGAGAAGGGCCAGCGCTATGACTCGCCCAACGGCTTTCTCGAGGACGATGACCAATACACCTGGCCACCGGTTAACGAGAAAGCCGAGCCCCCCAAGGCAGAATCTTCCAAACTTGCCCGGGCACGTTGCAAGCGAAAGTCCGCTGGGCCCGCTCCTGAGAAGGACAAGGGGAAGGGAGATGCCCGAACTGTATGCCTTCAATACTCACCATCACCCTCCAGGGCCAAGCGGTTCCAGTCACTGCTTCTACCTCTAAATTTTGCTCTCGCATCTGTCAACAAGGCTCGAGACGCGTGCTGACAAGACCCCGTAGGAGGATACCTTTCACAACAAGGTCATGATACAGATTTCCGTCCCCGACCACGTTCAGGCCATGCTCGTGGACGACTGGGAGAACATCACAAAAAACAACCAGCTCGTGCCCCTTCCTCACCCCAAGCCCGTCTCTGAGATTCTCAACGACTATCTTGCCCATGAAAAACCACAACGAGAAGCTGGCTCCTCTAGCCTGGACATTCTGGAAGAGGTAGTGGCCGGTCTACGCGAGTACTTTGAAAAGGCCCTCAGCCGGATATTGCTCTACCGGTACAGCGCTCCCGGCGGTTTCTGAGAGGCGGCAAGACTAACCTTTCTTCAGCTTCGAGCGTCACCAATATATGGATATGCGCAAACTGTGGGAGAACGCGGATGACAGTGCGGAATATAAGACTGTCTGTGATGTATACGGCGCAGAACATCTGGCTCGATTGATCGGTAGGTGGATTTTACCAAACCACTCAGGGTTCCTCATTGCTAAACTCCCAACAGTCTCTCTACCCGAGCTCTTGGCCCAAACCAACATGGATCAACAGTCCGTGGGACGGCTCAAGGAGGAAATTGGCAAGTTCACCGGCTGGCTGGGCAGGAATACCGAGACCTATTTCGTGAGCGAGTATGAAACTCCGCCCCAGGAGTACATCGACAAGGCCCGCAGCAACTAAGCCCTCATATTGTTGTTAAATACGGCCATGATGGCATGGTGTTTGCTTTAGACAGCTTCTCCGGCATCGATCCTACATGTCAGGAGCAGAGACAAAGGTACAGCAGAGAGAGCAGCAGCTCCCCAGCTTTATACTTAATCCAGGCCGAGTGAGGCCGGTCGAGTCCATGGGTACTGGCTTGGGCGGCGGGTCATGGGGGTCATGGGAAATGACGGGAACGTTTGTAGGATAGCGGAGGACATGTACTTGTTTTATTATCTTTCCTGGGTACACGCGATTTTGTTCGAGTCCAAGCCGCGGCATGCTACGGGGTAATGTGAGGTTGAGCCTCAACGTGCTCCCAGTCGTGCGGTTCGACATGTTGTGATTGTGGAAAGCCTTGTTTTCCCTTGGGTAGACTGGCCATTGCTGCTGCCACCAGCTCCCTCTTTTGTACAGAAGTCGTTACATTATGGTACATCCATTCACCTCCATCTCTTTCCCCATCGCTTCCCATTCCTCCCCTTGTTCGTTCCAAGTCCTCACTCTCTCTCTCCCTCTCTCTCTTCCCCCCCTTTCATGACCGCGGCACGGCCTTTTCAACATAGTAGCCCGCGTCGGGCGTCCGCTCCATCTTGACCTCGTCCTTTGTCAGCCGGCGCTCGACCTCCTGCACGCGCACCAGCTCCTTGACCTTGAGGATCATGCCGGCGAACTGCGGGTGCACCGGGTGGAAGACGGTCTGCATGCGGCGGCGCAGGCCCAGCGCCGCCAAGACGCCGCGCGTACGCTCAGGGAGGCCGATGGCTGAGCGGTGGAGGGTGATGCGGAAGTAGGACATTGTTTCTTGTTTTGGGGGAGGGGGATTCGGTTTCTTTGTGGTTGAGGTTTGGAGGCGGTTGCGCAGGTCGTGGTTGGGGAGCGATTCGAAGGGGGCTGGGGTGGTCAATTAGCAAGACCGTTGCAGGCCGGAAAAATTGCCCGATTCAGAGGACTTACTCTCTATCCCTTATATCGTCGCAACAATTGGAGGAGTTCAATCACAAATACGCACTTCGCGGCCGTCGTCGTCCGTCGTCGGCTCGCATCAACAGGCGCTTTTTTTTGCGGGCCGCCAACAATTCCGCTCCCCGTCCGGCCGCCGACGTCATGTGACCTACCCGTTTCCCCCATGGTCCCTCATCAAGCGAGCGAGCATGCGGCGCATTCTCCCAAGGAAAATCTGCCATTGCGGCCAAGAGGATACGATTAGGCAGTTTACCCAGCCCAGTAGGTCATGAGGGCTGGTGATGACGGTTCAATTGGATTTGGATGTTCGGCCTCCGCAACTTTGCCAAGAAGGCTGACCTTTCGGCTCCCGAGATGCATATACTAGAGGTAGGAACTTTGGTTACGGCACAATGTCGCATCCATACATGCCAAAACCAGATTGCCAAGCAGGACATCATAGATGCACTCCCATTAGGTAGCCAGGTGGCACTTAGAAAGTACCACGCAACCAAACCTCATCACTCCAAGAGCCTTGGTCCACGAGGGACGAGATACAATAGACCAAATCACAGCCAATGGAACAACCAAGTCTTCATGTCTATGATCAAACGAGTAATTTGGAGAGCTACGTTGGCCTCCTAGCACTGGTTACATTGTATCGGGAATCCTCATACAGCCTTCCGCTTTTCCTCCCGTCTCTAGGCAATGGCACTAAATCATCAAATGCACACGACGCCTTGTCTCTAATCCTCAATTGCATTAACGTAATCCCTCCGCTCCTTTAGAGGGAGACCTCCACACGACCCTCAGCTCCAGGAGCGCCAGCCTCCCGCAGGTTAGGCAGGAGGTAAGTAATGTCGTCCCAGGGGTGGCGGTACAGACCAGTGCGCAGGCGCTTCTGATCAAGGTAATGGGCAATGAGACCAATGCTTCGGCCAAGAACGAAGAGACCGTTGAGAACACCCATCTTGAGGTAGTCCTCGGCCTCCTCACCAGAGAAGGCACCACAGTTGCGAAGGAGGTCAACGAAGCAGACGGCAATGCAGCCGTCGACGTTGAGGATCAGGTTGTCCTTCTTGGAGGTGGTAACAGTCTCGACAGCCAGGGCATAGTCGAGCAGCTTGTGGCTGGGGAACTTGGCCAGGACATACTCCTTGACGAGCTCCACTCGCAAGTCGGGGTTGTTTCGCGACTTGACACGGTGGCCGATGCCGGGGATGAGCTTGTTGGCCTTGCGCATGCCGTCAACGAACTCACGGGGGCTAAGACCCTTGTCGAAAGCCTTGGTGAACTCCTCCGCGGCACCGTCAAGGGCGCCACCGAATCGGGAGCCAATGGTCAAGAGACCAGAAACAAGGGCGCTGATGAGGTCCTTGCCGGCACGAGTGGTGATGATGGTGTTCATGGCACCAGACACGGCGGGGCCGTGGTCAGCAGTGAGCATGAGGACCATCTCAAGGAACTTGGAGGCGTAGGGAGGGAGACGGCGACGGAACCACAGGAGAGACATGACACCGCCGATGCCAATATCCTCCTTGAAGACGTCGGAGATGGGCATGCCGGCGTAAAGAAGCTCCTGGCCACGATCATCGGAGATGGTGGAGATGAAAGCAGCGGGCTTTCGGATGAGACCAAGCTCCTGGGCCCAGGCGTAGTCGATGGGGATCTTGGGAACGACGGGCTCGAGCTGGGGGACAACGGTACCCTCCTTGACAAGCTTGTCGTAGACAGACTTGAGGAGTTCGGGGAGGTCCTCGAAGGTGTTGGGGACGTGGAAACCAGCGTCGCGCATCTGCTGGTTCTTCATGGCGGCAGTCTCGAGCTGGGAGTTGGCGAAAGAGCCAGCGTGACCGAATTGAACCTCGGTCTTGAACATGCTGGCACAAGTACCAATGGCCCAAGCGACAATGGGCTTGGTAATGATGCCCTGCTTGACGGCGTCGATCACCTTGTACTCTTCGACACCACCAACCTCACCGAGGAGGACGAGGATCTTGCACTCGGGGTCGGCCTGGTAGCGCAAAAGGTGGTCAATGAAGGTGGTGCCGGGATATCGGTCACCACCAATGGCAATGCCTTCGTAGACACCGTCGGTGGTGGCGGAGATGATGTTGTTGAGCTCGTTGGACATGCCACCAGACTTGGAGACGTAACCAACGGAACCCTTGCGGTAGAGCTTGGATGCGACAATGTTGTCCATCATACCACCAGTGTTACCAATCTTGAAGCTGCCGGGCTTGATGCCTCCGACAGTGGCGGGGCCAATGATGGTGACACCCTTCTTCTTAGCGACATGGGCGATCTCGCGAGCTCGCTGGAGGTTTGGTTAGCTCCCACGTGGTTCCCAGATTCCCATCTCATCCCAATTGATGGTCACTTACGCGCTCAGGGACACCCTCAGCAATGATGGCAATGGTCTTGATCTGGGGGTACTCCATAAGCTCCATGGTGGAGCTGTAGACACTTCGCGACGAGGCGAAGTTGACCACGACATCGACGTCGGGGTGCTTGTTGGCGGCCTTGTCAACCTGCTGGTAAACGGGCAACAAAGTCTCGCTGGTGCCCCAGTACATCTTGCTGACGAACTGGCCACCGAAGGTGTAGATGATGCCGGCGACCGAGGGCTTGGCGCGCTTGCAGATGAAGTCGAAATCAAGCATGCCCTGGACGGCTCTGGGCTGGAGACCGTAGACGAAGCATCGCGTCTTGTCGGTGAAGAGAGCGTGGGCGGGGAGAGGGCTCAGCGGCCGGCTGGGAGCCGGGAATCGCTGGATGTTGTCGTTGGCCGACAGGTTGGTGGTAGCGGGAGCCATTGCGAAAGAGTCGAGCTCGATTCGTGTGGTTGGGGGAGGATCTGAGGATTGAGTTGAAGGGCAGAAAAAAAGAAACCCAAGTCAGCAGCTGCAGAAGTCGAAGGAAAAGAGACGCTCTGAGCTCGAGAGGTGGAGGCCCGGAGGAATTAGAAAAGGACGAGGAAGATGGAGTATGAGAGGAGAAGGAATCAACGGGGAGAGGCGTTTAGAAAGACGGGACCTCAACTTGAACAATGGGAGAAATGACGAGAGGCGGGGAGAGAGGAGGGCAAGATTTCAGGAGGGATTCTGGGCGGGTGAGCTGGACTGGGTTCGTTGAACTCGAGCAAGCTGCTGGGTGGGATTGGCTGCAGTGATGCTGGGGGTGTGTGACAGGCGAGGTACCTCCCGTCTCGGAGGGGGGGTTGCGGGAGGTACCTCAAGGATGGCAGCTGCCCGTCGGGAGCTGCTGCCCTCGAGGTGGGCTGGAAGCGCCAGGGGCAGCTTCCCACCATAAATTGTAGTGGGGCAAGCCCAGCTCAAGGGAAGGTACAAGCCTCGACGGTGAAGTGGCTGCCCAGTTCCCCCAGCCGGCGCAAGTGCACGGGTACCGGTACGGGTGCTCGCACAGCATCCGCGTCCACTCCCGCCCATCGGCGCTGGGCCACCTCAGGTACTGTACGTAAACGCATCCTCTCCAAGCCGGCGCTGAAGGAAGCTGTGAAAAACCTTCCGTGTGAACCTGCGGCAGAAGGATGCCAGCCACGATTCCTCCCTTCCATCTCGTCGCCCTTCTCCCGGAGCTCAACGGTTTTGGGTTGCCTTACCGTAGCGTGACCAACACCAGACACTTCCCTTTTCGGAGTCCGTGAGCAGTCAAGGAATCCGACGTCAAATTCAACGGTGGCCGAAGCGTGGAGGCGAATCTTGGCGCGGGTGTGTAGCGTCGCAAAGCCCGAACTAGTTGAGAGACGTAATGGGGCCAGGATTTTTTTTGGGGAGGTTGTTCTCTCTCCTCGGATCCTCTTTCGATCTTGTTGAATCCCACGTCGCCCTCGCCAAGTGAACGCCTCGGTGCAATGCAAGAGGTACAGTGCCGGCTGGGGTTCAACTCCCGTCCGCGGTATTGCATCGAAGTTTGCCCGACTTTTGCGCGAGCTCTGACGTTGCCAAGCATCATGCAGTGCCAGTGGGAAAGAGGTCCATGGATGGCGATGTAGGTACACCTTGTACCAGTACTTGGAGGGGTCAAGCCGGTCGGCAGATTTCCACCCCACCACAGCCTCCTCGCAAAACACCGAGGCAAAGGAATGCTGGAGTCCAATGAAGGAAACCAGAAAACAGAAAGAGAAACATCCTCATACACTTGTACCAGGATCAATAGCTTTTGCGATAAGCTAGTCGAAAGAAATGGCGGGGAGACTATTTGCACCTCGACTGGACCGCATTCCACGGTAGCAACCGTCGGTACCTCGCAGGCACCCTTGCGTGCGCCATCTCTGCGAGGATCTCAAGGGTTGGATCAGAACACCCCCAAACACGAGCACCGTGCATCTCAGCCAGCCCCTATTTCCAAAGTACAAAATCCCAGTGGTCAGGTCTGACCATGCTGTCCCCGATCAGCCTCCCTCGCAGCTGATAACGCAGAGACATGCTCCGTGACTCGTGTTGGCTGAATGCTCCGATGACCCTTCCTGGGAAGGGGCTGGTATTCCGTCATCCAACATCCCTCCAAAATCCAAAGGGAGGAGTGGGACGTGGCGTCGCCAATCTCCAAGAAGGATACCCGACCTCGATTGCACTCTGACAGCCGTGGTTCTTGAGGAGAAAAACTTCTCTCGACCCAACCGATCCCACCGGTTTGTGAGCTTTTTGAGACAGCCTTTCTCTCCACTTCCACCGAGATTCGGAGCGCGATGATCAAAGAGAAACAACTCGCTTTCCGTTACCGTCCGGCATTAGCTGTCCGAGGATGAATGCGCCCCGCGATGAGAAATGGGTGGATTGGGTCCGAATTAGCGTAGAGGGGCGCACAGAAGCCGCTGACCACCCACTGCAGCGCTAATAACCCGGCTGCTGTGAGCTCATCTCATTGAAGGCATGGAACAAACGGTGCAACAGTTCAGGCGCGGGACGCTCAACGCAGAGCGACACGTTTGTGACCTGTTGCTTCGGGAGAGCTCCGAGGGTGAATCTGAGATACGACCCGTTGCGAGAGGCCATCGTGGACGCAAAGCGCGTCCGAAAATGCTGTCAAACGTCCATCGGGAAAGCTCCGGCCCGAGGCTGAATCGGATCTATCCACCAGGACAAGCACCATGATGTCGCCGGCTTGCAGCACTTGCACGAGCATCCTTCCCCGGAGTCCGAGCCTGCGCCCAAGCCCATGCCTCCCGCGTCCATTGAACGCTCCTGTCAGCAAGGATTGTCTCGATGGGGTCCATCGCGGCCTGGAGGTCGACGGAGAAGTGCTTCCGCCATCCCAGAAACCGTCGGAGGGTCAGAATCACATCCCCCCTCCCCCCCGACACGCGACTCACCCCCTTTGGCGCGACGGTCTTCCAACCGACAACCACCCCAAGATTTTCCCCAAACGAAACAGAAAACCACCGAAAGAAATTGACCAAATTCGGGGGAAATTGGTCGGCGTGTAGTGTGCGACGGTCGCTGCGGTTTTCGGCGGGTTATCGTGTCGAGTGTCGAATGTCGAATGTCGTGTCGGGGCGTGATCCACTCCGGTCCTCAACAGCTGGGGTTGAGCTTCTTTTTGGTTCCAGCTGCGGGAGTCTTTCTGGCTCGTGGAGGGGAAGTACTGGTACTTGGAGAGGGTACCTGTGGAATGCCTGCTCAGCGATTTTTGGAGACACCCCCAAGACCCCAATGCTTTCCAGGGTTTTCTTTTTTTTTTCTGTTCCGCGTGCCCTCCGTTCCAGCCAACGGGCTGGAACCCGTGAAGCAAGGGCACCAAGCAGGAGGTACTTCGAGGCAGGTGCGTCAGGGGTCCCGAGGTACCTCACCCACCCCTTGCTCACCCCAGCCCACTTCCTCTGACCGCCCTGCCCGCCACACCCTCAGGCCCTGGGTACCGTCTGTCGACGGAGGGGTAAGGTGCTTTCAAGGGGCAAAAGGCGCTGGGAACTTTGAAGGGATGGGGATGGTGAGCCAGCCCCTCCACCCACCCAATCCCACCCACTCGTCTCAATCCCCTTTGAGGCGCCGAATCCTGGGAGCTTCGTTTTTTCGAGAGACAAGCTGCTGCCAATTCCACCTTCATCCATCATCACTTCTCCCCTCCGGCCTTCAATCTCGTCCCTTCGCGACATCATCTTCTCCGTGTTTCTTCTCCCGTCTCATCTCCAATCTCCAGCATCTTCTTGTTCATTGTCAAGCCCAGCTTTGAGCTCTTGTACAACTGGTGAGTGAGCTTTCCCCCACCGCCGCCAACTTGTCCACTTGGACCACCGCCGCCGCCTGTTCCATTGCCAATTGCGCCCGCGATTTTCGTGATTGTCGTCGCGATACTTGTCGCGATCCCTCTGAATAGCTTCGGCTTCGGCTCCCGCCTCCAGCTCCAGCTTCCAGCTTCCTCTGCTCCTTCCACGCACTTGCGCATTCTCCGGCGTCCTTTTCTACCCAAGGCCCCGCCCGCTGACGATTTCTCCCGACTCCAGAATTGAACAAGATCCCCCGGACAAGACAGACACTCGCCTTCTCGTCCCGCCATACTCTTGACCTTTTTTCCTCCTCTTCCACCGTAATCTCGGTTCTCAGTCACAATGTCCGCCAAGTCGATCCTCGAGGCTGACGGCAAGGCCATCCTCAACTACCACCTCACTCGTGCTTCCGTCATCAAGCCGAGCCCTCTTCCTGCTCCTACCACTCACAACGCTCCTGCTCGCTTGGCCTCGCTGTACTTCCCCGAGGATGCCAACGTTGACGATGTGCTGAACCAGGCCGAGGTCACCTACCCTTGGCTCCTCCAGCCCGGTGCCAAGTTTGTCGCAAAGCCCGATCAGCTCATCAAGCGACGAGGCAAGAGCGGTCTCCTCGCTCTCAACAAGACTTGGGCCGATGCCAAGGCCTGGGTTGCTGAGCGCGCTGGTAAGGAGCAGAAGGTCGAGACGGTCGTTGGCGTTCTTCGACAATTCCTCGTCGAGCCCTTCGTGCCCCATCCTCAAGACACCGAGTACTATATCAACATCAACTCTGTTCGAGATGTAAGTTGCCGACCTTTCCTCTGTTGTCTTGTCGAGTTGTGATGGGAGAGGCGAGTACCGCGGAATCACCATTGGCCATGGAGTTTAGTCTTGAGTGGCCGCAACTCCAGACACAAACCCGGGCAAAGAAGAAGAGAAAAATCTGTTCCAAGCGGAAAGGGGATGAACGGAAAGATGTAATTCGTTTCCGAGTTGGCAAGTCGGAACCGTGGGCGTTTTGTGGGCTCTGCAAAACGGCTGCCGGTAATCACGATTGCCTGCGGTCCGGGCGAGCGGATGGTCGATAAGATCCTCCGAACCGACCAAACCCTTGCACAGGATCGGGCCCTGCGCCAACCCACTCACACCGCGATATACCGTTGTTGCCGTTGGACCGTTTACTAATATCGTCGTGTATAGGGCGACTGGATCCTCTTCACCCACGAGGGAGGTGTCGACGTTGGCGATGTTGACGCTAAGGCTGAGAAGCTTCTCATTCCCGTCGACCTTGCCCAATACCCCTCCAACGAGGAGATTGCTGCCACTCTCCTGAAGAAGGTCCCCGAAGGCGTTCACAATGTCCTCGTCGACTTCATCACCCGCCTCTATGCCGTCTACGTCGACTGCCAGTTCACATACCTTGAGATCAACCCCCTGGTGGTGATCCCCAACGAGGATAAGACCTCTGCGGAAGTCCACTTCCTGGATCTTGCCGCCAAGCTCGACCAGACTGCCGACTTCGAGTGCGGTGTCAAGTGGGCCATTGCTCGATCTCCCGCTGCTCTCGGCCTCACCAACATTGCTCCCTCTGGTGACAAGGTCAGCATCGATGCTGGCCCTCCCATGGAGTTCCCTGCCCCCTTCGGCCGTGAACTGACCAAGGAGGAGGCCTACATCGCTGACCTCGACGCCAAGACTGGTGCCTCCCTGAAGCTCACGGTGCTGAACCCCAAGGGCCGCATCTGGACCCTCGTTGCCGGTGGTGGTGCCTCCGTTGTCTACGCCGATGCCATTGCCTCTTCTGGCTTCGCTGACGAGCTGGCCAACTACGGCGAGTACTCGGGTGCTCCCACCGAGTCCCAGACCTACCACTACGCCCGAACTGTGCTCGACCTCCTCCTCCGTGCTCCTCAGTCGGACAAGGGCAAGGTTCTCTTCATCGGCGGTGGTATTGCCAACTTCACCAACGTCGCCAGCACCTTCAAGGGTGTGATCCGCGCTCTGCGAGACTTTGCCCCCAAGCTCATTGAGCACAACGTCCAGATCTGGGTGCGTCGTGCCGGTCCCAACTACCAGGAGGGCCTCAAGAACATGAAGTCTGCCACCCAGGAACTTGGTCTCAACGCCAAGATCTTCGGACCCGAGATGCACGTTTCGGGCATCGTGCCCCTGGCTCTCGTCCCCGGCAAGTGGGAGGCCAGCAACACGCAGGAGTTCCAGACTTAGGATTGACGAGATAAAATAAGAGCAAGGGAGCGGGCCTATCCAGTCGACAACGCGTCGTAGAAGGCGGATGCGGGTACAATGACTAGGATACCCAAGTGTTTACCGTGTGTTTCACTGTACTTTGCGAGATAGATGGGAAGATGACAGATATCAAGGCTCCCATCCATGAAGGGGTCGGGAAGCCGTGTATGGTAGTATGTCAGCTACGACGAAAGACACAAAGCTAATAGATTACCTGATGACATTGACTTACAACTGCTTTCCCATAGCCATGTGATGTGACTTGGGTGATGACTTCTTCCATCTGCCCTCAGCCTTTCTTCACACTTGGCTATCTCGAGGAGCATCTTCCGTCTCCGCGGCAGGGCGTGTCCCCTCCCGAAACTGTTGAGACGGTTCCTTCCATCCCGAGCAGCCTTAATCACCTTAGAGTTCTCAGCCACGTTGCCTCCCGCCAGCGACTCCCCGTTCTTGCCACCGAAGCCATCGCCGCGTCACCACTTGGACCATTCCGCAACGCCTTTCCTCCTTCCCTCGTCGCAGCACATCGTACCAAGACCACTCCATCCGTGACGTTTAATCCCCCGACATGGCACCACTCGCCCGTCTGCGGATGACTCCGCCCGAGGGGGGCGGCCTCCTCAAACACTCGCCAATTGTGCTCCCCGTTCAAATCGGCAGCAGGGCGCAGCTCCCGTCCCTCTCACCTTCTCGCTCCCACCTTTTTCAACCGCCCGCCCCCATTGTTTGGCCTCAAATCGAGGGACAAGGGGGAGGGCGGGTAGGTGCGAGGACGAAAAAAGTAAGATTGAGGCAAACGCAAGCCGTCGTCTTTCCATTGGCTCTTCGTTTCGGTGAGGGCAAGGCGGTGCCGTTTGAAACAAAAACGAGGAGGATAAAAAGGGCGAAACAAACGCGGTGGGCTTCGTGTTTTTTTGAGGCCGTTGTGCACCTTTTGTTCGACCAACTGTGCGTGGATTATCCCTCACTTCCATCGGGCTGCAATACACATTCGTTTGTCTCCCAAGGGGGGTTGAAACAAAAGGGACGTTAGGTATTCACGACTCACGACGACAAACCACGACGGAGCTCGTGGCTATATAAGAAGAGGAATCTCTTCTTTCTCTGGCCGGATCTCGTTTCTCTTCTCGATACAACATCTTCACTCGCATCTCGTTGCAAAGTTTCGAACTACCAAAGTCCGGTGGTGAGTCTTCATGATAGCCTCGTGTCTTTGACGCTGGACCTCGACTAACTTATGCTCAAGCCAGCAACCAACCCTTCTTCCAAGTTCATCTCACTCGCCGTATCGACCGCCTTCGACTTTCAGCTCACGCAGCTCAAGTAAGTTTCCTCTTCTCTCTTGCCCCTTCTCTCATCTCTCATCTTCTTCTCCTCCCTCCCTCATCCATCCTTTGAGGTCCCCTCCACTTACACCAACCTCAGACAAAACCTCGCTTCAAGAAAACCCCACCAAGCCATCCATCAAAATGGTCCACGCTTCCAAGCCCACCTTGGTCAACTTCTGCTGCCCCAGCTGCTGCAACGCCGCTGACCTCGGCAACCACGACTACTGCTCCCCCTGCTCCGGAGGACGCACCTGTTTCGCCATGGACGACGTTGCGCCCCAGGTCTACGACCCCGCCAAGGACGACGTCAAGGAGAATAAGGCCACTGCTTCTTCCTCTTCTTCCGCCGAGAAGGAGAAGGTCAGGGAGAAGAAGTGATTCCGTCACCGCCGAGCAAGAGGGTCCCGTTGGAGGTGTTTTATTGCGGACGACGAACTTGCTCTTGAGGCCTTCTCCTCAACCAACTCACAATCTTGTCCCAGGCGCGGCAGAGGATCGGTCTGAGGAACTATGGTGCAGCAAAGTCACATGTGGCCGGCAAGGGAGGACGCTTAGGTCACGGGGAGGATTAAATGTACTTTCACGAACAGTCATGAGACAACGAACCTAAAATCAAAGCCAGATGTAGTGTAGCAACTAAGAAATTCTCAGCTCGGCATTCCCTGTCTACTGGTATCATAACAAGCCAACGTATATTTCCCCTCGCTCCGTCCCCATCGTGAATGTGATCCTCAAGCTCTCCCCACAAGAAAACGCAGAAACAAAAGCCATTAAATACTATTTTTCGTCCTCAATCATGCCTACCTCACAAAGCAAACATCATGGCCGCCAATGGCACAGCAACAGCCCACATCATGGGCCGGATGACACCAGCCGCATCCTCGGTATCGTCCTCGGTGGTGCTGTTGGAGCTGGTGCTGTTGCTGGTGGTCTCGCTGCCGGTATCCGCCTTGTTCTTTCCGGAGTAGTTAGACTCGTCGTCGTCAAGGGGAACCACCTTGAGGCCACTCATAGTGTTGCCATCCGCATCCTTGACCGCAAGAGTAACATCATAGTCCTTGATCTTCACAATCTTGCCAACGGGCTTGGGGCTGATGCCGTTCTTAATCAGCTTCTTGGCACCATCGGGAGTCTCGGGAAGGGTGAAGTTGCTGTCGAAGCCATCCTCTTCGATGAGACTGCTCTTACAAGTCGGAGCATCGGGGGCATTGTCACTGGCAGACTCGGACTGAACCCCTTCCCAGTCAATCTTAGCAAACTGGTTCTTGAGGCGGTTGAAGTCGCCAAGAATCTGCAGCTCGTCGTCGCTTATCTTAACGAGGCCGTAGTTGTTGGACTCCTCCGTGTACTCGTAAACGACACCGCCAGAGAAGACAGGCGTCATGTCATCGCCGTACATGGCCTGGGTCTCGTTCCAGTAGCGGGGCTGGGGCGTGTTGCAACCGTACTCGCTGAAGAAGACGGGGATAGATGTTTCCTTGAATCCTGAAACCAACTTGTCGTAGGACGAGCTTTCGTACGTAGCTTCGGGACCACACCAACTGTACGAGTTGAGAGCAAACACATCAGCACGGCTCGCGTCATTCTTCTCCCCCTTGATCGAACACTGCATGTAGTTCCAGGTATCCCAGAGTACGGAGCGGACGTCAGCGGCGGAATAACCCACGGGGATTTGTCGGTCGATGTTGTTCTTGATGTAGTTCTTGAGGTCACGAGTGACGGCGCGAATATACTGGGGGGCGTCCTTGGCAGTCGCAATGTTATTGATGACTTCGTTGCCGGAGAAGAACAAGAGCGTGTTGGGGTAGTTGCTAAACGCCTCAACAATGGCAAAGGTGCGGTTGAGATACTCGGTGTAGTAGCTCTCCCAGGGGTTCTCGGATTGGAGGGCCTCGCCAGGGAGGGGAGAGTTGACATCGATCATCAAGTACATGCCAGCCTAGCAACACTGTTAGGACGGAGAGTAGCGGAGAGGCAAGGAAGCTGGGAATAACTAACCGCGTTGAAAATACTGGCACAGTCGTCGTGGTTGATATCCGGGTCCAAATTGTAGACGCGAACGGCGTTGATGCCAAGAATTTGCATGAGCGCGGCGTCTCGCATGCACTGCTCCTTGTGGCTAAGGGGATCCTTTCCAGTTTCAGGGTCGTAGCCAGCACTACCGCCGGGTTGGTAGGCCATGCCTACGACCTGAAATCTCTTGCCAGTCTTGGAGTTGACGAACTCATTTCCTTCAATGGTAAGGGACTGAACGGCGTTGACAACCGAGGCCCCAAGGGCCATGAGAGCTGCGTTGATCTGACATGGCGTGTCAGTGATATGGCGGGTGAAGGGACCAGGTCGTAGGGGAAGCGACTTACAAGCATGGTGATGATTAGATTTAAGGTCTCTTTCTCAACAAAAATTCCAAGGTCGAAGTCGATTAAAAGGTGTCGGGCAGACTTTTGTTTTGGTGAATCACCGACTCTTCAGTGCACTGCAGCTGAGTGAGTGGGTGATTGCGTTCAAGTTGCGAGGTTGGTTCAAAAAGGGCACGCGGGAGATACGCGCCGGGTCCAGACGGAAAGAGCGACGAGAATCGAAGATCAAAACACAGTCCGAGGGAGGACCGGGTCGAGGCAGTTGAAGGAGTGTAAGTGAAAGGCGACAACCAAGAGTGAGAGAGAGTGAACGTGGGGAGGAGAGAAGGGAGTGGAGGAGGAGGTGGGAGGGAGGAGAGAAGTAATTAGCAAGCAGGAGCACGATTAAGCGACGGAGACACAAAACTTCTTGGCAAGAGACAATTTTGTGCCCGCGGAAGGTGCCAGCCAGCACTGGGCAAGCAAGAGCAACCTCAAATAAGGTAGGAGCGAATGATGGGGTGGGGCAAGGCCGGACAACCACCACCTGGCAGGCTCCCACAAGCATTTCTCTCTCTTCTTCCTCCTCACACCTCCTCACTCATGCTCGCAGCCGCTCTTCAACCTTGGCCCAAACAAGACTGGACCCCTTTCAACACGGGGTTCTCGCCCCTGGTCCTCGCTCGAGTCTCTGCCCGTCTTGGCCCTACGGTCCCGACCAGGCCTACCCACGTCCCAGCTCCGTCCGGGCAAAGCAGACGCCATTCAACCAGGCGATAGGCTAATCCCGGAACACAGGCGCAATCAACCCAGGACTCCAAGTGGTCAATGGTTATTAACCGGATCTCTCCATCGCCCACACGTTGGACAGTACGTACTCCCAGCTGTAACAGCTAAACGAGCGAGTTGGACCCCCAATCAATCGACGGCATCCAACCATTGACGCCGCTGCAGTGACGGACCTTCATGGTTCCACCACGTTTCCCTTCGGCGCCACCACGCTTTCTGCCCCTGGACCTGTTCCGCTGTCTGGCTGTTAGACGTGTGGTACCTTGCATTAGCGCCTTGTCGCTCAGGTCACGCACCTATCGCAAGTTTGACCGACCGACCTCTTCGGTCCAAGTGAAATTGCATCCAAGCATCCGTCCTTGGAAGGAGGAAAAGGTTCCCTGGCCATTCTGCTCATTCTTGACCAGATCACGGCGATAGCCTCATGATTACCGTCTCCCGCCGACCTTGCTTCGTCCTTCCCCAGAGATATCCTCTTGTCGGAAACTTTGTCGTCCAGAGCTCTCCGAAACTGCGCCTTTTTCAACACCTCGCTTCAACCCGCTGCTCCATGCCAGCGAGGAGATTGAGTCCGTGTTGGATGCCCTCCAGCATTGAGTCTACTACTTGCTTCCGGTTGTCCCACTCAATAAGCTCCTGGCTGGCAGTGGTTGCCAAGAGGACTTTTTCGTTCTCTCGGGGACAATCGTCATTTCACTGATGCTATACGAAATTGGGGACTTTGCCTCCTCAGTGCCAAGTGTCCCGTGGTTGTACAGAGCACTGCTCGCATTGCTGGGCAGTGGTCAGTAATGCATCACCCCTTGAGGCATGAATGATTAACTTATTAATAAGTAAGGGTGGCCCTTTACTCGCTGGGTGATGTCGGCCAAGAAAAAAGGGCCGCAGAAGCGACATCGAAGGTCATGGAGGAATGCCTCGAAGTGGATTGGGCGGCTCCTGAATCTCTTTCGTTCGGGTATTTCCATGTTTGCGAAGAAAACATCTGAACAGGTCACTTACTCGAGCCCGCCTTGCACTTGAATGACAAGATCACCTCTGCCAAATTTCAACGGGCAAATGTCTCTAGGAAACGTAGAGCGCATAAGGTTCTTGTGCTAACGTTTATTAGCCCTCCAGCGAGACCAAATGGCGAGGACCTGACTCCTTGCTAGTCTCTTAATTGCTCGACCGACCCTTGTCCATACGCCTCCCGGTCTTGTGCCCCTGGTTCCACTCCGACGTTGCCTTTCAAGCGGCGGCCGAGGTCACCATTTGACGACGACAGGCCAAGACCCTTTGTCATTCCAGCCCTCACTCTGCATCGCAATGTTTTGGCCCTGTTGCTCGGGAATTTTTGCCAGGGATTTCTCGTCAAGATCTAGCGACAGGAGTGTTCCCCAGCCATAACCTACGGTCAACCATGCTTTCTGCACTCTTCTCCATAGCCAACTAAGCTGGGCAACGGGTTGAAACAATGCCTACAGGGATGCCCTCGGTGTAACCAGGTTTGACCGACATGCATCTCTTCTACCTGAATCAAGTTTCCGACAACAGCATGCATCTGAAGTGAGTGGAGGGGTGTCTTGGGCCCACTTATTCGCGTCTCTGCATGACTGGGAACTCCTCCAGTCTGTACTTTGTACGGAGTTGACGATCGACCATCACTGCCAGTGATTACCTAAGTAAGTAGGTAGCTCGTCGCTTGTGCGGATAGGTCTCTCTGAAACCAGACCAATCGCGATTATATACGAATAGCAGGTTCGGCGAGGTTAAGATGACAACCAAATGTGTTCGTGAATCGCAAACTCTTATTTCCAGTTAGAATATCCTCACCATGGTCTCTGTGTTATCTAGAGTATCCGACGTTTCCTTTGCTAGTAGGTGCGACATGACTCTGGATGGCTACGTTTTGCCATCAGCATTGCGATGACGCTGTGTGCTGGGTCGACAGTGTGAGTTGATTCCTCTGCGTCCATCGTTGGTGTTTTATCTTTCTTTCTTGTTTTCAGATATTCCCGTCGGGTTCAGTGCTGGGGCTTCCGCTTGGAGTTGTGTAGGAGTCATTCCCTTACGAGCCCGAAATCGAGTCCACCAGTCAATAGTATACCATAATGACATACCAATGCCAACAGGAAACAGGAGGGGGCCGCTAGATACCACGGCTCTCATAGGCTAGAGCGAGAGCAAACTGATGTTCCACGTCGAGACTGCAAGTTAACCTTCGCTAGCGACGACGGCTACCCTGTACTAGTACGAATATGTCAAGAAACTCAGCATCGACACTCGAAATACCTCCTCGTGCTGTAGTAATAGAAGGGCTGAGGACGTAGTATTAACTAGCTATCATAGAACAGCTCCGGGTGCCTGATAGCCTCTCTCGTTTCATTGTCGTTGTGTTGCCCCCATATGCTCCTTTGTTGAGCAGAATATCTGCGGTTACTTGTTCGTAAAACAAGCCTATGAAATTTGGGTGGTTGAGATTGCAGTGAAGACTCACAGAAGGCCAAAGGCTTCGACAACAAGAAAAGTATGTTGGATGTGGCGGGCTGGACGTGTGGATGGAGGTATCGACTGAAGTCGGAAGAGATCAAGGGACGGATACTTGGAGTTTTTGGCTTCCAAACAACGGAGGCAGAAGCACCAGACATGCAAAGCCCCCTTTACACGGCAACATTCCCTCGACCTTACCGCTAGCCAAGAGATGGCAGCTGAGCCTCCTGCCTACCCTTTGAATGGTTATATATGACTCGAGAAGCCTTAGCTACTAACTAAAGAGCAACCCTCCCACAAAGGGGGAATATGAGCAAACGAATAACATGATTGTGCCGCCTACAAGGAGGCGCTTTGAATCCTACGTCTAAATGTCAATGTAATCGATAATTCAACATCGTTGCCCCCCCGCCCCGAACTCCACGTTTTATAATAAAAAAAACATATCCAGGATCCGTCCTCACTGCAGCGGCGCGTAAACGTACCCCTCGAGCGCCTTGTACGCCGTCTCGAGGTCGTCGTTGACGATGACGATGTCGTGCACGCCCGGCGTCTTGGAATACTCGAGCTCGTTGACCGCCTGGTCGAGTCGCTTCTGGATGCTCCCCTCCGACTCGGTCCCGCGGCCGCGGAGTCGCGCCTCGAGCGCCTCGGTCGACGGCGGCGCGACGAAGATGTACCGCGCGTCGATGGTGGATTTCTTGATCTGCTTGACGCCCTGCACCGCAAACCGCACACGTTAGCACCTTCACCTTGAGAAGGCAAACCCTGGACTCTTTTCCGAGCTTGAAAAAAGTCAATCGTACCTCCATCTCAATGTCCAAAAGAACGATGCGCCCCTTCTTGCTCTGCTCCTCGATGGTCATCTTGCTCGTGCCGTATCGGTTTCCCCCAAACTTGGCGTGCTCGACGAATCCGTCCCGGGCAATCAAGTCCTCAAAGCCCTGCATGTCGACAAAGTGGTACTCGACGGCGTCCGTCTCGCCGGGCCGGGGCTTGCGCGTCGTGTGCGAGACGGACAAGGCAAACGTGTCCGGGTGGCGGTCGCGGAGCATCGTGTGCAGCGTGCCCTTGCCGACGCCCGAGGGGCCGGAGATGACGATTGGGCGCCGGTCGGCGGGTTGCGAGGGGGAGGAGGCCATTGCGCGGAGGGTCGAAGGAAGGCGGCGGCAGCGGAGGGGGAGGAGGAGGAGGGGGAGCAGGCTCGGCGTGGTGGTGAGCCGGGCGAGGCGAGGAGGCATGGGCGAGGAGAAGTTGAGAAAGCCGGATGGTGGAGGTGGAGGGCAATTCTTTATTTGGAGCCGAAATTTTTCTGGAGCACTACGCTTAATCTTGGCTCTTCTTGGACGAGGCAGTCTATATCATGCCCCAAAACGGCTTAGTACATGTGCATATCTAATTGTTATACGTGTTCAATTGGCCCGACTTTTTCTGGCTTCATTATTAGCGACAGAGTCAACATTCTGAGTCAACTATCGTACTCTGACTCTTTATTAGTCCATGTGCCCTGTTCACGAGTAATGGCTCCTTGATAGTAAAACTTTGGCTTGCTATCGTACACACATTCCCGTTTGCATAGAATCTGGTTCCATCCTCGTGGGTGACATGGTACGTGCCGCCGTCTTCCTGGTTTCTACATCAAGTTACTTCTCACTGAACATTAGACAGTTCTCGTCTCATGCCCATAACACGCTGTTTGGCGACTGGCCTCAAGAAATCGGTTCAAATAATAACATGCTTATTATGCCCTCTAATGGAGCGTGGAACGCCATACAAACTAAAACTCGATTAGAGCTTGGGGGTAACCGATCAGATTAAAGCATAGAAATGGTAAAGAACTCTCTGGGGGTAACACTAAAACAAATCAAAAAAAGTGTAAGGCGTCCAGCTGCGAATGGGGTGGTCAAGAAAGATGCCAGTTCAAAACTTCCACTCCTGTTTCCTCCAGGAGCGTGGTATGCGAGCTTCCTAGCATCACCACCCCGTTTTTTCCCTTTTCGAATAACTTGCTCCTGTCATGTTTTCACTTCGCCAAATTCTCAATCACCGAAAGGCCGAATAAATGTCACACCTGCCGAGTCGTACGAGCAACTCATCAAGGCGCCGAGAAGGAGCGTGGCTCTTCCATGTGAGTGAGGCCGTGGGAAATGAAGAGAGTCGTAAGAATTGCGGGCTACCCTGCTGCCCAGAGACGCCATTGCTCCCTCGCCAGCAAAAGACCAAGCACAAACGTCGGCTTAGTAGCCGTTCATCGTCATTCTTTGCGAGCTTCGGCTCATCTCACGGTCGGCAGCGGGGCTGATGGGTCGGCTGCTGGCACCACCGTGGGCGCTGCTCTCCTTGAGAGCGAGCAACTGCTTGGCACGGAAGGTCTCGTAGTGGATTTGCGACGTGGTCTCAATGAGATCCTGGAGGTGGGTTCGGAGGAGGAAGTCGCGCAAGTAGACGAATTCGCAGTGAGTCTCGTCCTCGACGTTGATGAAGCCCCATCGGTTCTGGCGACCGCGAACCGCCTTGCCGTTGACCATGATGTCCTTCTCGGAACCGACAACGGCGAAGGGGACAAGGCTCTGCTGCGGAATTAGTCCATGCTCTCATATCAGCTCCTCGTCAAACATACCTTGATCTGGCTGTTCAGGTTGCGCTCCTCGTCGTCAAACTCCTCGTTGTCGTAGGGGAACATCTTGAGGTTGTGGAAAGCAAACTCCTCCTTGATGCGGTCCTTGAAAGCCTGGCGCTCCTCGACGGTCAGGGAGTCGGCCTTGGCAATGACGGGGACCACGTTGACAACGTCCGACAGCTTCTTCAGAACGACAATGTCGATGGGCTTCAGAGAGTGGCCAGAGGGCTGGATGAAGAAGAGACAGCAGTGGATACGGGTATCCTGGATGTAGCGCTCTCGCTGTGCTGTGAGCTCCTTGCGCAAGTACGCGGAGTGCTGATCCTTGATATACTTGACGATGGGGTCCCAGCAGCGGTCGTTGTTGACGAGGTCTCCGTATCCAGGGGTATCGACAATGTTGAGCCTCAATCGGACGCCATTCTCCTCGATGATGTGGGACACGGCCTGGATCTCGGTGGTGGAGCGGATGGGCTCATCGGGCTGGAGGCGGCCCTTGGAGTCGATGAGGTGCGAGGCGAAGATGGTGTTGATCAGGGTCGACTTGCCCATACCAGTCTGGCCTGCGACGCGGAGGACAAGTCAGTACACGGGTCCGAACACGCGGCCAGCTGGCCATGGTGTGACGAGAGCGGTGGATGATGAGGACGGCGGCTTATTGACTTACCGACGCAGATGACGTTGAACTGGAAACCGCGCTTCAAGAGCTTGCGCTCAATCTGGGAGGTGATGCTGTCGAAACCGACATGGCTCTTGGGGGTAATGGTGCTGGCAGGAACGGTCGCCATCGTGAGGGTATCGAGGGACAGCTGGTCGGATCGCGTTGAGGGAGCTTGGGCAGAGAAGCTGGAGATGACAGGTACGACGCTGTGCTGGTCTATTCCAAGAAAGACTGGCGACGGGTGCAGGACGAGGACGCGATCGCTAAAGACTGGACGAGCTCGATGGTTCGGTGAAGGGCAGCAACGGGTGCAAGTTGAAGGATGGGAAAGGCGGCGTCGAATGGATCCTAGGGGGAACTTTTTGGGCACTGAACTGTCCCTGCCACCAGCAGACAACAATTTCCGTGCTAGAAGGAGGTGCAGGGGGCCTGAAGAAAGGGGGAAGAGCCTTGAGAGCTGTTCATTGGCTGCCGCTTGTCCGTGCGCGAGGCAGCTCTTGATTGGCCCGACCCGCCGGCACTTTGGGGAAAAGACTTTTGAACATTTGGAACGTCTTCACGCGACCCGACGACTGACGGATTGAAACCGCCCGCAATTCATCGACTGACTGCGCAATTGTGCCTCGAGACCCGGTTCCGAGGTCTTGCTGTTCCGTGGCCACCTTCGGACCTCTCGAAAACACCACCGCTCATCCTCAACCGATCGCAATCTCGCTACAGCATCAAGCAATCTTTGCTTCCTCGACCTTCACCATGGCCGCCCTCTCAGCCTCGTTTCTCCCTCGCCTCGCCGCTCCCACGCTCCTCTCCTCTTCTCGATTGACTCTCTCCTTCCGCCAATTCGCCCAGAAGCTCGGCCCCACGCTGTCCATTGCCATCCCCGGCTTCTCCCTCAACTTGCCGACTCTCGATGATATCTGGGAGGGTCTTTTGCGGGCGGTGCCCAAGAACAAGGTCTCCCACTCGAAAAAGAGATCGAGGCAGATGGCTGGAAAGGCGCTCAAGGATGTGAATCACCTTTGTCGGTGTCCCGGTTGCGGCGAGCCTAAGCGAACCCACCGACTATGTCAACACTGCTTGGAAGGTAGATTCGGTCCTCTTCAGACTGCTCTTTGGATGTTGACGCTAACATGCGATACAGAGATGAAGCAAATCTGGCGAGCAGATTACCCGAACGACAAGCCAGTTTAGGATAGAAAGGGAAGAAGAAGATGAAATCTACAAAACACCTGTATTATACAGTCTGTATAGTCTCCACGGGATTACGCATGCCATGGGCGTTTGGCCTCGTTTAGGTCTTGTATCAATATTGTGCAAAAATAATTATTAGATACACATGTCAAGATTATGTGAACATCTGTAGCTCCTCGAGTGATTGTCAAGCTCGTCGTGCCTTGCTCCGCCATCACCCTCTGCCTCGACGAGGAACCAATGCTATGACGTAAATAAATGCCTAGAGCAACAAAGAAAGCTCACAAGGCAGACGAATTTTAATCTTAAATTGCCTATAGATTCAATTGCTTGTTACCTTATTACATGCTCCCCGTGGCTCCGGTCATGTTTGCTTGCTTCTCTCTCGTTCGACGTCAGTCCTTCACATTGTCGAATTGGAATATGCCCCACCACTGCACCTGTCGCATTTAGCAACTCACTTCATCCATCACAACGTCCAACGGAAGAGCCCTTCAGAGGACCAAGGTAGACGAGATGGTAAGCACCAGCCAAACTCACCATTTTTGCTCGCCAACTAACTTCATCTTCAGTCCAAACAATACTTGACCGCACACACCGTGGATAATGGTGAGTGCTCCTTGACTACCACACCCCGCATGAAGAGCCAGCCTGCTGAGAACTCACAGCCCACATCGCGGACATCTTTTCCGTGGCAACAACGCCAAAGGCCGTAATCTCTGCCAGCGGATCTTCGACGCTGCACATCCACGACTCAACCGACGTCTCGTTCCCTCTCAAGCAGTCCATCTCGGACGCCCACGATCTGGGCTGCCACCACGTCTGCACCTCGCGAACCGGCAACGTCGCCGCCAGCGCGGGCTTCGGGGGCGAAGTGAAGATTTGGGCGCTGGACAAGGACACGGGCGAATGGAGCGCCAGCGGCGAGATTTCCGGGCCGTCGTCCAAGCCCGGCGAGGCGTGGGGTTTGGCGCTGAGCGAGGACGGTAAATACCTGGCCTCGACGACCAACGATGGGCGGGTCAACGTCTGGAACATCTTGGACGAGGACAAGCCCAAGATCCGAGAGTACGAGACGGGGAGCTCGGGATCTGGCAGCTTTGGAATGTGCGTCGACTTGAGTAGGGACGGCAAGTTCACGGCGAGCGGCCACCAGAATGGATCGGTTTACATCTTCAACAACGACACGGGACGCATCCTGTATGCGTTGTCAGGTAAGCATCGCGCCCTTGGCCCACCCGAATTGCATCTAACAGACTCCAAAGGTCTCTCGAAGCCAGTACGAGCAATTGCCTTTTCGCCCGGAAACACCAGACTCGCCGCGGCGGGCGACGCCGGCATCATTGCCATCTACGACGTGAAGCACGGCGAGCACATTGGCAACCTGACGGGCCATTCCTCGTGGATCACCTCCATCGACTGGAGCGACACGGGGGAGTTCCTGCTGAGCGGATCGATGGACGGAAAGGTCAAGGTGTGGTCCATCGAGCGGAACGCCTGCGTGGCGACGCACAGCGAGACGGACAAGCCGCTGTGGGCTGTCAAGTGGCTGCCCAAGACGGTGAGGAGCGAGATGTTTGTCACGGCGGGAGCGAATCGGAGCCTCTCGTTTTATCGGGAAGCGACTGGCATCTAAGGAATCTCTGGGGAAAAGACCATCTGGCATCACTTTATAGATACAATCGAGCACTACGAGTTTACGCCCACCATCATAATCGCCAATCCAGAACTTGCACTGTGTCAACATGAGGCGTTTGTGACCCCGTGAGCGTTCACGTGACTGCGCACCAATCTCGCGTTGCCCCGCCAAATTCGGGGCTGAAGCTGGTGGTCTCCGTCATAACCCTTGCTGACCATAGCGCTCAACATCACAGGCTGCCATTCTCGTGCTCGCCGAATTATCACCAGACCTAATAATTCACCGCGGCTTTAGAACATACGATATCTTATTACAATTCCTCCATCGCTTTCCATCATATCTCCAGATATCGGCATTTCTCCGCCGTCTCTCCCCTCATCTCTTGCTCTACCCCGGTCTACCAACCCGTCACGTTCACGATCCATCATGCCCACGACCCGGAAAGCAACCGGCGGCAGCCTTCGAGGCGTGCCCGCCAAAGGCCAATCGACGCTCCTCAGCTTCTCTAATAAGGTCACAAAGAGCGTGCCTAAGGACATCAAGAAGGCTATCATCGCATCCCCCGTCGCAAAGGTCGACATCCCTGAACCGGCGAAGGAAACAAAGGAGGAGGAGGAGGAGGATGAGGTCGCAGTGATCGAAGATCCCGAGATCAATGTTCCCGATGATGAGGCAGAGGAAGAGGAAGAGGAGGTCGTTGAACCCGAAGGCGAGCCCGTGCCCGAAAAGTCCGAGGCCGAATTGCGCGCCGAGGAGATTGGCGATGTCCAGATCAAGAAGTACTGGAAGGGGATCGAGAACCAGTGGAAGTCCCCACGAGTCCACCAGGAAGGCTTGTCGACAGAGGAGAAGATTCTGCGATACTTTGACGTGAGCTCGCAATACGGGGTAAGTCATTGCTCACTTGTTTCCCCTCAGCATTTGTGTTAACATTCGCAGCCTTGCGTCGGGATGCCTCGTATGAAGCGATGGCACCGGGCCGAGCGCCTGGGCCTCAACCCCCCAGTAGAAGTTCTTGCTGTGCTCATCAAGGAGGAAAGCAAAGGGAACAACAAGACCAGAGCTGCCCACATGGATGAGATTCTCAACTCGACTGCGATTGGGCAATGATTGGTTGATTGACATCTTGGTTTCTGAGTTTGGAGTTGCGGCGTGCGGAAGGGATCTGGTAAATGCTTGCCTGTGAGGCCTTGATCTTTGTATTTGAAACAACGTATTCTATCAACTTGATGTCGTCTAATATGGACCGCAAATCTATGCGTGGAACTCCATGCCGCCAGACTCCATTTTGAATGCCGAGGGGCGCCAGGTCTTGCGGCTTCCATCTAGTACCAGATACTCCTCGTGCGATGGTGCGGGACTGGCTCCTTGCCTGCAGCCTCTAATTCTTTCACATGGTCGTAGAGGAAAAAGTCAATGAGGATGGCGTTGACGTGGGCGTCGGGGTGCCTCCGCTTGATCTCCCTCCGGATCAGCTCGACGCACCAAATGCTGCAAGCTGGGATACATCAGTGTCATGCACGGTAGTTAAGTTAAGATGCGATCATTCACTCACAACGCAGCTGTATTTCCCATGAAGACCCACTGTCGATCATTTTCTTGTCTTTGATAGCTGCCGCGATACCTGGACAGCAGTACAATGCGCCGAGGGAGATGAGGATTTGCGGGATGCGGTAGTCGGCGAACATTGTAATCTTGTCAATGTCATAGAACTCGCCGTATGACTCGCCCTCAAAGCAAGCCCAGAGGTCAGCGACGAGAATCTGGGCGCGCTTGAGGAAGCGTATCATTTTGCCGTCCTCAAAGCGGTGTTCGTCGCGGAAGCAGTCAAAGTCTTGGGCGAGCAGGTTGACGAATCTCGCGGCGGAGGCGTCGGCAGCGTCGACCAAGTTGATGATGGAGCAGTCGTAGAGCTATGAACCCGTTAGTATTTCTTGATCCCTCACATGACCTAGGGAAGGTGTTCTACCTCGTCTAGAACCCGACCTGATTCACGTAGGCAGTCGAGGCGCTCCTGCAGAAGGGGCATCTCTTCTTCCGTGCATGACCTGAAGACATGTCTTAGGGATTCAAGGCTACACTTCTCTTCATCCAACCAATATATGGGATCCGTAATAGGAATTCCTTCAGTGGTAATTTGAAGTTAGTGCCGGCTACGTGCGTTCGTCGATCGAGGGCGACGACTGACCTTCATCGAGAGCTCTCTGGAGTGCCGCGATCAGACTCCAGTACCCGGTCCAAGTCTTTCCGCGATACTCAATGGCAAACCTCTCCTCATCAGGAAGTTCGGACCAGAAAGAAAAGTTTAGCAAGTCCATGGTGAAGATGAAGGCGACGGTGCTCTCGTCCTTTGTCTTGGGGTGCAACTCGTGCTCTGACCAAGTGGCGGTAGAGTAGCTCCTTTCCTGCATCTGGGAATAGATGGTTTCTGCTGCGTCTTTCGAGGCGCGCATGTCAATGGCGACGTCGATGCAACTGTCGTAGACATGTTCGACAGACCGCAGAACTCCCGTGTCAGGTTCAACTTGGACGTCGAGTTTTCCCTGGAGGTGCTGACGAAGAAGTTCGAGAAGCTCGGGGTCGGCCTCGTCGTCTGACATTTTTTTTTCTTGGGTGATGCAAACTCGAGAATTCAGGCACAAAATGATTTGATTGAGAGATGAGGAATCAAAGAAGATGGGGGACAAGATTAAGGAGTGATAGAGAAAGAGAGAGCAATCAAAGCCGAGAGTGTTGGCAGTGGTGGTCTAGACTTAGGACCGTTTGACTCAAGAAGTTGTCAGTTTCGTGGGGCGTGCAAAACTGGCTGTTACGGATATGGTGCCTGGCTCCTGCCACCGAGTCAACCCCGCGACCTCCAAAGTGCCTGCCCTGCGGAAGCTAAAATCTCGCGCGTCCATTTGGTTGGTAGATCAGTGCTATCGAGTTATGACGAAAGAGCCAGAGAAGATGGACTTTTCGTGCATCGCGATGTCAGTGCCGGTCGAAAAAGAGCCCACTTGAAATCCATTTATTATGCAGCCAATGGACTGACGGTGGCATTACCTGCATCGCCGGGATGGGAATCTCGTGCTTGCCAGTGAGGTATGGATCATCGTCACCCAACCCGACCTCCTCTAAGGTACCAAGTACGTACCTGCTGTACTTGGAGTGATCATTCCCTGAGTGCCACCTCTGCAGAGGGCAAACGCGGACAAGGCCACCAACCACATTAGCGCAATATGCCCCACTACGGCTCCGGCAGCCAACTCCCGGGCATTTTCTACCCACGTCATTGGTCGCAAGACGGCGGCCCAGCAGCTCTCAACTTCTTCGCGGGCACCAGAAAATCTGCACGGGCTACTTGTACCTGCCGCACCCACTACAAGCCCGCTGCTGCACTCACTCCAGCATCCACCACAGCAATCACTCCCATCAAACTTGCGAGTCTGCACCCACTCGCGACACTGGCGACTTTCTTTCGACACTCGATCGGCAACTCTCGCGATCGCATGCGCGCAGACCACCGGGACCTGCCGCTTCCTTGTTGCGACCAGCTCTCCTTCCTCCGCTGAACCACAAGACGAAGCTCATCGTCAACCATGGATGCGACAAACCCCCAAACCCAGGCCCAGCCTGCGCCCACTGCTACGACGCTGCAGCAACAGGAACAACAACAACAAGAACCGCAACAACAACAAGTCGAACAGGGTCAGCAAAACCCCCAGCAGCCCGCTGCTCCTGCCAACCGCCCCCAGCGACGACCGACTGTCATGCCGCGCGATAGATTCAACCATCAGTCTCTCGGCGCGAGCTTGAATACCTCCGTTAAGCAGGTAAGTGCGCACCCATTGCCGCTCCCCCGAAACGAATCCTTCTCGAGTCTTGCTCGAGAACGCACCCTTGTCACTCCCCGATAGTCTCGATCAACCGACTCGCTTCGAACCTTCGACCCCATACAATTCTCATCCGAATCCCTCCGTCGCTCTCGAACTAACGGTGCCTGGGTAGGCCCGCGTGCTCATGGTTGGTGCTGGAGGCATCGGCTGCGAACTCCTCAAGAACCTGGTCTTGACCGGCTTCGGCGAAATTCACATCGTCGATCTCGATACCATCGATCTTTCGAACCTGAATCGACAGTTCCTCTTCCGTCAGGAGCACATCTCGAAGCCCAAAGCTTCGGTATGTACAGCTCATCGAGCCGTGCAGGCCAAACCGTTAACACACCATAGGTTGCCAAAGAGGCTGCCGAGAGATTCAACCCGAACGTCAAGATCGTCGCGCACCACGCCAACATCAAGGATGCCGAATTTACTATTTCGTGGTTCAGCGGATTTCGGGTCGTATTCAATGCTCTGGATAACTTGGAGGCTCGACGACACGTGAATAAAATGTGCTTGGCTGCTGATGTTCCACTCATTGAGAGTGGCACGACCGGTTTCAATGGCCAGGTGCAAGTCATCAAAAAGGGCGTCACTGCGTGTTACGACTGCACCCCCAAGGAGACTCCAAAGTCATTCCCTGTGTGCACCATCCGAAGCACACCCAGCCAGCCCATCCACTGCATTGTTTGGGGCAAGAGCTATCTCCTCAAGTAAGTATTCCTCGATCCCCGAGTACCTGGGATGTTTTCTAAAGGATCCCAGCGAGGTGTACGGCGTCAGCGAAGACCAGTCAGCATTTGATCACTCAGCCGATGGCGATAATGGTAAGTTCCTTGGCCAACTCGCTTGCGTATCTGCTAAACAGTAATAGTCCAAGAAATCGAAGAGCTGAAGAAAGAGTCGGACGCGTTGAAGAAGATTCGTGATGCCGTCGGCACCCCCGAGTTTCCCAAGATGCTTTTCGACAAGGTTTTTACTGCAGACATTGAACGGCTACTATCCGTCGAGGACATGTGGAAGTCACGAAGAGCTCCAGAGCCCTTGAGTTACGAGACGCTCCTCTCGCGGAGCCGTCAGGCCGTGCAATCAAGGGACGCTGTTTTGAACGATGATCAGCGGATCTGGTCCCTCGAGGAGAGCCTGATTGTCTTCAACGATAGTCTGGACCGATTGAGCAAGCGCATCATCGAACTCAGGAAGAACAAGGCCCCCCAGGATGCCGACCCTACCATCTCGTTTGACAAGGATGATATCGACACCCTTGACTTCGTCGCTGCTAGCGCCAACATTCGCTCAACAATCTTCGGCATTGAGAGTAAATCGCGATTTGACATTAAGCAGATGGCTGGCAACATCATTCCTGCCATCGCCACTACCAATGCAATTGTGGCAGGCCTTTGCGTGTTGCAGTCTTTCAAGGTCCTAAAGGGCGAGTATGCACAGTCGAAAGAGGTAGGTAACTTTGGCTCGATCAGGTGAACTTGGCTGACACTCGTTTTCGCTTCAGGTCTTCTTGACTCCATTTGCCCCAGCGCGGCTCCTCGCCCCTGATCGATCTCGAGAGCCTAACCCAGACTGCCCAGTCTGCAGTATCTACAACACCAGCGTCGTCGTGGACCTGTCTCGAGCCACTCTCAATGACATTGTCGAAGACTTCATCAAAGTCAAGTTGGGCTTTGGAGACAAGGAATTCGTTGTCAACAGCGGCGTTGCCATCCTTTACGACTACGATGAAATGGACAATCTTCAGAAGAAGCTGACTGACCTCGGTAAACTCATTGGCATCGTAACTGAAATTTTTTCTAACACCGGTACAGGTATTCAAAAGGATAGCTTTTTGACGGTCATTGATGAGGATGACGACGATACCTTTGTGAACGTGGCCATAAATATTCAAGAAGGGTTTGTTGTTCCTCAGATTGTTGCTGGTGAAGCGTGACTGATTTGTGCCAGAACTGTCGATGCGGGCAAACCGCCCGTTGAAGCCGCATTTTCCGAGACGCCCGAGATTCCCCGAAGACCAAAGAAGGTCCAGCCTACTGCGACAAATGGCAACGGGTATCACGGTGCCGATGATGACATTGTCGAGGTTGAACCCAAGGGCCTCAAACGTGCTCACGCAGAGGAGAGCGATCAGCCTTTGAAGAAGGCCAAGATGAATAATTCTGGAGCGGACGTGGTCATTGTGGAGGACGCTGGTGGTGCGATTGTTATTGACTGAAGGTCCGATTCTTTGTGGACGATATGGGGTATGGATTGGATGCGTCAGGCGGCGCTCAGTCCGCCGTCGAGGTTGAGGACGCAATTATTGGCAAAGGCGTTTGCGGCTAAGAAGATGGCAGCATCGGCAACCTCGTCTGGTGCGCCGACTCGATTCAGGGGGGTATCTTTAAGGAAGGCTGCTTGCAGATCTGGTTTTAGATCTAAACGGCGCATGTACATTAGCATCACCCTTCAAGACGAAGGAGTATTTTCGTCCTGGTTTAGAGACGATGGCGGGACAAAGAGCAAAAGGGACGAGCTTACGATCCCACATTGGGCTGGCCACCCAGCCAGGAAGCAGGGCATTCACACGGATGGAACGAGGACCGAGCTCGCGACAGAGAGCGCGGGTGAAGGCTGGAGATGTCAGATGGCGGCCACACTTTTGACACTGTACTGTATGTGGGAGGGAGAATCAAAGGTTTACGATTGAGCTTGTTGACATACCGACGACGCCTGCTTTGGAGGCGGCATATGCTGTGGCTCCGGAGCCGCCCTTGGTGGCCATGAGGCTGGAGATGTTGATGATGCATCCTGGAGCGTGTAAGTCGGGATTGGACTGCAGATGACCGACTCGAGATGGGGAGCCTACCGTAGGGGCGGACTTTTGCGTGCTTGCACACGAGCATGGTGGCCATGAGATTGGTATCGACAATGTCACCGAGCTCTTCCTCAGAGGTTCGCTTTAGAAAGGACGTCTGCGAGATGCCGGCACAATTGACGAGGATGTCGACGGGACCAACTACGGTGTCTGGGATCTGCACCAAGAAGCAGTGGTTTAGTGGGTGGACTGAACGAGCAACTTCTCATCAATTGTTGCATTCAACGTACGTTGTTTTCATTCTTTCCAGCAAAAGCATGTTTGATACTGTCTCTCTGGGCCACATCGAGTCTGATGAAGCGATGGTGCGAAGGCATAGCGTTGCCGTATCGACCTTGCACGGCAGCGGCGCCAGCATCGCCCGACTCGGCGACAGGGACGTAGGGAGTGAGGAGGGGTTCGAGGCGGGGTTTCGACTCGAGGGCAGAGCGGCCGAGGAGGGACAGGACGGCGCCCTGGCCGGCGAAGGCGCGGGCAATGTGGGAGCCGATGATGCCGGTGGCTCCGACCACGGCGCAGTGCTTGCCTGCGAGGGCCATTGGGGAGAGGGGAGATGGAGATACGGGGTAACGAATTGGGGGAGGGCTCGTGATGGAGGGCGTGATGGACGCGTGATGGGGGAGGATGGGGGTGGTAGAGTGGTGACGACAGGGCTGGCGAGGGTTGCTGTGGTGTTTTCGGCTCCAGGTCCCAGCCCAAGCCGACTTTAGGGCCTGGCTTGTGAGTTAGTGGAGGATCACCCACATTCTCCCACTAACTGCCCTAAAGTCTGGGTACCTACCTGCATCATGGAAGGCGATTCCCACTATCGACAAAGTATATAATTACAGTATGAACTCATGTTGCAAACCGTCTTGCGTTGCACCGTATTTGTCGAGTCCTCATTGGAGAAGCGACGTTGCCAAGATGGCCGTTTGCAAGGGGGCAGATGGCAATGCGAATTGCACATGCCATTGAACGCCTCTTGAGCCTAATCTGACCCTCGCCCTCCGCGTACGGCGTCCAGGTGGTCTCTGTCCAGTGGTCTCGCTTGGTGACTGGATGGAGAAGGGCAGGGTCGGAAGGCCGGGGGTTTCATAAACGTCCGTGTCAGCCGCGGCCTTGGGGATGGAAGAGGAGGGGTGGTGTAAGATTGTGACGGGGAGGAAAGTCGGATGTTTTAATTTGTGCGCCGACGTGAAGCGGGAGGGAGACGGGCGTCTTGTCGCATGCATCTGGAGGTATACTATCGAGCTGGAGGTCATGCAGGTGTGGATCGCGCACGCAGCAGTTAAGGGCAGGTCGTTGGTGACGTAAAGGAGGAAGCACTTAATTAGGTACCTAGTATCCGTAGTAATTAATTCATCTTCATCATTCAGAAACTCTGCTTGGCACTTGAATTCCCATGCTCGTGCCTTGAGCCTGTGCCGTCCTCCACTGACGACGGCCTCCTCCTCCGTTCCTTCCCCCCCACGTGCCTCAATGTTCCCTCTCCGCGCGCCTCTCTTCTGCTTCAGCCATTGACGCCGACCCGACCCGTCTTCCATCTCCTCTCCCTCCTCCCTCCCTCCCGCTCGCTCGCGCCCATTTCACAATGAGCGACCTGCGACGCGATGCCCCGCCGTCCGCCGGCAGCGCCACGGCCACGACGACTCTCTCCCCTCCGCCTGCCGACCCCAATGTGGCTCCCGACGCGGGATTGAGGAGCCTCGATCACTGTGAGCCTCCCCGTCGCTCGTCTCCTCACGTCGCAATGCGCATTCGCTAATCCCCGCCTCTCCCTTCGACAGACAAACGTGCCCTGCCGAAATGGCGATACTCGTTGCGCCAGCAGCTGCTGCCCCTGATCCGAATGGAGACGCCCTACCTCGCCTGGATGCAGGAGAAGATGCGAACGCCCGCCCTCGATAGCTACTTTGCCATCACAGCCAATCTCGGCACCCATACCTTCTTTATGATCGGTCTTCCCATATGCTTCTGGTGCGGCTACGCTGCCTTTGGCAAGGGGTACGTCCCGTCCTGCAATGCGATGCGCCCCGACATTGCGCAAGACCCTGCTTCGACCCGGGGGACACAATGCTAATCCGTCTCTCCCCAGACTCGTCCACATCCTGGCCCTTGGCGTCTTCTGGACCGGCTTCGTCAAGGACTTTTACTCTCTCCCGCGCCCGCTTTCCCCGCCTCTCCATCGCATCACCATGTCTGGTTCCGCCGCCCTCGAATATGGCTTTCCCTCGACGCATAGTGCCAATTCCATCTCCGTTACCATATACGCCCTCCTCCACCTGCGAGACCCCGAAAATACCCTTCCGGCCTCGACCCAGCTGGCTCTCGAGTTTCTCTGCTACTTCTATGCCGTTTCCATCATCTTTGGGCGGTTGTACTGCGGCATGCACGGCTTTCTCGACGTCATTGTCGGAGGAATCATTGGTGCTGCTGTCTCCTGGGTCGAGTACTACTATGGTCCCCCGTTGGACCAGTACATGCACGAGAGTTCCTGGGTAGCGCCGTTCGTCGCGAGCGTCATCATCTTGGTTCTGGTGCGCATTCATCCCGAGCCCGCGGATGACTGCCCCTGCTACGACGACAGCGTCGCCTTTGCCGGCGTGGTCATCGGCCTCGAGTTCGGTACCTGGACGTATGGAAAGATTGCTCTCGATCCCTGGGAGACGCACGCCCATGGCGGGGACGCCGTCGACGTTTCGCACCTGGGCTTGGGCGCCAACGTGGCTAGGATCGTCTTTGGCGTGCTCATCATTTTCGTGTGGCGCGAGACGATGAAGCCGCTGCTGCTCAAGCTCCTCCCCCACGCTTTCCGCATCTTTGAACAGATTGGAGTCAACATGCCCCGACGCTTCTTCACCCCTGCCAGCAAGTACAAGTCTGTGCCCCCTGGATCTCGCTTGGATACCCTTTTCCCCACGGCCTCGGATTTCCCCCGCATGGTTGAGAGTATCCGGTACCCTACTACTCGAGGTCGATCTGTGTCTATCGGTCCCCAGAGTGCCGCGGATGCCTACGAGACGCTGGCGTACCGCGAGCGCAAAAGGCGCGAAAGCGCAAGCAGCCAACACAGCTTGAGAAGCAAGTCGAGCAATCTGGAGCTTCATGCCACCCACGAGGATCATTCCGGCAAGGGGGCCCTGGCCTCGGGCTCACAAGCCCCTCGTATAAGCGAGTATGAGAGGATGGTGGGCAATGGAGATATCACGGCTTCACCCGTGGCCGAGGACGATCAGCCCGAGATTGTCGTGACAGGGGAGGAAGACGGCCTTGGAGAGAAGGAGATGTTCTCCCAACTGGTGAAGCCCCGTGTGCGATACGATGTCGAAGTTGTGACCAAGCTGGTCGTATATACGGGTGAGTTGTGTGCTCAGCTCACCACGGAATTGACGCTAACCTGGTGCAGGAATCGCTTGGTTCGCTGTGGCCATCATTCCCATCTTATTTGAGCTTGTCGGTCTAGGCACGAACCGGATCCAGCTCGAAGCGTAATGATACGAATGCCATGATTTGGACGAGACGCCCTTATTCAACTTTCTTTGCTTTCTAGACGTCTCGCGGACATAATGCCCATAGACAATAACCTTGTTATTAATGCACATATAGGGTGATGACGGCTGACTAGTGGCGTTGCATTTGGGGCTGGAGATGTGTGAACTGGTGATCAAGAACGAACCGTGGTTGGAGCTGGGCTATTGAGTAGCCTGTTAATTTCTTGCTCTCGAGTGTCGAGAGCGATGTGGTTGATAACGGGATGGGCGAGCACGACCTTGCGCGGTTCCATTAAGATATGGTGTGTCTTCTATCCTAATTAATTAAAGAAAATATGATTTCCAACTCCCCATCATTTCCAGACGATCAAGATGAAGCCGACTTTGGTGTTGAAGAATGGTGGCTGGTGATTGGCCAAAGCGTGGCGCAGGGTTCTTTAATTGAACTACACGTGAAGACGCGGTCGAGGTGCGTCTACGGGCAGCCACTTCTTCATGACCTCACCCAGGCAAGCAATTGACCAAAAAAAATCATATTTGACCACTACAGACTACAACCGCCATCATGTCGGATTTCGAAGACGAGATGGATGTCGACGGTCCTGGACCCTCTAAGGACATTTTATTTTCCGCATCTGCCACAAAGGGCAAGCGGAGTGCGGCGAATCTGCCCGTGGAAGCGGAAGACAGCCTTCCTTGGTACGGTGGACAGAACTGAACGCTCGCGTCTCTGGCGGCTGACGGATGGCTTAGGATCGAAAAGTACCGCCCAAGCACGCTCGACGACGTATCGGGCCACCAGGACATCCTCGCCACGATTAACAAATTCGTTGACACGAACCGCCTCCCCCACCTCCTCCTCTACGGGCCCCCCGGCACCGGCAAGACGTCGACGGTGCTCGCCCTCGCGCGGCGCATCTACGGCGCGGCCAACATGCGGCAGATGGTGCTGGAGCTCAACGCCTCGGACGACCGCGGCATCGACGTGGTGCGCGAGCAGATCAAGACGTTTGCCAGCACCAAGCAGATCTTCTCCATGGGCGGCGGCGGAGGGGCGGGCAAGGGCTCGCTGGCGGGCTACAAGCTCATCGTGCTGGACGAGGCGGACGCCATGACGAGCACGGCGCAGATGGCGCTGCGGCGCATCATGGAAAAGTACACGGCCAACACGCGCTTCTGCATCATTGCAAACTACGCGCACAAGCTGAGCCCCGCGCTGCTGAGTCGGTGCACGCGGTTCCGGTTCAGTCCGCTCAAGGAGGCCGACATTCGCGTCTTGGTGGACAAGGTGATTGACGAGGAGACGGTGAATATCGGGGGCGAGGCGGTGGATGCTCTGGTGAAGCTGAGCAAGGGCGACATGCGAAGGGCGTTGAACGTGCTGCAGGCGTGCCACGCATCGAGTAAGTCTGTCCACGAAGATGGGGGTTGAGGGTTCTAATGTGTGCCAGGTACACCACTGAGACCAAAGGATGCGCCCAAGGTCCCAGAGAGCGAGATCAAGCGGGACAACATCACGACGGAAACGATTTACAACTGCATCGCCGCGCCGCCGCCAGACGCCATCAAGGAGATCGTCTCGACACTGCTGGACACGTCCGACGTGACGAGCTGTCTCAACACGATCAACGCCCTCAAGGTGTCCCAGGGGCTGGCCCTGGCGGACATAATCACGGCGCTGTCGGAGGAGCTGGCCAAGCTCGAGGTGAGCGCCGAGGTGATGATTACGTGGCTGGACGGCCTGGCGAACATTGAGCACAGGGTGGCCGGCGGTGCCAGCGAGACGGTACAGACGGGCGCGGTGGTGGGTGTGATTCGGGGCGGCGTTGAGCTGATGAGTCGATGAGGCGACACAGGGCTTTGAAGAGACGAGATTGGTCGTGGTGGATATGATGCAACACTTGCCAAGGGATATGGAGGACTATCGAAGGAATAGTCCATGGCAATTACCTGCCGAACCTACGAATACATGTCGAATAGACGAAGCCATCTCGGATGGATGTACACATCACCAGCCACACCGTCAACGTGGCGCAGAGCGACCCCAATGTCTAAGGTAGGTACCTAGTACTTGCCCCCACAGCGGCCCCGAAACCCGCTATAAAGTTTTAGCGCCTCCCCCGATATCTCATCTCAGCTCGCCGGAGCAGCGAATCTTGACCTTCTCGAGTGATTATGGCGAGTCCATTGCGGCCGCACACAGTCGACACAACCCGTAGAAGACGACACACGCAGGCGACGCGAGACTTCGTACATAGCATAAAAAGGAGCCCACGCACCCCCCGCGCCAAGCTCCAATGGAGTCCGTCGCCTCCTCCGACGCCGGCGCCGCCGCTCCCTCGGTCGAGCCGCTGTCCGAGTCGACCGTCGCCCGCATCCCGCACATCCTCCCCCACGAGCGCGTCTTCCCCATCCAGATCGGCAGCGAGCTGTTCAAGCTGTCGGGCGCCTCGCTCTCGTCGGACGGTACGTGTCCCCTTCGTACGACATGCGACAAGCCGCTGACCCTTCTCTTTTCCCCTGCCCTGCAGCTCCGTCCTACTTCTCGCAGTACTTCCACTGCCAGCTCCGCGCCGCCGAGGACAATGGCGACGACGCCAATACGCCCATCCGAACCCTCTATATCGATCGCGACCCGGCCATCTTTCGCGACATTTCCCTGCATCTCCAGGGCTACCACGTGTCGCCCCGAGACGGCCAGCACTTTGTGCGCCTCTTCTCGGATGCGCAATTCTACAGCCGTTTGTCGAAACTCCCAGACACAAGACAGCGTTGGAAGGGCTAACACCGCCCCCCCCCCCCCCCCCCCCCCCCCCCNNGGCTAACCCCGCCCCCCCCCCCCCTCCCTAGTGCCCAAGCTGATCTCGCAGCTCTACGAGGAGAGCATCTTCATCTCCATCGGCCACCGCGAGTTCCAGATCCCGCGCGACATCTTCACCGACCCGGGCAACTCGCCCAACTTCTTCTCGCTCGGCTTCGCCGTCTTCTTCTCGCGGCCCGACGACCTCTTCCCGGGCCTCGACCGCGACGGCCTCATCCGCCCCCCCTCGATCCTCCCGCCCTCGGTGCCCAACCGCAGCGCCGAGACGTTTGCCGAGCTCCTCCGCCTGCTCCGCGGCTACCCCGTGCGCATCCGCGACGAGACGCACCGCCAGGACCTCCTGCGCGACGCCCGCTACTTCCACTTCAAGGGCCTCGAGCAGCGCCTGATCCCCCACGCCATCAGCTACAACTCGGCCCGCCGGCGCGAGGAGATTGTGCTGCGCCTCGAGAACGTGCAGAAGAGCGGCATCGGCGTGCTGCACGAGGGCGGCGGCGGGGGAGACCACGGCGTCCTAGGCTGGGTGCAGTACGCCCGCCCCTACGTCGACGAGCGGCCGGCCGAGCTGGTGCTCGAGGTGGGCGGCGAGACGACAAAGGTGTCGTTTGCCGGCGGCGTGCCCCGCGCCGACTTCTTCAAGGACACCAAAGCCCGCGTCGCCAAGCTGTTCGAGGTCATCGCCACCAAGCTCAACCTCCCGCCCACGACGCAGCCGCTCGGCCTGCTCATGGCCTCGGGCGGCGCCGGGTCCCAGCCGCCGACGCCGGGCAACACGCCCCTGAGCGAGGACCTGGTGCGCGTCGTCATCGACGCCGACTCGGCCGTTACTCTGGATGGGCGAGACTATGTGAGGGAGCAGCAGCAGCAGCACATGGAGGATATCCCGCCGGCGTCGGCCGTGGACTCGCCGGCCAGCAGCATCGGCAACGGACCGACAACAACAACAACAACAACAACAACAAACCCGCGCAAGCGACGGCGCACCGACGGCAGCGCGGCGCCGCCCGGCGTCGACGACGAGTGGACCGTCATGACGGGCCAGTGGCGGCTGCGCATCCAGAGCTCCCGCGGCGGCCGCAGCGGCGTCGAGTGCGTCCTCGTGGCCGTCAAGCTGGACGCCGTGAGCTCGCAGCTGGGGCGCAACATGGCGAGGGGGTTCCTGGGGAGCTGACCGTCGTCGGGACGGGGGGATGGTTATATATATACGGGTTGCCGTTGTTGGTGTTGTTGATATGTTCAGTCTTGGATAAAGCGAGCTGTGCAAGTGTCGACATGGAAGTGTTGATCTGCCCTGCATATACGTATACACATACCTACTACCTAGTACTTACATACGAATGTTCTTCAATTTGGATACCACCTCCTTTCTTCCAGCCTGCACTGGACCACGCTTTTCATACAAATCGTCTAGGCACATCACGTCTCATTAAACCAACAATTGAACAGTTCATAGATGTGTCATTGTCATGGAAACGCAACAGAGGACAAAGTATACAAAAGGCCACCTCACCGACCCCGAAAATCCCCTATTACGCAGGTGGCCTCTCACCCCTCCTTAGAGAAAATAAAGACATGAGCTTTCGTACATCAAATGCATCATCAATCCGTCCCACGCGAAACAAAAGTCATTTGATCCTCCCAAGCTTTTTGTTTTTCGTTCCAGCAAGCACACACACAAAAACCCGGGTTCCATCGTGGGGAGAAAAGGAGGGGGGAAAACGCCTGGTTCGCCGAGCCAAAAAAGAAAAAGAACAAAAAAAAACCAGAAACCAGAAACCAGAAACCATGCAAGACGGCAGGGGAAAGAGAAAAGGAGAATTTTCAAGGAGCATCACAGACAATCCAGGCTGAGAGGAACTTGGTCACATCGGGAGCGTCACCGCTTCTTCTTAGCAGCAGCAGCAGCCGCAGTCGCACCTGTAGGGGCGCTCATGTTTCTTCGCTCAGTGCCCTCGACCATTTTCCGTCGAGGCGTCATGGTTCCCTGGGCCATGGATCGGGCACGCCCGCGACGCTCTCGGATCTTGGCGAGGGCTTGTTCGCGCGTCATGGTCGGCGTCAGGGCCGGGTTGGTCAGGTCGAACGTGGCCTTGTCGCGGGAGGGGGTGCGCAGACGCTCCGAGAAGGACGAGCCGGGACGGACGGCGCCGTCGTGGAGAGGCACCGATGTCGTCGTCGTCACCGTGTAAAAGGCCGCCGACGTGTGCGGCCGGTCGTCTCCGGGGACCGCTTCCGCTTCCGCCACCGTCGCCGTCTCCGTGTCCGCCTGGGTCTCCGCCTCGGCCTCGGCGCGGGCCGCGGGAGGCACATCGGGCATGGTGGGGATGGAAGGTAGAGGAGCCAAGACCGTCTCGTCGTCTGTGTGAGGGGCGTCGAGCAGGGACGCGAGGGAGGCGCGCTCCTGAGCCAGAAGAGCAAACGACGGGGGCTCGACAGACGGTGTTCGTGCGTACATGCGAGGGTTTCGCTCCCGCTCATCCACCTCGGAGTCGGCAGTCTCAGCTCGGGACTCGGGTCGCGTCTCTTGAATCACTTCCTGGTCATCACTCGCCTTGGCCTCGGCTGCCGCTCGGTTCTGGGCCTCCAGGGCCTCGGCCTCTTGCTCCGACACAGTACGGAAGATGCCTTCCTTGGGACAGAAGATGGTGCTCAGACGAGGGCCCTTCTTTAGTCTATTCATGGCCTTGGGCGTAGTCTCTCCGTCGGCAGCAATGTCGTCGGGCTGAGGCTTGGGCTCCTGGATGCGGGGAGTGGCTGCTCGGTCTTGGAAGTCGGACCTGCTCAGCTTCAGCACCTTGTCGTGGGGGCTCTCGAGGCCAATCGAGCTGCGGCGCTTCGGGCGAGTAAGGGGCTTGGACTTGGCACAGGGGCAGCATCGCAGCTGACACTCGGCCTGGAGGAACTCGACCATCTCCTGGGCGCGGTTGGCTCGTTGCCGCTCGAACTGGAGGCTTGTCGTCAACTCCTCAATCTCCGCCTCGCTCGCCGCCGACGACACAATGTCCATGGTTGACAGCGACACCCGGGGCTGCTTCTTCTTCTTGGGCGAGGCGAACTCATCGTCGGCGCCTTCGGGGGCGGGCAGTGGGATTCGGCCCTCGGCGGCAATGCGGGCGACTTCTTCGTTGGCGGCGGCCGTCTTGAAGGCGTCACGCTCCTGCTCCACCACCTTTATGCGCTCGAGGGCCTGCTCGAGCTGCTCTTGGACGCCGACGATCTGATAGCGCGCCGTGAACGCCTCTTGCTCGCGGGCCTTGCTCCGGTCCTTTTCGCGCTGCAAGTTCTCGTCGTTGATCTTGGCCGTGCTCCGCGCCGACTTGAGTTCTTCTTGTAGCTTGACAATGGTCGATTGCGTCTTGAATGTTTCTTTTCGGGCTCGTCGAATCTCCTTTTCCCAGAGGGCTTGCGTATGGGCATGCGTCTCCTTGGCGCGTCCATAGTTTTCCTGTGGGTGTTAGCAATCACCATGCTTGACCGCTCGGTGCAGCTCACCATCAAGGTTTCCAGTCGTTCGCCGACTCTTCTCTCGCGCTCTTTGCCATCTTCTATCGACTTTCGAAGGCCCTTAGCCTCTTCCTTGTACCTTCGCATCTCCGTCTCGGCCTCCTCACGGCCGAGCATGGCCCGCTTGAGGGCGGCGTCGGCCGTCTTGCGCTCGAGCTGCTTCGACTGCATGGAGACGCTGAGGTTGTTGAACTGGCTGATTTTATCGTGGACCGAGCTGTCACGGGCTTCGCGGCGGAGGTGGGAGAAGATGGATTCTCGCTGTTGATTCACGCGCTCCGGCGTGGAGGGTTGGAGCGGGCCGCCTGGAGAACCAGGTAGGCTCGGGCTTTGAGACATTGTGACGAAGGCGATGGTGTGCGTGTTGTAGTATCCGGTGGTTCAATGGGAGGCTCGAACGCAGTGAGGTTGTAATGGTGCATTAGTTGCTTGAAGTTGGCTTGGGCTGTTTACAGTGTCCCGCCGTCAAGTTTGGTTTATGCCGTAATGGGACCATGGCTCGTTGCTGTGGCGACGGTCTGTCATGTGACGCAGTTGATCAATCTGCGGGACTCCTGAATTTACGTGTAACACGCCCACCGTACACGTACACCCGATGAACCAATCGTGATCGCCTCAGTCTGCTGACCCCGCCGCCAGGGAGTGTGTGGATTGATAAGACCCAATCGACCGATAAGCTCTTGACAAGTTGAATCTTTGTCCAACAGCTCCTCCAACACGAGACACATCAGACCGAGGCCACGAATATCAGACACGCCACCTCGCTTGCGCCTATGCTTGGCATTACGAGAGCCTCCTTTTTACGTACATCTATTTCTATCCCTTTTCCCCCTCGGAACTGAAGAGCCGCAACCTCGAGTCTCTCACCCAGCTTCAACACCATGTCCGACTCGGAACTACGCCAGCGCAAGCCCGTCGAGGCGGAAGAGCCGAAGAAGGAGGCCGTCGCGGACTCTCCGGCCTCGGCGCCCAAGATGAAGAAGACGCGTCGCCCGCGCCGAGACGAGGACGAGGACGACGACTACAGCCCCTGGGTCGACGTGCTCCGGGTCTTGAGCTTCCTCTTCCTGGCCTCTTGCGGCCTCAGCTACGTCATCAGCGGCGGAGAGAGCTGGTGGTGGGGGAAAAAGCACATGCCCGAGGTGTTGAGGTTTGACTACTGGAAGGAGCTGCTCAAGGGACCGGTGCGTTTTCCATGTCGGCCAAGGTTGCGCATGTGTAGGAGCTGACGACGCCCAACAGGACCCCCCCATCTACTTGACCCCCGACGAGCTCCTCCGCTTCGACGGCACCGACGCCGAGCTCCCCGTGTACATTGCCCTCAACGGCACCATCTTTGACGTGTCCAAGGGGCGCAACGTCTACGGCCCCGGCGGCTCCTACCACGTCTTCGCCGGCGTCGACGCCTCGCGCGCCTTCGTCACGGGCTGCTTCCAGGACGACCGCACGGCCGACATGCGCAACGTCGAGACCATGTTCCTGCCGCTCGACGACGCCGAGGCCGACGCCCGCTGGACCGAGGAGGAGCTCGCCGCGCTCCGGGTTGAGGAGCTGGCGGCGGCGAAGAAGAAGGTCAACGACGCGCTGCTGCACTGGGTCAACTTCTTTGGGAAGAGCAACAAGTACAAGCAGGTCGGGTACCTGGTGCGCGAGGACGGGTGGCTCGAGAAGGAGCCGCTCAAGGAGGTGTGCGCTGCGGCGCAGAGTCGGAGGAAGAAGAGGGTTCGCCCTGCGGCGCCTGATGCCTCTGACGCTTCCGAGGAGAAGAAGTAATGCTACCGAGGAGGGTGTGTTGGTGGACATTTAGCGATGCGTTTTGGATAGTCTTTGGTATAGATGATCAATCCACTCAGTCTATATGATCAATTGGTACACATGATCAACTTGTGATTCATTTCAATAAGATACAGTATATAGAAGGTCTAGATCCAATGTACCTAGGCAGTCGGGCGACTTGCCATGTATCGTTTTCCGGTTTACCGGTCCCCGCGTCACAAAAATCCAATGCAGACAACAAAGACACTATTAATGGCTCTTCCAGGAGCTCGCTCTCACTCTCTCGACAAGACTGACTCTCATGTTACACGTTCAGGGGGGAGGGGGCACTTCACAGAAGCGCAAAGACGGCCACCATGGCGAGCAGCGCGGCGGCGGGCGCCGTGAGTCTCGAGCCGGCGCCGGTGACGGTGGTCTCGGTCGACGCGGGGCCGCCCGTCGGCGTCGACGTAGACGATCCGGAGCCCGAGTCGAGCGTCGTGGTGGCGCCGTCGCCGCCGCCCGAGGAGTTGTCGTCGCCCGAGTTGTTGTCGCCCGAGTTGTCGCCGCCCGAGGAGCCGCCGGCGGGGATCTGGTTGGAGTCGGCGACGGACTGGGCGAGGGACTGGTAGTTTTCCAGGGAGCGGGAGGCGTTGGCCGAGGTGCTGGGGGAACAGGTTAGCCTATAGGCATCAACGGGAAAGGGTGTGTCCTGGACTCACTTCTCGTTAATCACCATGGACATGCCGCCCTGGCAGTGCTTGCCCTGGCTGCAGTAGATCCAGACGGGCTTGTCGTCCTTGATGGTAATAGTGTAAGTCGGGATCATGGACTTGTCGGCGCTCGCCTCGACGGGCATGAAGCCCGAGTAGAAGCCCTCGACGCTGGCGTTGACGTTGCCGACGGGCACGCACGGGTTGTCAAAGTTGGACTGCGTGACGGTGTGGTTGCCGACCCAGAACTGGAACTGCACCATGGTGCCCGCCGCCGCCGTGATGCTGCTGGGCCAGTACTTGAGGCCCGTCTGGTTGGTGGCCGACTTGCCGACCGAGACGACCTGCACGTCGATGGCTGCGAGGAGATTAGAGAGTGTAGGTGTAAGTGGAGGACTGCTCAAGAGGCCGTCTTACCTTGGGCTGCGCCGGCAAGGGCAGCGACGAGGAGTGAGGAGAACTGCATGATTGCTTGGTGTGGCGGTGATGATGATAGGTATCAGACTTGGTACAAGACAAGGAACAACTGGCGACTCGCGCTCTCAAGGACTAGCCTCGTTCGAAGAAGAAGAAGAAGAATGAGTGAAGGTGGTGAATTATACAGCAAAGAAGGAGAAGCAAACACAAAAGAAAACTGGCAGTGAAGATGTCGAGCAGCTTGTTTTGAGGATGAGAGGAACATTGTAAAACAGCGGGAAACACTGCCCATTTAAAGCAGTCCGTCGAGGCCTCTCGTCCTCCAAGTCTGTTTCCATCTCATTCTTCCCTCCCTCCCCCCTCCTCCGAAGCACATCTGAAATCCAGGAGCACGCTCGACGTTGCAGTCTCGGCTGCGACGATCCGACCGTGGCTTTTGGCGGCTCGGGTTGCGTAGCGTCGACTTTTGCTGCGACGGGGGCGTCTTGGGATGGCAAGGCTTTTGAAACTCGGGGCTGAAGTCTTTTGCTGGCGGATGCGCCAGACTCCGTCTCTTGTCGCTCGTGTGTTTGGGGAGCGTCGCAGGGCTGACTCGACTTTTGGGCTCCTCTCTACAACGGCGTTTCTGCTCTCGACAAGACAGTTTCAAAAACGTTTGCGCGCTCGATACTGCAGTCTACTAATTGCACATCAATTCGGTATTCTTCATATTTTTGCTGTATTTTTTACAGTCCGAATAGTAGTCCTTCTCAGCGCGCTGAATAACACCACCACCACCACCACCACCACCACCAACTGAGGCTGAGCAAGCGCACAACCGGAGTCGCAGCCACCCGCCCGGACGGAACCGCTGCCGAAATAAAAATACAATCAAAGGTGCAAGTTTAGAGACCGTCACTTGGCCCGGCCGAGTCCTCGGGTCTCCTCCCCCAGGGGTCGCTCGGAAGCCGCTCGTTCCAGAGCCCTCTCCTACACACGCGAGACGACCCCGGTTTCATCGCCCAATGCAACCCTAAGGCACTGGTCATCCGGATCTCGGGACGTGTGCCTTTGCAATCAGGACGGATCTGCCACGTCCTTGACGTATGCCCTTTCATTAGGACGCATCTATCATGCCCTTGACGTATGCCTTGCATTAGGACGAATGTATCATGTCCTTGACGTCTGCCGTGCTTCTGTCCTTGACCGTACCAGACGACGACACCTTTCGCGCGGTGCATCCCTCATTGTAATCTCGCCCTCATCCATGCGTAGGCCCTCAGCCTCGCCCCCAATGCCCCTCCCCAAACACCGTCCCCCCTCACAAGTCCAGCAACAGCTGCGGTGAAACCTTCTCCAGATCCTCAACCTAAACACCAAAGACGTCAGCTCCCGCAACTCTCCCTCCTCCCAGACCCCAAATTCTCATGCATACCTCCAAGAACCCCCCGTCCTTCTCCACCGCCGCCCTCGCAATCGCCTCCCTCACAAACACGTCAAAGTACTTGCCCGCTGCCGCGTTCGCGTCCCTCGATATCCGCGTCGCGTCCTTTGTGAAGAATTCGTGCAGCAGCCGCGTCAGCAGGTCCGCCGGGATCGTCTTTTCCGCCTCTGCCTCCTCCTCTCCGTCGTCCACCATGTGTACTTGTCGCGACCCCGTGGCTTCCGCCGCCGCTTCTTGGTCGTCCAACGATTCGAACGGGTCGCGGGGCTCGGGCTCGGGCTCGACTGTTTTTGCCTTTGCCGCCTTTTTGGTCGTGCCGCTCGGTCGCCCACGGCCAGTGCCAGACGTTTTTTTCGTAGTTTGCTTGGGAGGCATTGTAGGTCGTGCGTGGTTGAATTGGTTTTCTCAGACAGCCCGTGATCACCTTGAAAGTTGCCTTGAGAGACCGCGACACCCCAGGGACGTCACGTGCTTAGTCATGACCCTGTTGCCGACACCCATGGTGTCAACTTTAACAATCACAAAGTCGGTCATGAACCTCACCAGCAGTCACAGGATTGGAACGATATTCAGGTACAATCAAGGGAAATTGCATTGGTGTATAATTACAGCGACCTAGAGAGGACGGCAAAGCAAGATGAAAAAAGACGCCAAGCCAATGCCAGTCTAACCCGCGAAGAGAATCCGTTGCAGAAAACCACGCATCTGGGTATTCATTACAACTTTCCTCTTCCTGCACGTCGATCTCGCCCTTTTTTCTCAACCGGCGGGCATCATTTCCAGTCCGCAGACGAGATTCTCCCCATTCACTCTTCTCTCCCAAGGGAACTTCTATACAGTAAAAGGAGTTTACTTGAAGGCCTTTCCGAAGAGGAGGACCTGGAGCTGATCGTAGATGGACAGAACACCAGCACCGGCGACACCACGGAGGATGTTGGCACCGGCACCCTTGAAGAGAGACTTGACACCCTCCTTGGCGACGATCTGCTGGGCAGCGTCGAGAGTGTTCTTGTACTTGACGGCCTGACCAGAGGTCATCATCATGCGTCGTCGGATGGTGTCGAGAGGGTAAGAGGCGATACCGGCACCGGTGGTGACGAGCCAGCCCAGAGCGAAAGAGGCAAGGAAGTTGTTGGCCAGGTTGCCGACGAGGACAACGGGCTTGATGGAGTCGTACATGCCGAAGTAGAGACCACGGTAGACGATGATACCAGCGACGGAGGGCATGAAACCACGGTAGAGACCGGCAATACCGTCAGAGGCGAGAGTCTTCTTGTAGACATCGACGAGACCGTTGAACTGGCGATCACCACCACCCTTGGCGTTCTTGGCATCGTTGGCAAGACGGGTACGGGCGTAGTCCAGAGAGTAGACGAAAAGGAGTGACGTGGCACCAGCAGCACCACCGGAGGCAAGGTTACCGGCCATCCACAGGGCGTAGCCATCACGGTCCTTCTTGTAACCGAACATCTTCTTGAACTTGTCACGGAAGGCAAAGTTCAGAGCCTGGGTAGGGAAGTATCGGATGACGTTGGCAGTGTTGCCTCGCCAGAGGGACATGACACCCTCATCAGCGATGGTGCGCTTGAAGCATTCACCAATGCCGGCATACTTGCGGTCAAGACGACCCTGCTTGATCATCTCATCCTGTTTTAATTGTCAGTGTAAGGCTCAACTGAAAAATTGCGAGGCCTGCAAGGATGTCGTCGCACGTGACAACAGAGAAAATCTTCTTTGAGCCGCAGGACGACAACATCAAACAATGGCCACGGAAGACGTCATTACGAACCTGGTTCTGGATAAGGAGCTTGACGCGCTCGATGGGAGCGGCAGCGGTCTTCGAGACGGCGGCGGAAACACCACCCACTATCAAGGTTGTCAGTATTATGTCGGATCGGGGCGGTCAGCGACAGCAAACACGAGGCGACGTCGGTCGTCTCGGGTTGTGTTGTGACGAGGTTGTGAGACGAGACATACTCAGGAAGTCGGCCACGAAGGGCTGTGAGAAGACACGTTAGCCTTTGGCCTGAAAAACTGAAGCTTGCTCCGTTTCTGCTCGGCCGACCGGCGGCGATGCGATAGAGGCAATGGGGCGAGAAGCGAGCTCGACATTTGCAGCAGGCGTCAAGAAGCTGTCGAGAAGCCAATTGAGGTGTGCAATCGAGTCCAGCAGGCTCGGATCGATGAAAAAGCCAGCTATCGCGAACGCGGCATTTGAAGCGGTTGCCCGCGGCCGATGCAAGAAACAGAAGCAGGGGGTCGAATTGTAGAACTTACCGGCATGCCCAGAACCTTCTGTTGCTCAGCCATGGTGACTATTGCTTTCCCTTGAGAAGAAAGGATTGAGGGGAGATGGAGAGATGAAGAGAAAGGAAGAAGGAGTGGGAAGCCGAGCGAAATAAATGTGCGCGGGCGGGAGGTTTATGGGGGAGAGGGAAAAAAAAATTGGGATCCATGGATCTGGAGCAGAGGCGCTTTTGAGCGAGCGAATGTTCCCGGCTCGCGCTAAAGGGAGCTGGGGCCCCCAGCATCTCTCCAGTCTTCCACGGCAACAGCGCTGTGGCGGCCTGAGGCCACAGCCTCACCGGGCAGCCAGCTCCAGCCTGTGAGAGGTCCAAGGAGGCGTCGCCGGCCAATGGGGGCCGTTGGAGCGCCTCAGAGTGGGTCCCAGACATGCCTGCGCCAGCCGGCTGCCAGATTGAGATCCCGATTTTTTGTCGCCCGCCGAGACCTAGACCCGTCCGGTCTGCGAGCATGGACACTGTACAGAAAAGCGGCAACGGAGGAAGGGACCATCGGGACAGCCATTGCGGTGCGACGAGACTCCTTATCAAAGAGGAAATGGGCCCGATAAGTCCTTCCTATTCATCTCGTTGCAATGTGCGTTTCTCTTCTCAATTGGCACCCAATTCTGTCCCGTCCCCTCTGAGATGAAGAGAAAAACGCCCATCTAGGACAGTGCAACATCAGCTTGCATCCATCGCATCCATGTCACCGTGTCCACGTCGCTGATACTGGCACCCCAGTCCATCCTGTCTCACGGCCTCCATCCGCCGTGGCCACTGCGGCCTTTAGCGGTCACAGCGCCCTCCCTGCCACGCTCAGTGCTGCCGTTTGGGGAGGGCTTCCACCGTGCCAGGTGCGTCATTGGATCTGGGTTTCCGCTGTTGGTCCCTGGGGCCGGCAATAACAGGTCTTGGGCTCTCGAAAATTTCCTCCCAAAGACCAAGAAACAAGCAACGAACCTAGACAAAGCAAGCATCTAAACAAGATCCCTCGCTGGTCCGTCCCCGTGATGACCGGGTTTGTCGGTATTTGCTTGTCCCATGCTCAAGCAAAAAACATTGGTAATCATCCGCAATGCCAATGGTTCAATTCCTCCATCCGAAGAAGCATGTGTTGCCGCCAGGCTGTCACCGAAGCACCTATGCAAAACCCCAGAGTGGACACAATGGAGGCGCAAAATTTGATGCCCTCCTATCCATCGCCAGCTTGCCGGTCTAGCGCTTGGAAGCAGTTTTGCTTCTCCCGCCCTGGCCCCTGAGTTCCACCAGCGGCAAGCAACAGGCTCTTGAAGCCGAGCTAAAACGCCTTCAAGGGGGTGTCGCTCGGGGGGACCTCCAACTAATATCTCACCGCGGACGCGGCCTCCGTGAAAAAAGCCTGTCGCTATTGACGCGCGCGGTGCCCTGTCATGGCAGTGGCACCCTTTGAACCGAAGGGCAATCCGCCGCCACCGAACCGAACGGCGCCTCACTCGTGTTTCCTGAAATAAGTCCAGGCCTTCGTAATCTGCCCGTCACCGTTGGCCTCGGCATCAAGATGCTGACTTGGTACGGACCGTTGCAGTACTGTGTGGGCCAGCCCATAGTCGTACAGTGTACGTATCGGCAAAGAATTTTCGCCCACGGGCTAGGGTCTTCGTCCTGACTCTTATCTCTCGGTGCATCCGACTCGATGGCGTCAATCATCAGCAATGCTTTCGTCCAACCGCCTATTGATGCGGAGGGATTTTCCCAATTGCCTCAACCTGCACTGTGCGACCAGACTTTTCCCGGTTTGATACATCGCATTTGATCTCGGGACCCTGCAAGAAGATTGCGCCGATCTGTCCAGACCCAATTGACCTATGAAAGAGCGGCCTCGTCGGAAATTCAGGGTCCACTTTCCGGTTTTTTTTTTTCACGCCCAAGGATTTCAATTGAGGCGTCCCTGACGCAGATTCATTTGGAACTGGCATTTGGCTATTTGCGCCTTGGTGAGATGTTTGTTGTCCGTATGACCGAGAATAGACGCGGTCATGGCTGACAGTGCGGCTATAGAGCGATTTTCCTGCATTCCTTGACCCGTTATATATTGATATTCTAAAGCTATTCTCCTTTACCTTCATTTATTGCTCACGTCAATCCCATCACCAGTGTGCGTGGGGCTGACTCGCGTGTCCTCATCTCGACGGTGAATACATAAGTGTCATCCAAGTGGACGAATGCGATGGAACATCGATGCAACGAGGTGCAGGACGACAATAACGTCTCCACGATGAAAGAATAAGAAGCAGTTTACTTTGAAAGCCAGCAGGCAGTCATCATCCACGAGGTGATTCTCTGGGCAGTGATGCCCATTCCACCCCAAGGCAAGGCCTATTCCAGCAAGTTGGCCAGAGCATAACTACTAGTGCTTGAAGTCAAGAACCGCTCCCTTCTTAAACATCCACATACTCGCTCCTCAATACCTTAACAAGAGTTAGCAAGTGTAGTTCAAGCCAGGCAAGGGAAACGAGTATGAGGAACGCGGTTCAGAAGATGCCATGACATGAAGGAGAATCTGAAGCTCAGAAACCCTAATGCTTCGAGGGTACCAAAGTGAGAGTGGTGGTGCTGTAGTAGACGGCTCATTCCTCAGATAGCCAACCTAGAGCTCAGATTACAGTACTTGGTCTATGTCAGCAACGTCGGTCAGGGAGTTGTGTGTGCCAGGTAGTTGGTCGGCGACTAACATTGACCATGCGAATATCCCGCCTAGTTATGCATGGCAATATTAGTTGGTTGGTTGGGTCGGCCCAGGGGTGGGAGGTCTGGAGTGTGCAGTCGAGTGATGGAGGGATAAGCTCCTCAAGTCCCCAAAACCCAGCTGGGCTAACACAGCAGCAGTCTCTTTCGAAGGAAGACCAAGTTGACATGGCCAACGAATCTGACGGAGGTTCCCAACTTAAAGGCTCGAGTAGCTATAGTATTAAAGGAAACTCGCAAGGACTGCTCGTGGGCTTCCAAGTGGATGTTGAAACAACCCAGACGAGAGCTTCGAAGCCAGGGTCCATCGATGTCTCGATATATCTGATCATTCAATCAGGCAATTCCCCATCCGGTGTCTCGAGCACCGGCCAACTACGGCTTCCGAATGCAGGTTGAAGCTTCAGCTTTCCCAGGAAGCCAACAACAGCAGAGCATGAATGTATTAACTCCAGTGAAGGAGAAGAGCGAGACTTGAGAAACAGATGAGATGGTAGATTTGGAGGAAAGACCGGGACGGGGCACGAGTGGCAGCGCTCGCATATTATGCCTAGAATAGCGGTGATAACCTCAATATTGAGAATCCTCCCTCCCACATTCGATAAGAAACGTGCACTGGGGGCCAAGAATCGACTAGGACCCGCCTATCAACACTATGCGCCGTTGCATCCCGTCCGTGTCTGGCTCGGAGCTTTCCAACCCGAGATCAACTTGTCGTAGCCCAGTAGTATTGTGCTCCGAAGCAATCTCGGAATGGCTTCATGTTACAGTCGGACAACACAAACCCTTGTAACCGTAGCATGCCTTGTCCTCCGTCAAGAGACTCTCGGGTATGTGAAACCATATGGGACGCAAATCCAACAGCCTTCACACAGCCCAAGCCAGTACCGTCGTGGACACAGGCCCCCTTCGCCGCCGCCGTCACTGGGTGTGCACAAAGTTGTGGTCATTTGAAGATCTTTCATTCCGTTGCCATAAATGCTAAAGCGATCCGGTCCCTATGCTACACCGAGCATGAAAAGCGTCCCAACCAGGCTTTTTGTTTTTGCCTTTCAACACCTCCAATCCTGCGGTCTGTCTATCGTTCAGACCACCCACACTATCGTGAGACTCGATTCTTTTCGTTATTGGGTTTAGTCCGAAGCACCGACGGCGCGGGCTGCATGTTCAGTCAGTATTCGTTCGCAAGGGACAAAAGTCGTGGCTCGTTCAAGGGAAAGGCGCGCATACTGTAGATCTTCATCTTGCTGTGCGTGACCACAGGCTTGATGATGCCCTTCTCCTCGAGGTCGGCGATGCACTGGCGGGCCAGAGAGCCGTTGATCTTCAGTCGGTCGACGAGGGTGGCGACGGTGACGAGGCGGTAGGACTGGACATCCTTGTTGAGCTTCTCCGACGTGGTCTTGTCGAGGATGACGGCGTGCTGGGCCTTGTCCTTGACCTTGCCCTTGGACCTTTTAGGAGTTGGGTGAGTTTCGCGAGCGGCAAACGACGGTGCGTCCGTACTTACCACTTCTTCTTTTGCTTCTTAGCTCCAGCAGCAGGCGCCTATAGCGAAAAAATGTCAATCAGCTGTTCATCGTGGCCGCGTGCGAGGGCATCTTGGCACATACCATTTTGATCTGATATGCTGTCGACGACGGGGTGTGGAAGACAGGAAAATGTGGTGATGCCGATTTGCAGAACTTCCCACTTGGAGAGGCGCCCCCCTCTCCCAGCCGAACTTCACCCAGGGCAGCCGAGCCCTAAAGTTGGAGAGGGCATGAAGCGTTACCCGAATTTTTGGCGGATTCTGATTCGCCGTGTGGGCCAGCGCACCGAAATTTCAACCTCTCTAACCCGAGCCCACCTTCAACTTCACGAAAATAACCATCTCGACAATCCGCAGTACTAACCGCAGTGCCCGTCAGTCCCAGAACCCACGACTGCAACAGCAAACATGTCTGACGCCGGCGAGATCGAGGTCGAGTCCTCCGCCCTCTACGAGGTGCTCCCCAAGGATGTTGTCAAGGAGGTTGGCAACGTCAAGCTCTTCAACAAGTGGGACTACGATGTCGAGGTCCGCGACATCTCCCTGACGTACGTTGAGAGAATCCTGCCCTGGGAATGCCTTCAAACGCGGGAGCGCAACTTGCTGATCAGAATCGCCTCGACAGTGACTACATTTCCCTGCGAAACCCCGTCTACGTCACCCACACCGCTGGCCGATATGCCACCAAGCGATTCCGCAAGGCCAACTGCCCCATCATTGAGCGATTGACCAACTCGCTCATGATGCACGGCCGCAACAACGGAAAGAAGCTCATGGCCGTCCGCATCGTTGCCCACGCCTTCGAGATCGTACGTCCAAAACCCGCGACTTGTGCACAATTTCTTTGTGGCAGCACGACTGACTTAGGGCTTAGATCCACCTCATGACCGACCAGAACCCCATCCAGATCGCCGTCGACGCCATTGTCAACTGCGGCCCCCGCGAAGACTCTACCCGAATCGGTTCCGCCGGTACCGTCCGACGACAAGCCGTCGATGTCTCCCCCCTCCGCCGAGTCAACCAGGCCATCGCCCTCCTCACCATCGGCGCCCGCGAGGCCTCTTTCCGCAACGTCAAGTCGATTGCCGAGTGCCTCGCCGAGGAGCTCATCAACGCCGCCAAGGGTTCCAGCAACTCTTACGCTATCAAGAAGAAGGACGAGCTGGAGCGTGTGGCCAAGAGCAACCGATAAAAGGTGCAAATGTGGATTACGACGGGAGGGGTTGCGGCTTTGGCGTGGTTCCGGAATCTTTCAGAATTGCATTTTGCGTTCATCGGGTCTGGGAACGAGGCTATGGATTGTCTTGGGTGACTCTAGAGTCTCAATAAAAAAAGTCAGACTCCTTGAGAGTTCAAATCAAGTTTAATGTCTCTCGTCCCATATGATACTCGCGTGACTGTTTCACCAGTACGGGGTGCCCGATCAAGGAGAGGAGAGTCGTGTGTGTGGTGGCCCTGGTTCTATTGCTCCCGCCTTTGTTGTCTATCCATGGGAATCATCGCGCCATAACTCCTAAACGGGATCGAGGTCCCTAAGCCTTCTTCTCGACGTCTAGGCGCTGGAACATGCCAACGTGCGGTATGCCCTCCTCCCACCACTCGCCCATGGCCTCGTCCACTCGGAACCCCCATTTCTCCCACACGGGGACGACCTGCCTCTGGGCGTGGACGCACACCAGGCCCTTCCATCGGGGTATCTCCTTGTCGTTGGAGGCGCCCACCTGGCGCAGGCCGAGCTCCTTGATGCTCGGGTCAAAGTAGGACGGGTTGGCCTTGACCCAGCGCAGCAGCGTGTTGACGAGCAGGCCGGCGATGCGGTGGCCCCGGAACTCCTTGATGACGGCCAGGCGGCCCAGCTTGAGGTACGGCTCCTTGCCGTCGTGCAGCGTCGTCGCCCGGTCCACGCCAAAGACCTTTTGCGGTATCAGCTCGGGAGCGCCGCCGGCCCCGGCCCCGGCCCCGTCGCCGTCGCCGTTCTGCCGCCCCCCGGCCTCGCCCCGCAAGACGCCGTTCCAGTACTCGCCGCCGCGGGCGGGGTGCGGCTCGTGGGGGAAGGGCACCAGGCGGATGGTCCCGATGGGCACCGTGTGCGTCGAGCTCGCGCGCGGCTGCACCACGTTGCCCTGGTCGTCGCGCACCTCGGGCGCCTCGCGCCGGTTGACGCTGGCGTAGGCGACCCAGTGGCAGCACCGCGGGTCGTCGGCGTCGAACTCGTTCTCGGCGGGCACGCCCTGCTCCGCGACGAAGACCTTCTCGCGGACCTCCATGGCGTCGAGGAAGGCCGGCGGGATGGTGGCGGGCTGGGCGTCGCGGGGGGCGCCGTGTTGGAACCCCTCGAGCTTGCTAGGCTCGAGGAAGTTCATCAATGGGGTGCCCATGTCGGTAGTTCTGTGGTGCGGCGATGTGTGTGTCTATGCCAAGGGAAGGGCAATGTGAAGGGTAAATCTAGGCCTCGTTGAGTTGATGGACGAGAAGAGAAGAGGGAGGGTACAAACAGCGGGTGCCTGTTCAGTCCGTGACGGTGCAGGGCAAACAGAGAAAAACCGTTCGGTCAAAACTGAAGGGTCCCAAGACTTGCAAGAGGCGTCAAGGCGGGTTTGCCGTGATCAGGCTGAAGCTCCCAGGTTGGGTTCCGGTGCCGGCTTCATGTGGGCTTTAAATGCCGAAGGCCACGGGGAGTCGGAGGGCAGGAGTGGATCTGCCTGGGCGCGCCCTTCGGAGGTACGTATCTTTTGACTCCGGCTTTGGTGGAGCCTCCAGGGTAGGAGATTTGCGACATTGCATTTCTGCCTCGGACGAGAGCGAATAGATCTACCAGACGCAGGATCCATTCAATGCGGGATTGTGCGCTGTTTCCCTGGCTTGGATGCCTTGGAAAATCTGAAATTCGAAATACCTAGTTTGCTAGGTCACGAGGCCGTGGCGAAAGACACATCCAAGTACACCTCTCGGTCATGTCCCACTCAGTACCTAGTACTCGCGGAGCACCTTTCGATATGGACTCATCACGCAGCACAAGATCCATCATACACGTGCACATTACAAATAAACCGACTGATACACGAAGAGACCACTCGCTTGCATTGCTATATACATCAACCCTGTAGCTATTTCTCAAAAAGATGTATCTCATTGCCCAAGGCAACAAGCCAAGATACGTCCCCCAAGCCGAGACCATACCTCGGATGGACACACGCAAGGCCGTATTCTCATTGAAACTCACTGACTCCCACCCCCCAACGCTGCTGTCCCTTGGCAGCCGAGCCACTAGACCTCGGCATTGGCCAAGTTGGAAGCAAAGTTGGCGTTCTTGAAGGGAACGTTGGCGTCGCCAAAGTCGGTGTCCTCCAAGGCGGTGCGGGCGGCCGTGGTCAGGCTCTCCCAGGCGATGAGGGGCTGCTGGCCGCCCTGGGTGCTGGTGAAGATGCACTGGTGGTTGGCGGGCCAGTAGCTGATGTAGCCCACCAGGGGGCTGTCGCCGGAGAAGGTGCCCGAGCTGGAGGTGCTGTAGCCGCCGTGCTGCGAGACGGCCATGCCCGAGACGGTGGCCGAGGCGCTCTCGCCCGTGAGCCACACGACGGCGTTCTCCCAGTCGTGCCGGTGGCCGAGGCCGCTGCTCGGCGAGTCCTTGGGCATGTACCACGAGTACATGATGCCGAACTGCCCGTTGTACGTGGCCCCGCGGACGTAGACCTGGCCGGTGCTTGAGCTGCAGCTCCCCGTCGAGGTCCCGGTGGGGGAGAGGCCGCCGCTGCGAGTTTGCTCGTGTTAGTAGCCGAGGCATTGGGGGGGGGGGGGAGAGCGGGTGATGAGAAAAAGGTGGTTATACCTGGTGTTGCCGTCGGCGTCGACGGCGGGGAAGGGGACACAGCCGTCGAAGACCTTGAGGTACGGCTTGTACTTGAGGTACAGCTGGCCCGTCACGTTGTTGGGGACGGCCTGGGAAAAGCCAACGACCTCGTCGTGGCTGATGACGGAGCGCTTGTCGACCTTGACGGCGGCGCCGGACACGGCCGTGGCGGCAATGGCCAGGCCGGAGAGGAGCTGGGAGAGCTGAACCATGATGGAAGTCGAAGAGAGCGAGGGAGGAAGGAAGGAATCCGAGGCGAGTTGGCTTGGTGCGTGTTCAAACTCCAAGCGTTGAAGGTGCTCGGCAGACTGGACGGATTTATATAGGTTTTTCGGAGCCTCGTGGTACTAGTATCGCGGACTCGTAGTTCGAACAAAAAGAGCGGTATATCCTGTACTATCTCGGTGAACGAAACTGAACAATGGCAGAAACTATGCGCCTCGAAGCAGAGGGACGGCCATCTTATAGCTCGAAAGCGTGGTCGGAGCTCGTGGTGCGATTGGGTCGACGACGGCATCAAGCCCTTCCCCTTCCCCCCCTGGAACCAGGTAACGGTCGAGGTAACGGTCGGCCGTGGATGGCATTTTCATGGATTGGCGGATCTTTGGGAACAGAAGACGGGCCGGTACCTGAAGCCCTGAAAGAGGGAAGGGTTTCCCTGATGGGGAATCTTGGACCGGTAGCAAGGCCCGCGATGTAACACGCGGCTTGTGGGGTACGGCTGAGGGACCCAGGACGGGAGGAGGGGGGACTATAATTATGGCCTGTGATAGTTCGGTTGATGGACTGATGAGGGGGACTATAAGTTGTGGTCGTGGTAATAAGAAGACGATGGGGGATCGGGTTGTTTTTACGATTACGACGGGGACGCGGTAATTGCGTTGTGAGGAGAAAGGTTATATACGAGAAATCCTATGGTGGTTTGTTTCGTATAGGGCGGACGGTTTAATTAAGGCACGTGAAAGACATGGGAAAGGCACAAGACGTGGAAAAAAGAGTCGGAAGGGCGAAGACGGGAAATTCGGACGACGGATGTGAGGAGAGGTCACAAGAAGCTGTGTGATTGCGGTAGTCCTGAAACAGTCAACTCTCCGAAGGCGAAAGAGACGGAACAGAGCAAGCCCCGCATATATAGCCAAGGGAATATGGCGATGCACGACGGCAGACGACTCGAGGTCCGGACGGACCGATACAGAGTGTCTGGCGGTGCCGAGAATGCCGTGACATCGAGTGAGACTGTGAGACAGATGGACTCGGGACTCGGCGAGCGGATGCATCATGTTGTGCACCCGTGGAAGGGTGTCCTCAACTGCCGAGCAATTGTGCATCAGTCCAATTAGTGTCCGTGGTAGTTGGACATATCCGCAGCCTTGCATTCGCCTAGGCCTGTCAGACGAAGCGGTTGGGCAACCCATCAGGTCAGGCTGCGTCAACGGGCCTTCCCAAGCTTGATCCCTGCAAAGCTGACCAAAAGAACTGCGACGAGCCGAGCGTGATGGAAGGGAACGACGACTTTTGACATGTGGCTGATTATAGGAAGAGGGAGGGGGGGGGGGGGGATCGTATTATATCCGCACGAGCGCCGTCACTTTTTTTTTCTTTTTCTTTTTTGACGTGCAGATGCGATCAAGCACATGACAGCCGCAACTGTGCTTGCTGTCGAGCTCGTCGCTGCAAGGCTTGGTTGGTGCCTTGGCAAGCATTAATAGAGCTCCAGACAGCTGCATGCTTCGACTATTCACTGGGCAAGATCCGGAAACGGGAAACGGGCGGCGGATGGTGACGGCCAAGATGATTGGCATGCGGGTTTGATACGAAGGACGAATAGAGTTGCCGCCTCTTCCCGCCTCCCGGTTTTCCCGTTTTCCCGTTTTCTCGTTTGCTCGTTTCTCGCCTCCCCCTTCCCGTCGCGGTGGATGGTGGATGAGAGGCGATGGAGATGGAGACGGGCTGGGAGGTGGAGGAAGAAGGATTGCAACCCTTGAACGCACGCATGCGGAATGGAGAAAACAAGCTCTTGGGATGTGACTTGGGATGAATTGGCTTCGGCCTTTGGAGGGGGCGGGGGATCCATCTGATGTGTTGGCTCTCACGTTGGCTTCCGGCACGAGCCATGTCGACTCCATCCGCACCGGTATGTAAGAAGGACTGGGCGCGGTTTGGGTTTCGAGGAGTGATGATGGTTGATGATACGCGAGAGAGAGATAGACTCCAAGTGGTACGGCGTTTGAGAGTCGTCAAAAACCTCTAACTCGTTCAAGGAGGTCGTTGCAACGGGTTTAGCCTGCCCGACGAAACCGATTTATTAAAAATTAAAAATTAATTACCTGCCGTGAACCATGCCGCGTCGTTCGCTGTTCCCCCGACCAGCAGCTGCATGCTGCAGGAGAATGCTACAGTGCCCTTTTTACACGCAGATGCGAGACAGGTGGTCATCGACGCACAATCAAGTGCTTTTTAGTCCTTTTACCGCCGAACGCATCAAACCCCATGAATCCCCCATGGCGGAAAGCCCATTATTGGACCGTCCCACGGTTGCAGAACGGCAGCCCACCGTGTGTCAATCTCGGCCGCGCCACTGAACGCCTGGTGCGGATTCCGCACGCGTCTAGCCCGTTTTTTGTTTTCATTTTGCCTCTTTGGGCCAAGTCAAAACAGGGTGAAATTTCGCTTTTCCTCGACCCCCCGTTACAGAATTGTTGTCGATCTTACCGTGGGCGTGATACAGTGGCCAATGTCTCGAGTGCAGTGGTCGAAAAGGTACCCGACTCATCTTCACTGACTTCAGCCACCACCACCACCACTTTGTCACACCTGCTACGGAGTACCGGCCACAGCAGCCACCTCCTCCTCCACCTCCTCCACGCCCCGATCGACCCTTGTTCGTTGCCAGCTGCTAGCACCCGGTGCGCGTTTGGCAGCTTTTGGCTTGTGTTCAGGGGTTTCACCTTTTTTTTCTTTTTTCTGCATGTTTCTGGGAGGCCCTGCGCGCTGCAGCCAAATGCATCTCTTTGGTTGGACTTTGGAATTCTTCATCCAACTCTAGTCGGACGCTCTCCGTCAAGCTCGCAGCCGTCGGCCCTTCTTCTTCTCTTCTCTCGTCCCTTCTTCTGCCGTACGCCTTTAAATCACCCCTTTCCTACGTCGTCTACCGCAGGATTCCCCAACCCATGCCCTCGCAATTGGCTGTCGCGGCCCCTCCTCGTCCTCCATCGCGCCACGATCCTTGATGCATCGTCGAAACCCGCCTCCACGCTTCTCTTCTCCCTACCGTCGACGATCAACTCCCACCTCCCTCAACGCTCCCCCCCCGCCGCGCCGCGAGCCGAACTCTCCCAACGACCCGAACCCAATCGCCTGCGAAGCTACTTCCCGGGGGTTACATCGAGTTGCCTCCCACTTACAGAAACTCCTCGTCATAGTGAGGTCGACCTTCGGTGCCTCTCAATGCCCTGGCAGCCTCTCCCCCGCATCGCCTTCGCCGTTGCGACCTTTCCCTTTCCAGCCTCGAGTCCGGCCGACCTGCCGCTCGAAATCGGCGATGAGCTCTACATCATCGAGGAGACGCCAGACGGCAACTGGCTGCGTGGCTACCTCGTAGCCCCCCCAAGCCTGCTGGCCGGTCTCACCTCGGTCAAGGGCCAGACCCTCGAGGCCCGCGTCTTTAGTGGCATCTTCCCCCGGAGCTGCGTCGAGGTGCGCGAGATGCTTGGGGAATCCGAAAACGGCGACGACGACGCGAGCGACGCTACCACCACATCCAACGGAGACGTCCGTCCCGCAAGCGACTCTGCCAAGAGCGGCGTCACGAGCGGCTCGACGCGCAAGACGAAGCACGACGGAGACAGACTGACGGGCTCGAGCAAAGGCAGAACACCCTTCAGGGAGCTCCCCAACGGAACTCTGGGCACCTTGTCCATCCCCATCAGGAGAGACCCCGATGCGCCGCGACCTGCCGCGCCCGTACCCATGCTCAAGATTGGAGACGAGACGCCGACTTCCGTCTCGGAACCCCTGGTCGACGAGATCGCATCATGCCTCCGAGAATGGCACTCGACCAACCTGCACCAGCTCCTGCTCTCGAGACAATACAGCCGCTTAGACGACATTTCGCAAATCATCAACCGCCTGAATCTCCACCGCCAACAATTCCTCTATAATGTCCTTACCGCCCACGAATACGACCGACTACGAGAGCAGACCGTATGGGATCTGGTCAGGGTCAACAAGCTCTGCGGGGGAGAAGTGATAGTGCGGGACCCCGAGGCTCGCGGTCGCATTCTCACGGCCGACGACTGTGTCGTCAACGTCACTAAGCTGCAATCTGTCATGAGCCTCTTGGACGAGCCTCCTCAATCGGCGGTCGAGTTGACGGCCCTGCACCATCTGCTGGTGGATGTCAAGGGGTTTGCTGGCGTCTCTGGGGAAGAAACCACCTTGGTCGTCTACCTCGTTTGCAAACCTCAGCACGACAAGCCCTATACGCTCTCGGAATCCTTCACCATTGTGATTCCTCCTGGAGGGTCCATTGGAAACCTGACCAACGACGTCCAGAGCAAGATGCTCTTCACCGACCTGTCATCGCAAGACATTGGCGATATTCCGGCTGCCGAATCGGAGCTCTACCTGGTGGTCAAGGTTGTGGCCTCTCAACCCGTAGCCGCAGTCAAGCCCCCTTCTCGATCAGGGACTGCTCCCGCGAGCGCCTTCCCCGGATCGCCCCTGAAGCCAACTTCTTCTGGCGGCATGAAGTCTTCTAGGAGAAGCTTGATGTGGGGTGGGAAGAGTTCAAGATCGGGCTTTTCAAGAAGCGGCCCGGGGAGGATGGATTCGGTGACGGAGGGCGACGAGCGACCGGCGACGAACGGAAACGACAGCCGAGACGGACAGTTGCCTCCAAGCACCGGCGGCTCGAGAAACGGGAGTCCACCAGAGACGACCCAAGTGGCGCAGCGAACTGTCGGGGTTGGTGTCCTGAGGCTCAACTCCATCATGAAGCAGGAGGAAGAGGTTGAGCAAGTCATGAATGTCTGGTCAGAGTCTTCACGAATTGCCGGCGAAAAGGAGGCGGGCGATGACTGGGAACCCTTGGTCAAGGAGCTGCTGCGCAGTCCCACGGGACGTTACGAGAGGTCGAGAAGAGGTGAGCGATTGCAGGTGCAGCTCAGAGGATTCAACCACGGCGACGCGGATTCCTTGATCAAGGCCACGCCGACTCTTCTCTCGGGCATCTCCAAGACGCACAAGATGGGCTTCTCTGGCGCACCCACGAAGCCCCGTTCGGACATCTATCTCACCCTCAACGACGCAGTCCTCGCCAAGCAGAACCTGCTATCTCGGTACGGCGGAAGCGCGACGTCGATGCCTTCCAGCCTCCACGGAGGCAACCTGCAGATTACCTTGGAGGTCAGGAAAAGCTCCGGGGAGCGGATAGAGAACTGCATCCACACGTCGTCCAACACGGAGGCCTCGACGACTTTCAAGTCGGTAGCGACAAACAGGGGCGGAAACTGGGAGCAGACGCTGCGGCTGTCGCTGTCACCAACCGATGTCCCGAATGCTCACGCGGTCATGTTCCTCTCCGACATGCCGAACCCCCCCTTTGCCGTGGCTCACATTCCCCTGTGGGATCATCAAGCCTTTATCCGCGACGGGCTCCACGGGCTCTTGCTCTATAAGATAGACGAGAACACGTCGACGCCGCTGCCGGGTCCTTCGGGCAAAGGGGGCTATCTGGCTCTCCAATGGAGCCCTCGAGGCAAGGATGAGCATTCTGCCGAGGTCACGGGGCCGCTTGCCATTCTCCGCGTGGAAACGTATCTCTGCAGCACGAGGTTCTCCCAGGACAGGGTGATTCTGGGGCTGTTGAAGTGGAAGGAGGTGCCTCGGGAGGAGGTGCCGGGCTTGCTACGGCAGCTCATCTTCGTTCCCGAGATTGAGGTTGTCAAGCTGCTCAGCGACGTGCTCGACGGCCTCTTTGGCATCCTCGTCGAGTTTACCGGCAACGACGAATACGAAGACCTGGTCTTTACGGCTCTAGTCAGGGTCTTGAGCATCGTCCACGACCGCAGATTCAACCTCGGGCCCCTGGTCGACCAGTACGCCGAGACGCAGTTCAACTATCCGTTCGCTACGCCGTGCCTCGTCCGATCCTTCACGCGGCTGCTCCAGAACCCGACGCACTCGGAGACGGCGCGGAAGCTGCGAGCCACGTTCAAGGTCGTCAAGCACATTCTCAAGTTCATCACGCACGCGCGAGGCCAGCAGAAGGCAAAGGAGGCTGGAATCGGAATCACATCCAGCACCACGGGGTTTACGCGAGATCTGCGCGCAATTTTTAAGGCTCTTGATGCCATGATGCGCAATCCTGCCCCTGCCCTCGTCGGCAGCCAGACGTTGGCGGTGCAGCACTTCCACCAGTGGTTGCCGGAGCTGTCGGGCCTCTTGACGACGGAGGAGATCCTGCACATCGCCATCGACTTCATGGACTCGTGCACCGAAGTCAAGGGCAAGCTGATCCTGTACAAGCTGGTGCTGATCATCAACTACGGCAAGCTGGACCTGTTTGCACACCCCGACCAGAAGGCGGCGCTGAGCACGAACACGGTCCGATGGATCTCGCCTCACTGGGGCCACGCCGACTTGATGACGGACCAGTGGAGAGACCAGATCCGTCTGTGTTGCTCGGTGCTGGCCAGCCAGACCGACTACCTGGGCTCCAACATTCCCGACCACATCCCCAACATCATCGACTCGTATCTCGCCGTCCTCGCCGCGCCCCCCAACCGGAGGAACCGCCTGTCGCTCCTGTTCCCGTGTACGTACCCCTTCCCCGCCAAGACGGTGCCCAACGACCTGGACTTTGACGAGGCCTTGGTGGAACTGTCGGCCGTACTGTCCGCCATCTCCAACGCGCCCTCGGGCATGCAGATCGAGCTGGCCGACGGCGACCTCGCTGCCGTGCTGGAGAACCTGCTCCGGGTGCAGATGAGCATTCTCAAGGGCGAGGCGTATCCCACCGACTGGCTCAGCGTGCACATCCATCACCACAAGTCCATCATGCGCACCCTCCAGTACCTGGCCGGCATCATGCTGGATTCGTTCCTCCCGGACCCCGACGACGCCGAGAGCTTCAACACGGAACTGTGGAAGCTCTTCTTCACGACGCTCCTGAAGCTCGTGGCGAGCACGTCGCTCGCCTTGGAGACGTTCCCGGAGCAGAAGCGACGGGCTGTGTGGAAGATTGCGGGAGACGTCCGAGAACACGGCGCCGACCTCCTGCGTAGGACGTGGGAGGCCATCGGCTGGGAGACGACGGCCGACGAGCGGAATCGGTACACGCTCGCCAAGATGGGAGGCTACCAAGTGCAATACGTGCCGACTCTGGTTGGCCCCATCGTCGAGCTCTGCCTGAGCGTGCACGAAGGGCTCCGCAGGATGGCCGTCGAGGTTCTCCAGACCATGATTGTCAGCGAATGGACGCTGAGCCAGGACTTGACCGTGATCCAGACCGAGACCATAGACTGTCTAGATCTGTTCTTCAAGGAAAAGCCGCTGACGGAGAGCATCCTCCAGAAGCTCTTCATCGGAGAGCTGCTCGAGCGATTCGAGCCCCTCGCAGACATCCCCGACGAGGCGCTGTTCTCGGCTGCGCGGCAGCTCATCGGCACCATTGACGAGTTCCTCGACCTCCTGGTTGCCGTGCACAGCAGCGACGGCATCGGCGAGGCCACGCACCTCATCAACCGGCTCCGGCTCATGGAGTTCCTCCGCGACATGCAGAAGGAGGAGATCTTTGTCCGCTACGTGCACCAGCTGGCGCGTCTCCAGGTCGAGTCGAGGAACCACGCCGAAGCGGGCTTGGCCCTACGTCTGCACGCCGATCTGTACGAGTGGGATCCGGTGAGGCAGACGCCGGCTCTCCCCGACCCCAAGTTCGCGGCGCAGTCGCAGTTCGAGCGCAAGGAGAAGATCTACTTTGACATGATCAAGCACTTTGAGGAGGGCGAGTCCTGGAGCAACGCGCTGGATGCCTACAAGGAGCTGCAGGTGCAGTACGAGACCAACGTGTACGACTTTGCGAAGCTGGCCCGGACGGAGCGGGCCATTGCCACCATCTACGAGACCATCTCCAAGAGCGACAAGCTCGTGCCCAAGTACTTCAAGGTGGCCTACAAGGGGCTGGGCTTCCCCGCCAGCGTGCGGGACAAGGAGTACGTCTACGAGGGCTCGCCGACCGAGAGGGCGTCGGCCTTTACCGACCGCATGCAGGAGCAGTACCCCGCGGCGCAGATTGTCACGGGCGGCGACGTCGACGACGTCGAGGGCCAGTTCCTGGTCGTCTCCGTCATCACGCCTCACCGCGATCCCGGCCACCACGTCTTCCAGCGAGCACGCGTCCCCCAGGTCATTCGCGATTTCCTGCTGTCGTCGCACCCCCAGACCTTCTCCGTCTCCACGAGACGCAGCACCACGGGCCCGGTGAGGGAGCACTACGCCGAGAAGCTCGTCTTCACCACGGCTGACCCGTTCCCCACGATCCTCCGCCGGAGCGAAATCGTCGACGTGCACGAGGTGACGCTGAGCGCTCACGAGACGGCGCTGGAGCGCATCGTGCGCAAGACGCAGGAGATGGCGGCGCTGGAGCGGAGGATCGCCGAGGGGGACTTTGAGAATGCTCAGCTGCTGCTCGACGCCGTGACCGTGTCGGTCAATCCCGCCTCGGACAGTAGCGTCGCGTGCTATCGCCAGCTGCTCCCACAGCCCAAGGACGAGGATGCGAGTACCGACGACGACGATGACGACGACGACGACGACGACGACGACGACGAGGAGGAGGAAGAAGAAGAAGCCAAGCTGAGTCCCCAAGACGGCGCAATCAAGATGGCTCTCGTCGACCACGCCATCATGATCAAGAGATGCCTCGGCACCTTTTCCCGAAGCTCACACGATGTCCTCAGCCAGCGGCACGAGGAGCTGCAGAGATGTAAGTCGAACTGCATCTACACGTCTCCATTATCTTGCTAACCAAGGCCAGACTTTGAGAGCACCTTTGCGCTCGAGATTGCGCACCTGACGCCCCCGCAGCCCGTCCGCGAGGCCGCAACGCCGTCGCCGACGTGGAGGCGCTCGTCGCGCGACTCGGACCAGATCCCCAACATGGGCTCTCCCATGAACGGCGTCACCACCGAGGAGGCGTCGGTCATCCGGCCCGTGTCCATGCGCCACCGCGGCGCCCGCCTCAGCTTCCTCGGCGGCAAGAAGAAGGAGCTCGACCTGCCTGCCGACGTCGACGAGGCCCCCGCCGACGTCGACACGGCCAGCAGCCACAGCCACGGCCGCACCCTGAGCCACTCGCAGAGCAGGGACAACCATCGCCGGAGCTTCTTCCGCACGCAGTCGGGCGAGGATAAGAGCCCCGACGAACAGCACCAGCACCAGCACCAGCACCAGCACCACCCGCAGCACCACCACCACCACCACGGTGGTTTCTCGAGCAGGAGGAGCCTCGACGTCGTCTCGCCCGTCGACGAGAAGCACGCCGACAAGGAGAACATTCCCAACGGCGGCGGCGGCGGGCTCGTCAAGAAGAACAGCGTGCGCAAGCGCTTCAGCATGCTCAAGATTGGCCGCAAGACGAGCAAGAACACCATGATGGGGAGCCTCGACGAGGAGTAGGACTACTTCCGGGCTTACTTTGGTCGGTACAATGTTCGTTTCGAGCCCGACTCGAGCACGAGCAAGGCTTCCGCCAGCGAGTCGGGGCCGTGAACTTGGCGCTCCTCCTCCTCCTCCTCCTCGTCTCTTCTCCTCTCTTCCGTCCGTCTCACACACACTCATCCTTTTCTTCACTACATGTCATGAACAGGTGAATAAGCAACACCACTTCGATCCAACTACACACCTTGCCACGTTTCGCGAAAAGACGCCGCGTCATAGAAACCGAGGGCTCCCCACCGAGCGAGCGAGCGAGCGAGCCTGGGCCTTACTTATTTTCCTTAATGAGCAATCTGGCCCTTCGTTGTCACCCTCCCAGAGGAGGGAAATCTTGTCTTTTCTTCTTCTTCTTCTTCTTCTTCTTCTTCTTCTTCTTCTTCTTCTTCTTTCTTCGCGTTTTCGGCATGTGTTGATACCTCGCCGTCCCCGGGAAGATGGGACCTGGGGGATTGGCTTGTCTCATGTTTTCTGTCGTCATTTTTTTTCTTTCTTTTTTTTCTCTTCGCTCTTCTCCCACCCCCCCCCTTTTTTTTTCCACCGTCTTTTTTCTCCATCTTCGTGGTTTATGCGACCTGTCTTCTTCCTGTAGCTTGGTGTTCTGGATAGTACCTGCGATATTGTGTATACATGCCTACCATACCTTTTGGTGGTAGTTCTGGAGGGGGAGGGGGCTTTCGTATCTTTCAAAAAGACACCATTTAACGTTTTACCGGCGCGTGCCTACGTACTTTACTTTGCGTGCACTTTGCTTTATGTGATTACTTGTAACTTGATTTTGGCCTTTCTTCTTTGCCTGCTGACGCTGAGCATATCATCTGCTCTTTACTGAACAACGAGTTATTTCGTCTTGGCCTCGACCCCGCAGTCAACTCTTCACCTCTCCCCCATCAAAGCCTAGATTCTGAGACGGAATTGGTATCATTTGACTCGTAACTACATTCGTAAACCTCGCGTAAAAGCTCCATTTAGCTGTCAATTTATGCAACAAGAACCCGAAAACTCCAATCAATCAACAATAAACTCGCTTCTGACATGTCCGACTGTTCAGACATACTCGCAAGTCACCGTGTTGTATCGTTGGTCTGTCATGTGTGTTAGCGTCTTACAATCTGAAACATAGGCGGAAGAAACATACTGTTGTAGAGGAGGGTGTACGTTGTCGAGGCAGAGAGGTACACTGCCTCAATCTTGCAGCTCAGCTCGTAGTACCATTGCCCATCAGAACCCTGTCGTCGCGCGAGGAGGTTCTCGGGAATGTGGCTGACGTCGGCTTCAACATGGGACAGCGTCTTGACGTTGTCGTCGCGGGTGATGGGAGCGTCACGCTGTGTCTGATCGCTGTAAATGGTCATCTTAATCTTGCGAATTCGACCTTGGCTGACGAGGCCGGTCCATACGAATGAAGTGTAGAAAGGCTCATTCTCCGAAACTTGATCGCCCTGTGACTGTGTTAGTGCAATCTTGATCTTCTTGGACTCTGTGCTCACCCTTTGGATGAACCATTCCATAGCATGGATCTTGTAGCACCCATCGAGACCGCACCATTGCCGCTTGGACTTGAGACTGGCGTGCTGCTTCTCATCGAACCGGGTTCGCCACTCGGTTCCGTAGTGCTTCCGAGCCTTGCGGTTCTTGATCTTGACCATGGTGAGATCTTCTGGCGCGCTATTCGCCAATCCCTTCATGACTGCACCCTGAACCACCGCCTGCCAGGCATTGGGGGGCTGCATGATTTGGATCTTCTTGTCGACGGCATTGCGGAGACGTTCCTTGAGGTAGTTGGAGGCTCCGAAGCCACCAACCAACAAAACAGCACGGATAGTCACGTTGCTGGATGTGATCTGTTCCTTGACCAGTCTGATGACCTCGAGAACAACTGGCTCGAAGATGGTCTGCAGGTCCGAGGCCTTGAGGGCAAAGCGACCACGGGTGATACCGAGGGCCTTGTTGTTCGCAAGGCCGGGGACGGGGATGGTGTAGGTCTGGTCGGGTGGGACGTTCAGGGCAAACTGGCGTTTGACCTGTCATCCAAGTTAGTAGGAACCTGATTGACCCGAGGAAGCTGAACTGACCTTCTTCTCAAACACTTCCATGGCCTCGGCGAGAACCTCCTCATCGAAACCGTCCTCCTTTCCAAGCTTCGCCTTAAGGTACTTGGCAAAACGCATGTTCAAGAAGGTGGAACCGCAAAGAGCGCCGGAACCGGGGGCTGCTTCCTCGACTTCAAGAATGGGCTTCAGGCCGGTAATGGTGTAGGAGATGAGGTCGACAGTACCACCACCGGCGTCGACGACGACGACCGTCTCTCCAATTTGGAGACCGTGGGGATCGAGACCATGGAGGGCGTAAATGGCAGCGGCCTCGGGCTCCGAGACCAAATGGACGGGTTGCTGAGTAGCAGAGACACCGGAAGCAGCCTGGCAGGCCTTCTTGGTCTTGTCCTTGGCGAGATCGCTCCAAATGGCTGGGACGGTGACGACAAACTCGAGGGGGGTGCTCTTGACGATGCTGTCACCAAGCTTCTCGCGCAGAGTGTAGGTAAGATGATCGCAGAGGGCCGAGATGTAATCGGTGACGAGTGTATCGACACTTCGGCCGCCGCGGGCGCCCTCAGCACCGACAGCTTGGCCCATGGCCTTCAGCGAAGGGTCGAGATCGCTACACGAGAGTCAACATTGGTGCGTCGCGGCATGGTGACACATGGACGTACAGCTTGAACCACTCAATAACCTCATCCTGAGGGGCGGTAATGGGGATGGAAAACCCCCATTCGACCTCGCTTCCATTGTATCGGAGCTTGGTAGGGACCTTGTCCGAAGACTCGCCCTCGCGAATCGTCTTGCTGACGGGCCAAGTGGTAATGGCAGTTCGACGGTCGGGACGCTGGGTCTCGGCCCAGGCAACACCAGAGTACGTGGTACCAAAATCGATGCCGACGATGATCTTTCGATCGGCGATGTTAAGCTTCTCAAACTCCATCTTGATATCGCTGTCCAAGGGGGGGTCAAGATGTCCAGACGCGGGAGCGATGTGAGGGGTGGGGAAATCAGCTCGAGGGAGGCAGCTGCAAGGCTTCTCAGCTCTTGTGCAGTCTTGTCCGTCCTTGAGCGGGCAGAAAACTATCAGGAAGTACCTGGAGTAGCAGCGGGTCGAGGGAACAAGCACCGCAAGAGGCTGAGGGGATAGAGAAGGGAAGAGGGAGGATGGAAATGGAGTCGGGGTGGTTGAAGAAGAGAGATGCAGATTGGGGCAGGTACCAGGTGGTTAAGTAAAGGGCTCCATCCGCAGTACCTCAGGACTTGAAGGTGCATGTGAGGGAGGGCGGCAGTGGAGGGAGTGAGGCGTTGCAACCTGGCAGCCAGCCCTTGGAACGTCTGGCGAACCAACGACAAAGCTGCGATTTGGTGCTAACCTGCCTATGGGTGGGCGCAAACGCAGGGGCCTGGCTTGCTTCATTGCTTGCGAGAGCTACGATATTGCGTCCGGAATTGTCGCCGTCCAGGTCGACTGCATTTCAGAGGGTGGGCGGGCGTGTAAGTAAATTGTTAGCTTCCAGATGTACGGGTACCTACACTTTGTCCGGGCAAGAGGCGGGGGCGGAGCGTGCCTGCCCGCCCTGGGCTCGGTGGAACACCAACCCAGCCTGGAGCTACGGAGCAGACAAGGCAACCGCCGCCCACCACCCATGGCCCGATCGCCAATCGGCTGCCCCTCACCTCACTCCTTCCTTCTCTGCCTTACCGAGCTAGCGAGTCGCCCTTGCCAACTCGAGTAAGCTGCCCTCGTTCTGACTGTCGTGACATGATGTGGTTTGTCTGTGCGGATAGGACAGGAAGCCCTTGATTAGGACTCTGCAACGAACCTGGAACTGAAGCCTGCATCTTCCATTGATCGATTGACTCAAGGACTGGCCAATTCGAACTTGGAAGCCAGAACTTCGGAAGACATGAGGGAAGGAAGTGCCTGAACCTGGAGTTTGCGGCTGCGGCTGAGCGCCGCCCACGCTTCCCCTCGTCAAGCTTGAGCTTGAGTTTGTTGAGTACTTAAGTAAGTAAGTACTTACATAGGCCTAAGTAAGTACTTAGTACTTATGTAGTAGGAAAACATCTGGTAATACCGTACATAATGTATGACCAAGAGAAACGGAAAGCAGCGGAGAAGACGGCGAAAGTAAAGATGCTCGTGTCGTCACCAACAACGACACGAGCCAGCGTTTGTTTCATCCACGGTAAATACTTATATTAGTACATCCATGGTAAATACGTATATTAGTACGTCCAACTACAGCAGTCGTGGTTAGACCACACCATGGCGGCAAACACCATCTCAATACGAGAGGAAACGATGGCTGCCTGCATCGCAAATGATGAGCCGATGCAGGCAACCATGGAGCTAGGATATAGTGCTGGATAAGTAAAGACTCCCTTGCCGCCGACCGGGTGGCCGCAATCAGAGACCTCTCACCCTCCAACAGAGAAACTGCTCGCCTAGTGAAACGGTATCAATACTAACATGCTGAGTGTATGCTTGACTCCCTGTCACAGCCCTTTCGCTAATAAATCGCGCGCCGTCGCCCGAGGCGTTCTTGCTCGCCAGTCCATGAGATGCACGCCTCACCAGCCGGCGCTTGCGGGGCACCTGAAATCCGTCGACTTATCATCTGGGCAGCTGACGAAGCGTTTGATGCAACATGGCCTGCAGTTGCATTTCGCTCTGGTATCAATGGTGATATTTTGGACTCGATTGTTGTTTCATCGACCGGCCCCTAATTGCAGGCGCCTCCTCCACTCACAAATGTGACTGGACTGGATGAAGAACCAGCCAGAGCCTGTCCTCGATATGACCCCGCCACCTGCAGCTTTAATCCCATGCATGTATATGTACTGGTACTTCAATGGCGCTTCAAACACCTCACGGAACAGATGGAAGGGATCAGCAATTGGATGGGCACTCATCAAAGCCTCAGCTTCGGAGGTTGCATTGAACTGTCTATCCTCGTACGAAGTAGATAAGCTCAGGTTCTTTGGACGAGGTTTGGATATGGACTTCCAGTACAGCCACACTCGTAACCCCTCCTCTATCCCAAGAACGAAGGCTCTCACTACACTGTGCATGGCAATCCTCTGCTGGGCCGATTAATAAGGGTCCAACTAAAGCATTGCTCAGCCCTTCGTCGCTTCTCCTCACTGCCTCCAAGCATTCGCTTATTGTTCTCAAATGCGCCTTCCCGGCCGATGCAGCTGCGGGCAGGCTCACAGCGGAATGAGGGGCATCTTGACAGGGATGGAATTCATCGGTACTTTTTACACCACCTGCTACTTCAACGTGCTTGCATTCGACAAGATATTCTTTTAGACCCATGCTTTGCTTCGTCTGCCAGCTGGCTCATCCTCTTCCACAAGACCCTTCTCGTGCAAGGTAATACAGCCCATTCTGCAGGCACCTTACCTATTAGGAAGGCGCTTCTTCGTTCCAAGCCTCCCCCACCCCCGCCAACGTGCTGAAGCTCCTGCATCGTCCCTCCACTGGTCTTCCATTCACCCTCCGTCGGCTTCGTACATATCTCCCCCCAACACCGTTATTACCATGGCCGATTCCGACGAACAGAGAAGCGACTCACCTCCCGCTCGTCCCTCCAAAGAACCCATCGAGACCATTGAAATCATCGAGGCGGACAAATCGAAAGTCACCACTGGCTCCACGACCAAGACCGAGGACCCTCCTCCATCTTCTGCTGCCAAGGACGCCATGGCTGGCGACTCCAACGAGAAGCGCTCCAAGCCCTCCTACAGCGACGTCGTCGCGATCTCTGATGACGGGGACATGGCGCCTGCACCTCCACCAAGAACAAAGTCCAAAGGTAAAGGCACCTCCGAAAGGGACTTTGATGGAAGCGACGACAAAGAAGGCGATTTGAGCATGCCGATGGATCTGGATCCTGCTGGAACCACCCGCCTGCTTGACGTCTCGACAATGGAGCTGTTTGGTGATGCCGTTGCATACCAATCAGCGCCGGGCCGCACGCCCAGTCTCCTACCAACCACAGAAGAGGACGAGCCCGACGACGAATATCTTCCGGCAGGCTACGAGAAAACGAGCTTCACTGCCCGACGAAAGCGCGAGGACCCCAAAATGGAGCTGCAGGAAGAGAATCTACGCCTGCGCCGCCACGTGAACGATCTTTCCAAGAAGAATACCAACCTCCTTACCGAAAAGCAAATCGCCGAAGAAAAGGCCGACCGGGCTGCTGAGCGAATGGCCGAGATGAAGATATCACTGAGCTCGGGGATGACGGATATCGAGCGCACCACCGACTCTCTGCTACAAGAACTCCAGAAGGCCAAAGAGGAGAACCACGCCCTCAGAGAGCAGATCAAGGATGCCCAAGCACACATTTTTAGCTTGCAGCCCTATCGCAAAGACCTGACTTCGGAGGAGATCGGGCGAGTAAGTCACCACGGCCACTCAGACGAAACATCAATCGAGTGCTAACCCAACATAGGAGTACGACGAGCTTGTGGAAAACATCCAGGACTGGGTTCAAAGTTTCATGAGTCCTTGGCTCGACAACCATGACGAGGGTATTGAAGTCATCCAGACCGCCGCTCGAAAGCGATCGTCCGAAGCCAACAAGTTCAAGAGAGTCCTGCACCAGTACCCCGATTTGGTCCATGCCTCCCAATTTCCCGAGACGGACGAGGACATCGTTGCGTCCATCATTCTGCGATTCCTTCATGACAACATTTTTCAAGCCATTCTTTATAGCGACATTCCAAAGTACACCGAAGTCGTTAGCTTCATTGAGAATTCGATGCAGATGTCGGTTGAGCCTAAGAGAGGTACGTCTCAGCATTTGATTTACCCGACCCTTTGGCGGATTCCACTGACAGTCCATCTAGACTTGTTTTCCGTTAGAACTTGGACTGCGGAGGCGTTCAATGCTCTGTTAAGCTCGCCGCCTTTCCGAGCGGTGCGAGAGCGGCGACGCAAGGACATGACGATTGAGCTATGCAGCATGCTCCGAATCTTCTGTAAGAAGGAGAAGCTGGGCTGGTTCTACGAAAACATGGATAACAACTGTGTGTGGCCGGCCATGCAACTGTACGAGAAGCTACAGGTGTCGACACATCATTTTTACCTCGACATCAACCCATTCATCATGTGGAGTGGTGCAGGCGAACTCACGGCATCGCCTGAGTTTATCGATTCCATTGGGAACCTCGACGGGCGCAACATTCTTCAGAATCGCAAGGCCTTCAACGTGAGCAAGATTGATCCGCCACCAACCAAGAAGGAGCTGTACCATAGGCTCCTCAACGTGTGCACGGTGGTTCCGGCGCTGTACATGCGGCAGATTGGGCAGAGAGATTCCATCAAGGAACCCATGGTGGTCCGGAGGCAACAGATGCTGGTTGCTTGGGGACCTGAGGAAAAGCGTCGAAAGTTCATTGAGAATGGCGACCGAACGCTCGTCTCGCACCTGTACTACTCTAAGACGGAACGATCAGGTGACAGCTGGATCACGCCCTTCCGCTGGGCTTGACTGTTGCCAGTCATGCTCTTGGCTGGGTTGGCGTTGGCAAGTTTATAGCGAGGTTTTGTTTGATAGGTGAAGGTATGGGCAGACGTAAGGAACCAAGGCGGGCCTACGATGGGATTCGGCTTTCGCCGCATTGATAGGGCGATGATGAAGAAGTAACGAGCTTAGCGGCAATGAACTGGCACTACGGATGCCATTGAATGATGAAATGGGCATGTGATGGCTCGTTAAGTGATGAATGATGCTTGCTTGCAGTGTCAAACGGAAGACTTCCAGCTTGGTGGCTCGTGATGGCCCAGATCATGGATCCAATTGAAGTCCAAGCGAGGCCATCTGTGACTCGACAGGTCGACGGAGCAAGAGATGAAAATGAAGGCCGAAAGCCGAGAAGTGCAAACCAGAGCCAGATGATGAGAGGCAGACTCCTGCGCTGCCGGCTCTGCAGTGGTACAAAAACGCCTTGCGACGTGGTTCAGAGTGGGGGCATCTGCCATTTGCTCGATCAGGGCTTGGAGGTACCGGTACAAATGAAGGCTCCAGCTCCAGCCTGCTGCCGGGAAGGATGGGCATGTAGGTGGGCTCTGGGGGCGCAGCACTTGGGGACCCTGGTGAGCCTTGAAAGTCTTCGTCATGGGCCAGTGGCAGCCTCACGCCAAAAGCAATCCATTTGCATCCCTGGCTGGATGGCTTGGCCGGCGAGTCAGCCCGACGGCGGACCAAGTTGGTTCGCCCGGTGAGGCTGCTAGGGGCGAGCAGATACGGGGGACGCCCGAACCTATGAAGCATCTAGACTACGGATACTGGGCCAAGGTAGTGTTGTAGGAGAAGGGGGAGAATCCGTGATGCAGGTGTCACAACGACCGGCCCAAGGACTTTTCCTCAGGCAGCGATTTACCTCGATTTTCTGCAGGACGACTCGGGAGCTGCCTCTCCCCATCCCCCAACCAGAATACGACTGTATCCGTACCTCTCTCCAAGTCAACCACTGCAGCCATCTCCACACCTGGGCTTCCCTCCCATCCCTCTCTCCGTCCCTCTCAAGCAGCTCCCTTCTCAAACAGTCTCCCTCGACCAAAAGGCCAAAACCCGCATCGAATTTCTCGCGCACTGGATTGGATACTCCAAACCTGTTCTAAATACTAATTAGCACTCACGGTACGGATACTCAACGGCTCTCACCGACGCCTCCAGTGATTCACCGACAGAAGGTTTGGATCTGGGTGTGTTGCTTCAGCTTCCACCGGTTCCATGACAGCTCAGCCGGTCAATCGCCAGCCAAACGGACCCAGCCCAACTGTGCCTGCTCCTGCTGTGCCTGCAGCTGCAGCGCCTGCCTAACCTTCCTCGACCTTCTTCCCTCGCTCCTTCCCTCCTTTGTTTCCTGTTTGTTTACTTTCCCATTTGTCTCCTTCCCTCCCAAGTTCCGTCACACCTGCCCCGCCGAGACATGTTCAAGAACTTCAAGAAGAGGGCGACCACTGTATTCCGCAAAAAGAAGGCCCCCGACTCCCCAACGGACCTGCCCCCGGAATACCGCTCGGTCGACGCCTCTACCTCCAGCACCATCCAGTACACGTCTTCCACTTCGACAAACGAGACGAACCTCTACAGGCATCCTCCCCCGCCCCCGCGTCCGGCACGTCCAGGGACTCCCGTACCGCCAACGAGGCTTGCCCCTCCATCGCCACCTGCCCCTCCATCGCCGCCGGTCCCTCCAGAACCAGCACCAGCACTTGAACTTGAGCCTGCATTGGTACGCGCTGAATCCAGCCGCCGGGAGGAAGAAGACGCAGTGCAGGAGCTTGTCGCCGCAGACGAAGCTGCCCCGGCATCCGACCCCTTTGCCCGCAAGTACGTTCCTTTTGTGGAAGCCACGCCTCTCAGGAGAAACATGTTGGTCAGCGCGGGCGTCTATGGGAGCGTGAACCCGGCCATTATGGATGGCTTCGGGGACGACAGCGACGAGGAAATCTGGCTTGTCGATGACGAAGAGTCGGACGAGGAGCAGCGCCAGACCCGCCCCGAGGACGAGGCGGCCCCGGAGACGCTGGCGGTAACTCGGAACCGAGACAGCTCTGACGACAGATCCGAGACGAGTTCTCGTCGCTCCGCGCCATCTCGTCACTCTCAAAGGTCCAATGCGTCTGTGCTTGTCGAAGTGCCCATCGTGCTGGCTCCGCCAACGCCTCAAGAGCAGGTGCCAGATGCTCCCCGCCCAGTATCAGCACGCCCTGCCTTTACCTACCGCAGGCCCATTCTTCTGGACGATGATGAGTTTACAGATACTCCTATCGAGTCGTCGCCCCGGCCGCCCACGCCTCCTGTCGTGCCTCGACGTGGATATGCTCCCCTCTCCGCCGCAATCCTCAACTTGACCGACTTGGGTATCGACAACTTCGAGGACCCTCCCACACAGGCCCCCAAGCCACGGACCGAGACGGCGCGGGTCGAGCTCACTGCTGAACCTCCAGCCTCTTCCTCGAGCTCTGTTAACCCGTATGTTGCCCTGTTTGAGCAGCAAGACAATGCCATGACTGTGGCATATCTTCGCCAATTGGATCAGTCTGCGGACGATGTAGCTGATGATTTCCGGTAGGTCACCCGATACCCCTCCAGTCCCAGTTCCCGTTATGCCAGGTGCCTTCTAGCAGAAGATTCTGGCTTGTTGAGCTGAACTGTTCAGCATGCAGCTTTTTCTTCACTATGCCCCGTGTTGTTCGTACTTTTGCGATAAAGGGCTGCATCATTCTGATAATCGTATCTTGTTCAATATGCTAAGACTGTTTCTCTACATAGCTTTGGTCAACAATATCAAAAATCACCAGACACCACAGATGTCATTGTCACCCGTCAGCGCATTCCAGTCAGCACTGTAGTCGGCGATCTTGAGTGTGTGGTTTGCACCGAAACAAAGGCCATCGAGTTCTTTCCTCGCTTTTCCATCACCGCCTCGTGCAGTCATGCTCCAAACACGTGCTTGGAATGTATTCAGCTGTCTATCGAGTCTGATCTGAGCAGCAAACTGTGGACTGATATTAGATGCCCCGAATGCCGCGAGTTGCTGGAATACACGGATATCCAGCGTTATGCTAACCAGCAGACCTTTATGAGGTATGTCCCGTGGAGAACTTGCCTTGACTCGATCTAACCCTGCGATGCATTAGATATGAGACGCTCGCGCTTCGTGCTGCCATGTCCGAGGCCGACAACTTCGTCTGGTGCACATCTGGATGCGGATCCGGACAGATCCACGAGTCGGGCACCGACTCACCCATCGTTACGTGTTTACATTGCCGGCACCGCTTCTGCTTCCACCATACCGTCCCTTGGCACGAAAATCTGACGTGCGACGAATACGACCAACTTCTTGCCGATCCAGAAAATTTCCGTTCCCGCTTGGAATTAGAGAATGAGGCTTGGTCCGAGTCCCAGCGAGCTCAACTGGAAGCCGACCGGGCCTTGGCCCAGAATATGCTTGCTGACGACCAGGCCGAACTGCGGCGCCGAGAAGAGAGGGCCCGGCGCGAGCGAGAGCAGGCGAAGAAGGCGGCAGAGCTGAAGCGTAAGATTGCTGCGAGACGCAAGCAGGAAAACGAAATGAGCGAGCGCATGGTCAGCCAAACGACGAAGCCTTGCCCTGGGTGTGGATGGGCCATTGAAAAGAATGACGGATGGTGAGTTAAATCGGATGTCGTCATTCGAGATTAGAAGCTAACGTTGCTGCAGCTCCCATATGACTTGTAAGTTGCCCCCTGATGATTCCATCCCCCAACATCGTCCTCTCTGCGCCCCGAAGCCTCACCCGTCCCCCGAGAATTGGTGCGTGCGGACAAGAATCTTTCTATCCAACTCGATGAGAACATTAAGCCAACCATGTACCACAGGCATCAAGTGCAGATATCAGTTCTGCTGGGGGTGCAACCGGAAATGGACCGGCTCCCACAACATCAGCTGCACTGGTGGCCGCTGATGCAAACCCCCGACGACATTTGTCATCGTTTGCCGCCTCACCAAGTGCAAAAGGGAGTGGCTAACCCGCCTCGGCAGGCATCAAGTGTCGATATGAGTTTTGCTTCGAGTGCCTTGCGAACCACCGGGATATCGTTGCCGGCGACAACACGGCGCACGCGAGGTCGTGCAAGTTTCATCCGGATAATATGGATGATGAGGAGTGATCCCGGGGTGAAAAAAGGTTGGGGAGGATATCTTTTACTTGATGGCGTTAGAAATCTTGTTTGTGGCTGTTTTTGTTTTACTATGATGTTATGAAATACCCTTCATATTGGGCTGGGTGGTCGGTGTTAGTTGAGATTTAGCATGATTCTTCCCACAAATTGTTTGCGCAAATATGCTTGCAGCTGCAGAGATTGCAATAAAATACTAAGAAATAACGACTTGTTGGTCGGAGACTTGATATAATAGGGCTATTGTACATTTGTGACACGCTATATTCAAGATGCGTCACGCCGAGTCCCTATCAGAACGCCTCCATCGAGCCGCTATATTATTTCCCCTCTTCCCATCTTCCTTCCCTCACGCAGCCGTCAACTCGGCAATGCGACGCTCGAGTTCCGGAACCTGTCGAAGCTTCACCTCGAGTTCCTCGCGCTCGTCCTCGAGCTTGAGGCGACGCTCAGCGTCGAGGCCGGTGAAGACGTAGTTGCCCTGGCCGTCGAACTGGAGGATGTGGGAGTGGTACTTCCAGAGACTGCGGCGATGGCTGACGGTCATGAGGGTGATGCCGAGCGACTTTGCCGTGTCGTACATGACCTTTTCGGTGTCGAGGGTGACGCTGCTCGTGCATTCGTCGAGGATGGCGTAGCGGGGACGGTGGTAGAAGAGGCGAGCCATGGCGACGCGCTGCTGAAGACCACCCGAGAGGACGTCGCGCCACTCGGCCTCGGCATCCCAGGCCTCCTCGTAGAGATCTACAAGGTGCTCGAGACCAAGGGTCTTTAGGATTTCCAAAAGGTCGGCGTCGGTGACACCGCGAGAGCGCATCTGGCGCAACGAGTCTGGGTAAATGATTTGCTGGCGGAGAGAGCCTCGAGAGAGGTAGGGCCGCTGGGGGATATAGAAGATGGCGTGGAAGGGGGGCTTGTGGACGGTGCCTCCGTAGACGGGCCAGAGTCCACCGAGGATACGGAAGAGGGAGGATTTGCCACAGCCGTTGGGCCCGACGACGAGCAGGTGGTCGCCGTGCTTAAGGGAGAAGGACATGGCCTTGACGAGCACGTCTCCGTTGGGGGAAATGATGGGCCTAGGGTGACAGTTAGCACCGTATAGGTATTGACAACGGGAGTGCTTACACATCGATAAAGGTGATGTCTTGGCTCTCGTGGACGGTTCCTCGCCCCTTGAGGACGGCCTCGTTATTCTCAGTGCCAGACGAGGAGACGAGCTTCTTCTCGAAGTGGCCCGACTGCACATCGTCCATGACATCCAGTAGAGTAGCGACACGAGACGTGTATCCAGCCAATTCCATGACCTCTCGGTACGAGAACATGATGCGGCCAAAGGCATCGGATGCGGACAACAGCATGCGGCGGTTCGTCACAAAGGCCTCGGTCCGATCACCCATGTTCATGACAATGTGTCCAGGCATCTTGATGAAGACGGGCATGCTGCAGAGCAACAGACCCAATGCGCCCCAGAAATACTTAATGACAAAGTCCTCCATGAAGCCGTGGTAGAAGCGACGGCGCAGGATGTAGTTGACATGCTTAATGAGGGTGAAGTAGCCCTTGTCGAGGGTGTCTTTTTCGGCTTTGTGGCCAGCATAGAGGGCAATCTCTTCGCTGTAGTCAATGAGGCGCGAATGCTGGAAGCGGAATTCGCCTTCTAAGCGGGCTTCATCGGCGACATACTTGCCGAATGGCGGTGTCAGAGCCCTCATGACATTGGCCGAGAGCTGCACCAGGAGAGACATGAAAACAACGCCCTCGCCGCCAACGCTCTTGGAAAGGGAGTAGGTGTAGATGGTCTGTTGTTCACAGGGTCAGCGGCGATTGACGAGATGGTATGGCATGGTAAACTTACCATGTCGAGCATGGGCTTGGCCAGATTACTGTAGAGCTCTGCAAGACTATTTGAGAACTTGGACACATCGACTGCGATCAGCTGGTCGGGGTTCTTTATTCTATCGTCCAGCGCCGAAATTCCGTAGAATGTCAGGTTTGATAGGTACTTGTCGTGAATGAACTGGGTGAGGCGCGATCGATACTTGAGCGACAGTTCGGCCTGGTGATAGGATAGCTGCTGGGTATTAGTATGTCATTTTGTAGCAGACGACAATGCTCACCATGGAGTTTGTAAATGTAGCCGGCACCGCAATGAGCATCCACCACACGATGCGCTTCAAAAACTCTTTGCCATTCCCCTTGACGAGGGCCTTGACAATTCTGCCGTCCATCTCGGCAACGCGCAAGCTGATGAGGGTTCTGAGAACCAAAAAGAAGCTGTGGCTCATCAGGAGCCTGGCTTCTTTGCTCTTCCATCCTGGGACGGCGATGCGCAACAGACGAAACAGGGAGCGAAAGAATTCGCGATTCAGCTCAACCTTCTTCCTGGGCGTCGCCTCGCCGCCGGAGGTGGTGGTGCCTCGGCGGGCGGCGCGCTGAGCAGCGTCGCGAACGGAGGCGGCCTTTTGCTCCGAGATGGCGTGGCGGATGCGATTCGCGAGGGCGAGGAAGAGGGTAATCCAGACGGCGCGGGAGATGCGGGAGCGGTTGGAGACGTACAGGCTGGTGAGGTGGGAGAGCATGGCGCGAAGCTTGCGGTCCCCGGGGAGAAGGAGTTTCGAGAGGGCTGCCATTGCGGCGTCGCAGGCGCAGCGGCCTCGTCGGTCCGCGACGGCGTACGGCTGATGAGTGGCGGTTGGTGAGGATTGATGGAGGAGACTCTGGGGAGGAACGACGTCACGTCACGTCACGGCCGTCGCATCGAGGACTTGGCAATGGAGTGCCGAGGCTGAAAAGGACAATTCACAGCATTCGTTGCAGGTGGGAGAGTGTCATGAGGATAAGGCAGATACACAGGTCGACGGGATGTGTAGCGAAGAAGGCAGGCGAGAAACTACATGATGGCTCGTCCATGCCTTGTGAGTCGAGTCCAACTCCAGGTCCCTCGGCCAAAGCAAATCCGGGGCAAGTCACTGGCCACTGGCTCCTCCCCACACAATCCCGCCGACATGTGATTGACATGCCCCGGAACCCACCAGCCACCAGCCACAGGCCACCAGCCACAACAGCGGGAAGAGTCATGATTTTTTGGCTTGCATCGCGGGGCAACTTTTTCCATTTACCTCTTCAACAACCATCAACCCCAAGCGACCCCACCATGTCCGACGACGAGAACCTCTCCATCTACGACGAGATCGAGATTGAAGACATGACCTTTGACGAGGCCATGCAGACCTACTTCTACCCCTGCCCCTGCGGCGACAAATTCCAGATCCCCCTCGACGACCTGCTCGACGAACAGGACATTGCCGTCTGCCCCAGTTGCAGCCTCATGATCCGCGTCATCTTCGATCTCGTAGGTTTCTTCCGTGGCGCCTTCGGGGCCGCGCACACACAACACCTGCTAACGTCGGCTCAGGATGACCTGCCCAAGCCTCCCACGTCCGGTCCGTCCGGCGGCCAAGTTCCCATCGCCGCCTGATTACGCAAGGGCGTTACGCACACGGCTGATGCCAAAAGGCGCCGAGACGTACGACTTGGCGCACCGCATACTCGTCAAAGGATCCCACGGCCCAGTTGGACAATCTAGTTGGATACGCCGCATCTGACATGCCGCGAGGAGTCTCAGTTACTCCACTTGGATATGTCAAGGCAGACCGAGAATATAGAGGAGCGACTGCACTGTCAGCAATTAATCCAGTACGGGTCAGTACGGGTCAGTACGGAGACAGACGCCATATATCGACAAGATAGCCCATCAAAGCAGGACGCAGGACGCCACAGAAACGACGCAAGGCCACCAAAAGTTATTAATAGCAAAAGGGTGCTCGGGACCATGGCCCTCTGAGCCGAAGCCGCGACGATCCCGTTCGCAGCATGAACAAAGTCGAGCCGCGGGCCTGAGTCGTGGAGCTGGGGGTGGCTGGCCAACAAGTGTGTGGTGTATCGCCACAAAAGACGCGCGGCGACTTTTTATGCAGCAACGACGCTCGGTCAGGACTCGGCCATTCGACAGAGACTCTGGGGCCAGCCCCAGTGATTTCAACGGAGAAGTGTCATGCAGTCTCTGACGGGGCAAATTCACAATGCAAGGCAGGCTTCAGCTGGAGAAGCAGCCACAGTCACAGACTTGGGGTCATTAGGGTATTTATTATTATCATTATTGTATTCAAAACCTAGCAATCTGCCAACCATTCCATAACCTTGGGGGGTCAGACGCTAACACGGTTGTATATACCCTTCTTCAAAACAAAAGTGTTGTACTGTGCCAAACAAAGTCTTCCAACACGTTGCAGAATCGAATCTAGAGAAGCAAAAATTGCCCCGGCCCGCTTACAGGGCAATCATGCCGGCGGCGACGAGACCCAACAAGGCAGCGACAGAGCCCTGGACGTTGTGGGCAGAGGCAGCGCCGGTGGCGTCGGCGGGAGTGGCGGTCGAGGTGCCCGTGGCATCGCTGCCCGAGCCGGAGCCCGTCTCGCCGCTGCCGCTGCCGGTGGTGGCGGCGGTCGAGGTGGGAGTGTTGATGGGCGTCAGGGGGACGGTGCCGTTGCCGGGGTGCTGGGCTGAGGAGGTTTGTTAGTGAGAGGACATGGACAGAAGGGAGAGTCGAGGAAACTTACTGCCGGGAGTAGGGATGATGGGGTAGCTGGTGGCCGTGTTGTTGCGAGGAGGCACAACGGGCGTGGGCACCGGGGTGTAGGCGGCGGGAGTGCTGCTGGGGGGGAGGTAGCCGGCGGCCACGACGCCGACGAAGGCGAGGATGTACGAGGCGTGCATTTTGGAAGTTGTTTTGTGTTTGTGTGAAGAAGAAAAAGAAGTGTTGTTTTGGAACTCGGATGGTTCTCTGCAAGTGTGGTAGTGGTGGTGGTGGTTGGTGTGTAGGTGTGTTTGGGTTCGAAACGAAAGACTTGGGGTCAAGACGAAGAAAACTCTTGACGAAACAAGAAACCTAGAAGGGAGATCGATGTGCCTTTTTAATGTAGACGAGTGCTGGGGAATAGAAGGATGCGAAATATCAGGAGAAGGGGGTTTGTTTCTTATAGACGACGAACGAGAACATGTTTAAATCTATAATCCCGGCAATCCCAGCACCGCACAAGGAATCCCGCCGCCGGCCCAGGGATGTGGCTTGCATCACGGCCAATGGAATGGCGAATTCCCCCCACCAGCCTCTCTCTATCCCGTCCTGCTGTGTCTCCTCGGTCACGGCGATGAGCGGGCAAGCTGAGGCGTCCTTCTCTCTCTCTGTGGCAGTGAAAGGAGTGGAGGGGGAAAAACACTGGAGCCTCAGCCAGGCCTCCAGCATGAATACCTAGTAAAGATGCTTCTATTTTTACAGAGGATGCGATTTACAGTGGTTTTTTTTCTTTCTCTTTTATTCGCACACGCTCGGGAGTGCCGTCCAGTCCATTGTATTCTCCAGAGGTCCAGAGGCCCAGTCGTCGCAGGAAACGAAAGTGGCCGTCTCCATGAAGCTTGCGTCATGAGCACCCTGTCATGACAAGGCAGGCGCCCCCGCAGGGTGTCAATCGGGTGGTGTGAATTTATCGCTGCGACTTTGTGATTTTTCAACTCTGCCTTCTTCCAGTGACGAATCCAACCCTCCTCCCCAGCCACCCCCCAAAGGCAAAAGGGCCGCGTCGTCGATAACCTTCTCCCGCTCGTCCTAGATTCTGCAGATGCAGTCACTCTCCCGCTGACCACCAAATGCAAGACGTATTCTCTCCTTCCACGCCTCATTGGCCACTTCTCCCCTTCAACCCCCGCATATGCCCACTGTACCCAAAACACCGCCCACACCGAGGGAATTCCCATCGCCATCTTACCTGCATTTCCGTCCGGCAGATACGAGCCCCATGCCATGTATCATCTAGACGTGATAAATGGACTTGATATGGAAGTGTGCGTGCCAATCTTGGCCTCCCCTTCACCACCACCACCACCACATCACGCCTTTGCCGCCATCAATTCGTCACAAGTCTCCAGCTGCAATCTTGCCCGGACAAATCTCTTCTAATCTCATAACGCAATGATCCCCGTCTAACACACAAATCCCCGTTTTCGTTCATGTACGTCTAACCTGTTCCCCTGTCTCTCATCTCTCTCTCATGCCTCCACATTCTCAAACAAGAAAGTCGGCACTCCTGGCACCGCATTCTCTGCCACCTGCGCAGTGACATCCACCGTCTCCTGCGTAGCCAGGTTGGTGCCCTTCTTGGTGCCCTCCGAGACCGCCAGGATGTCGCAGCTCACCAGCCCGCCCGTTCGAATCAGGCCCGGTCGCATCTGCAGCAGCGTCTCCTGCTCGTCAAAGAGCAGCTTCTGCTCCAGCACCGAGCTGGCCGCCTCTCCCGCCTGCAGCCGCTTCTTCAGCCCCTGAACAAACGGCATCGCCTTCTTCATCTCGCCCATCTTGCCAATCTTGCCGTTGAGCTCCTTGTCCTTGACCGACTTCGTCTCCGGGTTCCACATGTCCTTGAGCAGCTCGAGGTACTTGGCCTGCCACGCCGGGAACTTGTCATTGACAAAGATGCTCAGCTTCTTGGGCTTCTTGGGGTCGAACGACGTCTCCTTGCCCTTGAGCTTCTTCTTCAGCTGAGCCGCCTCGGCTGAGTTGACGCTCGACGCCGTGTTGCGCACGTAGTCTCGCTTGGCCGTCAGAGCCGTGTCGACGGGCCCGACCTCGGGGAACCGCGCGTTGTGAATCGTCTCCTCCTTCTTCAGCACCTCGAGCCAAATGTACTCGGACCAGTGAGGCGCCACCACGCCCAACAGCTGCGCCTGCCACTCGATGTACCGGAGGACCAGGTCCTTGTGCATCTTGATGTTGGCTGCCGCGCAAGACTCGCGGTAGAAGTCGCGCGCGCTGGTCAGCTCGTACAGACCGGCCTTGAGCGCCAGCTTGTAGTTGGTGTTGGTGTACTGCTCAATCGCCTCCTGCGCAACCGCGTTGAGCTCGTTCTCGAAGAGGCAGTCCTGGAACGAGTTGATCTCCCCGGTGCGAAGCTCGTCCTGGTCACGCACCATCTCCTCGCACCACTCACGCAGGTTGTACAGCCGCAGAATGTTGTTGTCTGCAACGTCCTCCTCAAAGTTGGCATCCGCAACACCATCGCCAGAGTCGGCAAGCGCGATTCGAGACGCATCCGCGCCGTACTTGTCCACCATTTCCTTCAACGTCATGAAGTTTCCGGTGCTCTTGCTCATCTTCTCGCCGTTCAGCATCAGGTGACCGTTTGCTCGGACGCTGCGAGGCCAGTACTCGGGAGGGAAGATGGCCAGGTGAATGTACAGGAAAAAGGTCAGGTGGTTGGGGATCAGGTCCTTTCCAGAAGCTCGCACGTCCAGGGGGTAAAAGTACTCAAACTCGCGACGCATGCTCTCCAGGGTCTCCTTGGGGATGTTGCTGCCGTTGAGGACCTCGTCGCTCAGCTCGCGACGGCAAAACACGTAGTCCCAGACCTCATCCGTCATCTGCTCAGGGCCAACATTTCCAAGGCCCTTGGTGCGGCCGAACAGGTCCTTGTGCAGGTAGTGAGCAATGGTGTAGTAGGCCATGTAGATGGTCGAGTCGCTCAGACTCTCGACAAGGAATTGGGGATCCCAGGGCAGCTTGGAGCCCAGACCGAAGCTGCGGGCACAAGCCCACTGGTTCAGCCAGTTCAGAACACTCTCGAAGCCGTTCTTGGTCTCGGCCGAGTACGTCTCGAGGCCCTTTCCGTCGGCATTGTCAACCCACTTCATAGCGACGTCTCTCCATGACTCCTCGCCGTAGTCTAGGTACCACTGATCCATCAGAGAAACGATGCAGTCGTCGCCGGATCGGCTGACAACCTTTCGCTCGGGCTCGGAGTAGGCAAAGGCATCTCCAGCAGCAATCATCTGCTCGCGAACCTTGGGCTTGGCAACCTCGACCCTCTCGCCCTTGAACTCGCCGACCTTCATGATTCCCTGGTAGTATCCTTCCTTGTACCCCAGCTCCTTGGCCTCTTCCAGTTGCTTGGTATCTTTAGGCGAGGCGATCTTGAGCTTCTTGACCAGGAAGGGAGCGCAAAGGTCTCCGAACGAAGGAGTCTGGATGATGGGGATGATCTCCAGCTCAGCCCACTCTTTCTGGATGCCGTAGTACTCGGCCTTCTTGGCCAGATCGGTGACAGTCGCATAGTCGTCAGCGCTGTCCGAGGGCACAGAGGTAACAACACCCGTGCCCTTGGTGGACAGGACAGTCTCCATGGGGAGAACGCGGACGCCCTCAGTGTGCACCGACATGGGGGCATTCACAAGAGTACCGATCATGTCAGGGCCAAAAATCTCGGCCGACTTCTCAATAACACCTTCCTGGGCGAAGATGCCCTGGTAAGCCATGTTGCGGGCCGCGCGGTCGGTAATCACAAAGTAGTCGGTCTCGTTGACCTTGAAGACACCATAGGTGATCTTGGGGCCAACAAAACAGCACGTCTGGCCGTACATGGTCTCGGGTCGCAGGGTCGCGGGCACCAGGTACACGTTGGAGCCCTCGGGGATCTTGCCCTTGATGGCCTCGGCAGCCTTAGGAGCCCACTCGAGGACCCTGAGCTTCAGAGCCGTGTACTCCTGTGGATTCACGGCCTCGCCCTCGGCTCGGTCGTGGTCCATGCAGGGCTGGCCGTCCTTGATGGAGTAGATGGTGTATCGCTTGCCAAACTTGATCTTGTTCAGCTCCTTGAGGCGGTTCATCTGCCATCGGACGAATGCGTCGTAGTAGGGGTTGGCATCCGTGGTGATGAAGGAGCGGCGCCAATCGATGCGGCAGCCAAAGTTGGTCAGGTCTCGCTTGGCCAACGGGGGGAAATACTTGAGCCAGTGCTGAGGGTCCGAGAACAGGTGAATCTCCTCGGTGGGGATGCCAATGGCCTGCATGATCTGGAACTGGTACTTCATCTTGACCGTCTTGGCGGCAGCCTTGCCCTTCTTGGCCGTGAACTTGGTCACGTCCTCCTTCTTGACCACCTTTGGCTCGACGGGCTTCTCCACGACCACGTCGTCCGGGTTGTAGCCCTCAAAGTTCTGGCCAAACAGTCCAATCTCGTTGACCAGCTTGTCGGCGCAGGCCTTGATGGGCATGCCGGTGCAGTGGAAGCCCATGGGGAACAAGGCACGCTTGCCCTGCATGCGCGCGACGCCGGCGGCGAACTCGACCTTGCTGACGGAGAAGGAGTGGCCGGCGTGGAGGGTGCCGTTCATGTAGGGGTAGGCCATGCATCCGAAGAACTTTGGGTATTTTTCTCGAAGCTCGGCGGCCGAGATGGAGTGTAGGGGGACTTCGTCAGTCGTCGGGGCGTCGGGCTGGAAGACGCCATCTTCCTGCCACTTCTGTTGGTACTTTTTCTCGATGGCGATCAGGGTGTCGCGCTTCTCTGTCTAGGCAAAAAAGTCAGCGCTTCCGTCGTCTGCCCAGAGTCGTGCGGCACGTACGCCCTTGAGCTCCTTGGTCTTGGAAATCGTCAGGGCCTCCAGGGCCTTAGGAACGGCGTCGGTAGCCATGGTGGGATATGAGCCGGAGCCGGAATTGCTTCAAGAACCGACAAGAATTGCGGTACTGTGGGATGTAGATCGTGAGCTTTCCGCCAGATTTTCTCGACGCAGACAATGAGTCAGTCAAGAGGATGTGGACGTACCTTGGAATTCCGTCTTGTGGAAGTTTGAGTCACCGTTTTCACAAATGTCGAAAGACAGGTCCGATTCCAGGGGAGGAGGGGTGAAAATCGCGGGGCAACTCATGCAAGTCGGGTGCGGCGAGGCCGTGTACGTACCTGTGGCTAGTGCGTTGCCCAACTGTGGCGCCGCAACGGCCGTTGGTCGCTTTTCCCTAGCGTCACCCATGCCAGGAACCATCTCGCGGCCGATCCGACGACTTCGAGCCTTCCAGCCATTGAGCCGCGTACAGGACGAGCGCCTCCTTCCACCATGTTCCCTACCCTCTTCCGACGCATGGCCGCCGCGCCGCGGCAAAACCTCCTCCGAAGCGCGCCTCTGAGCGTGGCCAACAACCCGTACAAGGCGCGCAAGGTGTGGCCGCCAAACTTCAAAGAGCTCTCCCACCAGCAGCAGCTGCGGTTCGAGAAGAAGTACAAGCGGCGCATCCAGCTGGCGAGCCGGGCCCCGAGGTGGGACAAGGCTGTCAAGTTCGCCCAGCTGCTGACCATTGTCTGTAAGTCGTCGACGCTGGCCGCGCAGCTTCCCGAGATTCCTTCCCATGGCTGACTGTTGTAGCTGCGCTCGTCTGGATCCTATTCTTCTCCGAGTTTGAATGGTGGGGGCAGAAGTATAAGCCCTCTGAGGAGGTCGGTCGAGTTCTTAATCATGGATGCAATCACTAACGAGTCGACAGATCCGAAAAAAGACAAACTATCTCTTCGGAACCATCGACCCCGACCAGCGGTACGAGCGACGAAAGGACGCACCCCCACCACCACCCAAAGACGAATGAGAATAGGAAAATCCATGTGTATATTTCATGTAAATTGGAGTTTGGAGTTTTAGCTCGTATGGCGCAGCATGTATGGATATCTCTCTTCAATGCCATCTTTGACCACCTCCTCATGCCAAGCCCAGGATAGCCCTCTGATGTCGTAATCTGATCACCTCCCCGTCCAGGCGAAGTTGGCGCCCATGCCGAGACCGGATCCCAAACCCGACGGACCTCGTCCCTCGTTGACAGGCCGCTTGGCGACGGTTCCCTGAGCCCTCACGCCCGACACGATGCGGTCCAGGTTCGTCTCCACGACGACGCCGCCTATAATCATCTCGGACAGCGTAGAGTGCAGCGTCTCAAAGTTGAAGATGAGGTCCAGCTCGCAGACGTTCTCGAACAGCTTGTCCAGGGCCTCGACGTAGACCTGGATCAGGTCGATGAGGGCCAGCGGCGACTCGGTCGACGTGGAGATGACGATGAAGAAGAGCGTCGCGTAGTGGCGGTAGGTGACGAGCGAGGGCACGTCGTTCTGCTCCTCGGACGACGTGTGCGAGGTGCCCGAGGCGGCGAGCAGCGGCGGGAGGGGCAGGAAGTTGCACGAGCCGGCGGGGCGGTTCGACACGAGGGTGAAGATCTCGGAGATGAGGCGCTGCTGGATGCTGGTTTCCTGGAGGGCGACGAGGAGCGGTTGGTTAGGCGTCGCGGCAATCGGGCATCGGGCGGGACCGGCTCACCAGCTGGGTGTAGAACTTGGTCAAGCGAGGCTGGCCTTGGCCGTTGAAGACCAGGAAAGCATTGATCATGGTGAGGGAGTGTACGGGTGCGTCATTGCCCCCGCGATGGTCGAGACGAGGGGAGTTGAGGTTTGGTGGTGGGGCCGCCGTCTCGGATGACCACACCGCACATGACTGCCGGAGGTACGTACCTCGCAAGCTCCAATCCGGCGCGGGGAGCTTTCCCCGTCGACTTGTTCCGGCGACGACAATTCAGCTTCCCCCAAACACCAACCGTCAACCGTCGAATGCAACTCAACACCCTCCAACCCAGCCATTCCCCATCTCCGCACAGCAATTGACCCGTCAGACACCCCCCCATCCCTCGCCCCGCCCACAATGTCTCGCCGCCTCGCATCCGACGCCTCGCACCTGGCATCGCGAGCTCTCCGCAGCTCAACAACACCCGCCTCGGCCCTCGGCCGCTCGGCCCTGGCCGCCGCCGCCCGTTTCGCACCCGCCGCCTCGCGTGCCCTGCTTCTCCCCCGCGTCGCCTCCACCTCCCCTCGCAGCTGCTTCTCGACGGTGCCCGCCCGCGGGAAGGGCATCATGCCCGACTCGGAGAACCCGCCCCGGCCCGCGCCCGCCGACGACGCCGCCAGCTACGCCGCCGTGGAGCTGAGCGACGCCGACTACCACGAGATCGCCGACGAGTACCTCGAGGCCGTGGTCGCCAAGTTTGAGGAGCTGCAGGATGCGCGGGAGGATGTGGACGTGGAGTTTTCGGTTCGTTGCCTGCCCTCGCCCGTGACCTGCTTTCCCCCAAAGCACGCCATTCCCAATATCATGTTATTCCCCTTCCCAGCTAACAGAACCATTTCCCAACCACAGGCCGGCGTCCTCACCATCACCTGGCCAGGCAACGGCACCTACGTCATCAACAAGCAGCCGCCCAACAAGCAGATCTGGCTGTCGTCGCCCATCTCGGGCCCCAAGCGCTACGACTGGTGCGTCCTCAGCGAGGGCCAGGGCGACAAGGAAGGCACCGGGCAGGGCGCGTGGATCTACGGTAGGGACGGGAGCAGCCTCAGCCACGTCTTCCTCGACGAGCTCGGTGTCAATGTCAACGAGCCGACCGTGGAGCAGTGAGGTGCCAATGATGGGAGAAGAAGGGCCCAAGTGCTGGAGGGGGGCTGATATGTACAATTGGTGGGTTTTCGGGGCGTTATGCGAACTTGACAGCACATTCGACCGTGTTCGTTTGGGCTTGTAGTGTAAAATCTTTTTATGTACTCGTAATGAGCAAGCAACAGGCCCTGCGGAGCAATAGGGAACTCCCGGCTCAGACTATATTCCAACGCCCATGATTTGCATTTCCCTCTCGTCTCGTTCTCCGAACAGTGATACAGATACATATTAATATACAAAAACGCCGGAAGTAACTGCACCCCCAGCCAGAACCCTCCACAGCACACGTCTGTAAAGCCGAGTTCGTCCCTTGAGATGACCATTGCCCGAGTAATCAGCCCGTCGTAGCCCATGCCAGGTGTCGAAACCGGTCAACGTCTCCTCGCTTCTCGCACCCCTCACAGGAGCGAGATTGCACATCGGCTCATCGTAGACACAGCCCCATGGTCTTGTTCAGCATGGCGACCGTCATGTCGTAATGCAGATACCTTGTCTGCGTCCCGCGAGTTAGGGCGTCGTCGCGAACTCTACCACTCCAGTCAGCTTTTGCAAAAATCCCCCCCCCCCCCCTTTTCCTTTTCCCAGCGTCCTCTCTCCCTCCCATCAGAAAGAAAAAGAAAAAAAAAGAAAAAAAGAGAAACTCACCCGTTCCTCAGCCGATGAAGCACCATGTTCCACGGAAGCATCTTGGCCCTCGTCGCCCGCACCTTGAGCAAGTTCTTCAGTATCCTGTGCTCCATGCCCTTCTCCCGGGCCGCGCACTCAAAGAACCAGATGGTCCGCCGGATGCCCTCACGGTCAAAGGCGGCGCCGGGCTCCCGGAAGGCGTCGCGCAGCTGGGCCAGCCCCGTCTCCCGCGCGGGCGACGTGTATTGGACCGCCTTGAGCAGGTTTCGGTAGAGGTGCCTGTAGGCGTGCACTATTTCTTGCGTGGCCGCCATGGTTGCTGCCGAGGGTTAAGTGTTGGCTGAACCACTGAAGCAGTGAAGCCGCTTCATGAAGCCCTCAAGAGCAAAGGTTTTGAAAACGCACGGACCATCCGGTCAGTCATGAGTGCCCTCCATGATGCTCCATCACAACTTAAGAGGTGCTCGATCATGACAACGATTCACAGTATTTCAGAATCAAAAGAGCTGCAACATCTGTCCAAACACTCGATATTGAAAACGTCCATCTCTAGGGGACTAGATAGCCAAGCAGGCCTCGTCCAGCCGTATATCCTCTCGCATTATTGGTATACACTGCAGCCAGCGCCTTCTTCTGTCGTTCCATTGGGGCCAAACGCAGTCTAAATGCCGTCTCCAAAACAATCATAACACCCCCTTCTTTCCCAAGCTACCGTCTCTTGTCGTAGTGCGCCGTGTGCCTGATTCGGTGCGCCGTCCATGTCCATCGACAACCGAAACCCAATTCGCCGCTACATTTGCCTTGATCCAACAGCGACAACGCCTTTGGTCTTGTGCGCCGTCTATATGCAAAACTCTTCTCTATTCGACGCCAATTCAAAACGAAATCATCAGTCGTCGTTGCGGCCCTCTTCTTGCTGGCCCAACGGGGCGTAGCGACCTTGTCCACTGCTGCCGCTGTCGGAGCGGTTCCGCCCAACAACCCTCGAAAGCCACCCGCGAACGCTTCGCTCGTCCCCTCCCTCTCGGAGCCCAGACTTATTGTCGTCGTCGATGACTGGAGGGTCGAGCGAAAGGCCAGGAATGGCAGAGGATGGACCCAACAGCCCTCGGGAGGATCCCACAGGAGACCCAGCTCTCATGAGCGATCCCGTTTCTCCATGAACGGATGGGGTGCCCATGACGGTGCTGGAATCACCAAATATGGAATCCATGTCCTCGAGGCGGATGCCGCACGTTTCGGGGTAGATAAAGTAGACTGCATTCGGTCAGACCAAATACACAAGCACACATTGACAACCACTTACCAATCACAAAACTGGCCACGCAGAAAAAGGCGTGGACAAGGTACATGCGCCACTTGATCCATTCTTGGAGAATGGGCGTCATCTCGCCAACAACCCAGTTCGCGGCCCAGTTCGTGGCGGTCGAAAGACTGGCACCCTTGGATCGAATGCTGAGAGGGAGAATCTCGGGGGGGTACAGCCAGGGAATAGGTCCCCACGAGAAGCCAAACGCCGCGTTGTATATCATGACGAACAGAACAACCAATCGGCGAGTCCACGAGATGTCCAGGTACAGGAAGTACGAGATGCAGGACAAGGAAATGGCCATGGCAACTGCACCCGACATGAGAATAATTCGTCGGCCCCAGCGATCCACCAGATACCACGGAGGAATTGTTGAAATCAGGTACGTGATGGAGTTGAGTCCAGTCATGAGAACGGCATCGTGGCCGACCCAGCCGGCCGACTCGAACACGTAGGGAGCATAGTACGAAATGACGTTGATTCCGTTGAGCTGAGCAAGGGCCTGGGCGGACATGGCAATGAAGACTCGGGTCTTGTATCGGCGGAACATGTCGGCGTAGGATCGCTCGCCCTCTTGGCGTTGGAGGAGCACATTCATCTTGATATCGCGATACTCGTCCCTGGCCTTGGCATTGTGAATGTCTCCACCGCCATACAAGTTAGCAATGACAACCATGCCCTCCTCGTCGTGATCATTGTCGAGCAGCCATCTGGGCATGTTAGTTGGCAAGTCCTCAAGTTGGAAACAGCGTCACTGACCGCGGGGACTCGACGATGATAAGGCTGCCCATGCCAAGGAGTGCGCCCATCAAACACTGCATAACCAGGGGGATGCGCCAGGACATGTTGCTTTCAATGAAACCGCAGCCATAATCAACCCAGACGGAGGTGGCGTAGCCAATAATGTTTCCGGAAAACTCAATGCAAGCAAGCTTTCCTCGATTGTGAGGCGGGGAGATCTCGGACTGGTAGACAGGGACGATGGTGGAGAGCATGCCAACGCCGAGACCTGCTATGATTCGACCCAGCATCATCATGGGCATCGAGATGGCCAGGGTTTGGAGGGCTCCTCCGACAAAGAAGATGCAGGAGCCGTAGAAGATGGTCCTCCTTCGCCCAATGATATCTCCAAGGCGACCGACGATAAGGGACGAAATAAAGGCACCAATCTCGAGAATGGCAACCATGGTTCCGACAAGGGCCTTGGAGGGGTGGTCGAAGTAATCGATGAAGTAAGGGCCACTGCAACATCGGTTAGCCATGACGGTGGTCCAGACAGATAGGACGGAGGAGCGCACGTAATGATTCCCGACATGACGCCCTGATCATAGCCGAAGAGGAACACTCCTAATGACACGAAGATACTGGTAAAGTACCTAGATGGGGTAAGCGGTTAGCATGGCAGCAGGCATCTAGCAACCTTGGTCAAGGCTTACAGCAGGGCCTTGCCCGTGAGGCCGTGAATGGAACCCGAACGGCCCGACATGACGGCGCCGATGCAGCGTTCGCTGCGTGTAGGTCGTCGCGAAGAAACGTCGGGGACCTCGATGGCCTCCTTGTCGATGACAAAGGGAGACTGCGAGTGGGAGCGTCGATGGCGATGGTGGTCGTCTTGGATGCGCACCCTCTTGGCCTGCTTCGGATGTCGACGCTGGACGCCCGCTAGCAGCTCCTGCTCGATATCGTGGGAGAGCTGGAGGCGCAGTGGGTCGTTTTCGTCGAGCTGCTCACCGATGTCGCCCGTGTCGGTCCACGATGACTCGGAGCCGGAGCCGGAGTGACGGCGTCGGTGGGAACGAGCGTCGGAGCCGTGGTGGTGATGGTTGTGGTCGTTGTCTCTGAGCAATGACGTCGACGCAGAGTCGTTCGCGTAGGGATGGTCGTCGGGATCTGACCTCGAAGGCAATGTCCGTAAAGGAATATTGGAGGGGAGACGGGAAGACTTTAGGGAAGAAATGTTGTAGGTATGGGGCTGTTCAGCAGCAGCGCCCGTCCGCAGAATTGGGAGAAAGCCGGTACAAGAGGTTTAGAGGCGAGGTCATTCAGCACGTTGATGCCAATGGCCGGGAAGGAAAGGATGGGGTCGGGTGACGGGTCACGGACCGGGGGGGAAGGGACGGGGGGATGGGGTGGACGGGGTGGACGGGGAAGGAACCCAAAAGGGCCTGTGTCTGGCAACACAGCGAGAGGGAAAGAGCAAAGGACAGATGCCTGGTTCCCTTAGTCAGTTGATTGATCCCGGGCAGATTGGTCGCGGGCGTGGTTGAGGCGGGCGTGTCACCGCTGCAGCAGCGGGCGGGCGCGAGTCACTTACGGGCGGTACTTGAGAGTACCTCTGGCGGCGGTAGGGGCGTTGTTGGCGGCGGGCGCGGAATGCGGGACGCGGGCTGAGGAGATACAGACAAGGCAGCGCAACTCAATTGGAGTAATGGCACAATGCGTCGGAAAATGATGGTCAGGCACAGCAACACTGCAGCACTCGGCGAGCGACCTGGCTTGACGCGGCTGGCACGGGGGGATGGATGGTCACTTGGGCGCAATTTGATGTGACACTCAGACTCTCACGCTCAAGCCGACAGACACACCTCCGTGGGGCCGGGAGAAGCACTCGAAAAAAAAAGCGTCAGAAGACTGAAGGACGGAAAGAGGCGACGATGCTGACAGGCGGGCGGGCGACGCGGCTCTGGAAACGATTGACTCGAAGGTGATGATGGCGTTGAGAGAAAGTGCGAGGGAGGGAAAAGGAGAGATGAAGAAGCAGGAAAATACCTAGTAGCTGGAGCTGAAGCGAAGGAACGCAGGTCCTGGGTTACAGGTGCACAAGAGTTCGTACTTTCGTACAGGACAGGTGGAGGGAGAGATTCTCGCGTCAGATTAGGGGTTGGGCTGTATTCGTAACGCGTCACAGCCCGCTTCACGGGGGCCGACGACGAACCAGCAGCAGCAGCAGCAGCAGCAGCCGGAAAGGAATCAGCCACAACGCTTCAGGGGCTCGCGCAATCTTTTCGTTTTCCGAGTTTTCCCCTCCCCGAACGTCGCAATTTCTCTCTCACGGGATGGACAACAGTTCATCAGGGGCTGCGGTTGATAACGATGGAATGGGACCGCCCGGACTTTCGGGCTGCTGGGAAGCACACGGTTCGCAGGGTTCAGCCAGCGACAGTGGAGGACTTAACGGGAGTTCGGGGGTAACGCGGCAGAGGTTCAATAATAAGAGTTGTTAGAACTGTGGGGGAGGCATTCAGAGTAGGTACCTAGGCAAAGGATGACTAACTTATGAAGTTGTAGTAACAATGAAGTGCGAGGGGCAAGGCAGCCAATGTGAAGAATGGGATTTGTTGTGAGCTGTGTCCTTCTTTAGAGAGTCTTTTCTCCTCTGCGCGATTCGATACCTCCAGGAGGCACTGTTGTCACTGAGGTTCGGAAAACACGACACCAATATCTACAAGTTCCTAAAGGCTCAACATGATGATTACCCTACCTACCACCTTACTGCAGCCCCTCTCGGCCCCTGCCTAGAAATGTTTTGTTCGTCAGATCTGTCGCGTGCCAAAATAAACGTCTCCCCATGACTGCCGTCCCTTCCTGCATGAGCCCATCCACCAACCCCAGATCCTCGCGAACAACAGCATCTCGCGGAAGAAGAGCAAGAGCAAAGGTCACTCGCAGGTACCCTTCGCCACTGCCTCGGGAACTCAACGAACAAAATCCCCAGCGAGAATTGCAACAAGAACGGGCGCCTTCAAAATATCGAACGGGGTCCGTTGCGGGTCTCAACCCAGCCCAAGTCCCCACTCGGCGCCCCGTAACCGGCCTATCGCCGTCCCCCGAAAAACCCGTCGGCCCGGCGGGGGGGGGGAGAGAGGGACCGGCTACGTCAGAGGGTAGGGGATCGTGGTCGGCGAGGGGAGAGGAGGAGCTTCGGTTGCGAAAAAACTTGTGCCTGGATAGGCGCCGGTAGCGAACTCTTTGAAGCTTTGGTTTCGTTGCGGGTGACGGCCGAATTTTGGCCGGTCCGATTGTCGCGGCTTGTGGGCGGTGGCAGTGGCAGTGGCAGCGGTGGTGGTGCTTGCCCGTGGTGGACTTTCCGTGGTTAGGTGAGACTTCTGTCCCGTCCTCTCCACCTATGACGTGTTTGCATGAACTGGACGATTATCAGCCATTCTGGAATCTGGTCCTCACGGATGACTGTGTTTCGCGGCTTGGCCTTATCTCGGGTCGTCGTCGTCGCAACCAGCCGGCTCAACAAGTACCTCTAGACACCCCGTCCTTCGTACGCGTACCTGTACGAAGTAAAGACATCACGAACACACACCAAGGTCCACTCAACATGTCAATATAGATTCCTCCTCCTCCTCCATTTTCCGGGGTCGCAGTCAGCAACGCACTCGCAGCCAATCGTCTCCACGGCCGAGCGTGTCACATTGCGGAGGGCATGTTGGCTCCATGCAGGTCGCCTCCTCACGAGACTCCTCCCACTCCTCCCACATTGGACCCTTGTTCTGGGGGGGGGGGGCTCAACCCCAGAGTGTGACCACAGCAGGCTTACCCTAGACAACCCGTCCCGGTGTCATGTGGTCGACAAGCACGCAGAAAAAGACAGCTCACTTTGCGGAATAATGTCGCTGCTGACTGATGGGCGTGGGTGCGAATTGATCAGTTGGTGAAATTGGTCATATCAATACGTGAAGTGTTCGTAGTCCGTAAAGAGGGACACCCAAGGCTGGGGTTGCCTCAGCAAAGACTCGGCCTGGATAGCCTCAACTTGGGAAATGCCAGACGAGAGCAACTATCCAAGCCAAGAGCGTCGGAGAAAGCATATACCTATTGCCATACAGGACAAATACCACCAAACACAACATTTGCCTGCAAGACTTTGCTTGGGACGTCCCATGATATTCCCTTTGCCGTGGGCACCAAAAGTCAAAAGTATGCAGATGTTTACCTGCGAGAAGAGCAAATAAAAGTAAGCCTCCAGTACTGGAGATTATACACCGCGAGATACCTCGTTGCTCAATGGAAGTAAGGCCAGAGCGTATGCTCGAAACACATACATCGGGAGGGGCATCTTATACAACAGTTCTCATGTTCTCCCCGAAATCCGACATTATTAAGTAGACGGTGCCTTTCAGAACTACGTAATGCAAACACCATATTCATTGTTACCATCCAAGCGTATTCACAAATATATTGCCTGCACTTCTGTGTAAACCTCATCTCTCGGAATCTGTCCGCAGCCATCATAGCAGCCTCAACATAGAGCTCCGGTGTATTTGGAAGAGTAACAGCATGCCCCATTGGGACCTAGGTAGATATATGGATATACGCTGTTCTTTGATATGCATTGAAGACGTTCTTGGCTATTGCTCTACATTACCGTAGCACCCTATCGGCCACGGTTCGCTCAAGTTCACATAGCAGGAACACCGACTGAAGGAAACCACCGACCAACTATTCCCTGTTGGCTGGTCTGACGTACGGTCGGCTTAGAGTTGATAACTGGCTGCAAATGGGATCGCAGTGGTTTAATCAACTGTCACTGGCTATACTCCACGACGCCCAACAACAGGAGACTTGGACCTCACTCGATAGCCAAGATGAATATAACGATAGCAAGGTGAATTAAGGTGTACCACCCGGGGAACTGTCTGACCGAATCATCTGGTAGCAATCTCCCGTAATGTGGATGTAGGCTCCAAGCCGAGTGTCGATTCTCTCTAGGCTCAATTCCCTGACAGCATATCCTGGGAAACTATCGACGCAGGAGACAATTTGCTCGAGGAACTGCGTCGAAGAAGTTGCAGTTGGACGATAGGGCAGTGTTACCCCTTGTATCGCTTGGCCAATATGCACACCTTGGCCCTGACTTCCAGTTGGAAATTGACCCGCTGCATTCAAAGTCTGTACGGAATATTGTGTCAATATCCCGCCGACGTCAACAGGCCGCTTTTTTATTCAAACCACGACCCGAGCACCTCAATTCCAATACTGGTTGAGACCATGAACTGGGATAATCTCCGGGGGCTTGAGACATGATTCGAACTGACCCTTCATCTCCACGAGCAGAACCTTTCCTGCGCAATCACCTGTCGCCTAGAAGGGACACCTCAACGCTTCATACGAGCATCACGACCAAGAGCAAGTCCCCCGTCTCACAGAGGAATGCGGGCAGTCACTAGGGCAGGCGAAAGGCGTCGATAGTCGAACTTGCTCGTCTCGTAATCTCATATCCAGCATCGAATGCCAGTCTGTGGATGGGAATCTGCCCTCGAGCCCGCCCTCAGCTCGCCCTCAGCCCGCCCCCGGATTTCCATGTCTGAGGTGGAACGGGAGGAACAAACACAAAGCCGAAGGCTGGAATGCCAATGCTGGATTTCCGGTCTCTACTGTGCACATCCTCGGCCACAAGCAGCTGACATGATCCAATAAGGTAGGTTTGAATCTGCCTCGCTCAGCCCTTTGGCGACCACCCTCGACGCAATAGCGCACTCGCCATTCAATCAATGCTTCACTCCCGTGCATTTGGTACCACGTCGGACAGCATTTTCCTGTCGCCACCATTCCACGTGTCGGTCCCTTTGTCAAGGATCGGCTGACTCGACACGTTCAACCGCCATTGACGTGGATGGGCATAGCCACGTGAGATGAAAGAATAGAACGAATCCGGCTCGTCTGCGCCACAGAAAATGGCTTGTCGACTGCAACACCAAAGTGTCCAACGTTGAGGTGGCTTGGGCGAAGTCGACGTGGCCAAGCGGTTTGCCTAGTGATTAGGTAGGGAGGTCGTTGCCATGGAGCTGGAAAGGCCAAGCCAGCAACCCACAGCCAGTACGCAACCGAGAGGAGGCGGCCATTCAGAACCGGTTTATGCACAATGCTAGGTCGAGACTGATGCGCCGGCTTCTTCACGACGGAGGCGAGACGACACTCGAAAGTCTGATACAAGATGGCTGCAGCAAGTTCGTCTCAAAGCAGGACCGCGGCGAGACAAACGAGAGACGACGGCATTGGCTGAGCGAGCATGGCTGAAACGATGCAGGGCCCTGATCTGATGCGCGGCAAAAGCAGGAAAAGAGAAGGATATTGCTGGTTTTGGCCTGGACGATCGACAATCAAGCAGCGCGAGAGTGCGTCACTCCACGATCTTGCTTCTTCCCGCCTGCGGCACTGCATCATCCGCGGTCAGCGAGGCCACCCCTGGCGTCTGCGTGTGCGATATGCATTGATTCCCAGCGGGAGAGCAAAATTGCTCGTCTGTGAGTCGACGGAGCATAACAGGGCACCATCAGCAATTAAATGGAAAGTGGACCCAAGCAGCGGTTGATGACGCTGATCATGGTTCAATGCTGTGCCAGTGTAAAATGATGGGAACCCGACATGGACATGGCCTGCACAAAGCGTGATGGTGGTGATGGGGTGTCGGTTTCTGGACTCTCTTGTTGGCGTACAAAGTAACCATCGTCCTGAGCGGTGATCGGCTGGAATGCTGAAGCTTGACTGAAGGATATTGGGCGAGCAGCTCAAGCAAGCGCTGTGGCTGAGATGATGCGCAACATGACCAGCCGGTGCATCCTCGAGCAAACTTCCTGGGGCATCCCTGGTTGGCTGTGTTGCTGAAGCCGTAAGCAGTGGGACGTTTCGGAAGGAATCTGAGAAGCAATTTCGTTCAGACAATTGCTTTTCCAGTTCCATGGCCAGGTGAGGGACGAGGCCTGGCTTGCCGCTGAAGCGATGTAACGCGGGAGAGGCCTTTTCTGTCGAGGAATGGATGTGATTCGATTGGAGCGAGGGCACTTCATCAAGGATGCTGGCGTTGCCGAGTTGATCAGTTTGTCATGAGGGATCGGACGAACGAAGGCCTTCGCTGATCCGTCATCTCATCGAGTCACAGCCGCCTTGAACGCCCAGCGCCCTGCCAAGGCCATGAGACCAAGCGTGTAATTTGGCCAAGTCCATAACGGGATGTTGAAACGAAACGGCTGTGCCGCGTCCCGCCTGGGGACTCGCCCTTCCATTTCCCTGCCATCTCTCGTCCGTATTTCGAGAGTCGGCACATGTGTTTGTGCTCTGTGCTTGTGCTTGTGCTTGTGTTTGTGCTCGAGGTAAGCATGGCTCAACTCTACCGTATGCAACCAGAAACGCGGCCAGGCTAAGGCACCGCAAGGCACCGCAAGGCACCGCAAGGCACACACGGAAGCAGCCACGAACACCCATGAAGGTGGGTTAAGGCACGATGCATCACTGCAGGGTTCCCGGAGTCGTCGTCACAGGCGGCCGAAGACCAAGGAAGAGCGCGCTGGAGCTCCGTCCACCCATCCCGTCCAGCTCATCATGCATAAACACACCAAGAATTACCTGCATAACCAGGCCCCTGGTCCGCGACCCCCCCGGCCGCCGCCTCTGGGTGGAGGAAAGGAGGTCGGGGCACGCGAGGGAAAGAGAACGCAGAAGATGCCATGAATCGACGCTTGCTTCGTAGCGACCTGCAGGAGCCCCTCGCCCCGAGCCTGGATGGCGATGCGGCGCCACATCTGAGAAAGAGTCGGTGTTGCGTTGTCGTCTTCCGTGGACGAGCATGCAGCCTCGCCACAAATGGTGCCACAATTGTCAGCCACCAGCTTTCGGTACCCTCTGCGCGAATTCGACGCTGGCAGGCCCTCGGCTCTCAAGTAATGGATTATGGAGCGATGCTGGGGCAGGAGAGCGAAAAATAAAGAGGCTGTCACTCTCCCTCATCTCAAACAGCCCCTCCCGCCGCCGGCTTCCTCAGGCGTGGCTCGTCGCTGGCCCGTCGCAATAACAGGCAACCACCAATCAGTGGCTGGAAGGCCCGTCCCTGTTGCCCATTCTTGCCCTTCTAGCCACTCACCCCCCTCGTTCCTGCTTTTAGAGCCCCTGGGCGCCCTGGGACAAGCTGGAAAGGCTCCATTCAAGTCCGTTCGATGGATCCACTGCTATGGGGCCACATCTCTTTTTCCTAGGGCAGGTTCTCGAGCTTGGGCCGTTCAGAAGTACCGTCTCCCGCCGAAACCAACCGCAAGCAGGCGTCGAAAAGGTACGCACCAAGGGCGCAAGGGGGCGTGCCGCTACTTGCAGGGGAGAGACGGCTTGAGGGGGTGCCCAGGTGCTGGAGGGTGGGCTCCAGTGGTGCTGAATGCCCGCCGTTATATTGGCCAGCCGCTCCTGGCCAAGGGTACCCGGCAAGCCAGACCTCGAGGCCTGTTGCTGTTGCAGCTTCCGCACTGCACGTAAAAGGTTGGTAGCTCCTGCCCTGCGCCCACCCACGACAACACACCCGACCTCCAAACTGCTCCGAAGACCTGGACGTCTTCGCCTTCGCCAAAGCCTCCGGCTTCCCGTTCGACCGCCTGCGACGACGAGCGACGACGACGACCGATACCCCGACGAATTGCACGCACCGATTTCAGATTTTCTTGAGAGGAGAGGACCAATAGGGATTTTGCCAGCAGCCCAACGCCCAATCGCCCACTCCGTGCCTGTTGCCAAATTACGCACTCGATCCAGTCGCAACCAGCCACCCCAACGACGACCAAGCAACACAACACAACAAACAGACCCCGTCCTCGAGAAAAGAACGTCACCTTGGATCCCGTCTTTTTTAGCCGGCGACGTTGGAACTGGAACAATAGTTATAGTCAATCGCCGGAAGCTTCGACTGGATTGACGACTCCTCGTTTGTGGTTGTTGTGGATGTAAACTTGACCAAGTCGCCCGCCTTGAGCATCCGCAATCACCATGGGGTCCACCGACTTTGGCAAGTTCGAGGTACGTCTTCTCGGATGCTCTCACTTTTTCCCTAGAAACATCATGCTGACATATTCTGCTCTAGGATTTCTGCAAGGACTCGACACTTCCTGTCTGCAATGTACGTGGACCACCCAAACCCATCGCCGCCTTGCTGGATTCGAAAGAATGGACCGTACCCGAACTGTGGCTGACTGAACCCGATACAGCTTCTGAGTGATACCCACAACCAGACCGGACCATGGGGAGGATGCACGCTCACTGGTATCTCTTTGAGTGGTGATCGGCACCTGGCGAATCTGGGCTCCATTGTCATCTGTGGTCTTGCCATCCTCGCCGCCGTCTTTCTGTTGCTGAAGTCTGAGAGGAAGCGAGCTGCTGTTGGCCGCAGGTATGTCGATATATGGGGAATATCCATGATTTGTACTGACTTTCTGGCTCTATAGGGAAATGCAACTCTTCCTCGTTGGATACATCCTCCTCAGCATTTGCGAAATCTTTTCTGTTGGCGGCTTTCCCCTTCCTTGGAAGGTCCGAGTTGTAAGTCTTTGACACTTCGTGCTTCGTCCAATTTACTCACCATTATAGGCTTTCTCTGCCATCCACATTGGCATGATCATCGCAACAACCTGGATTCTAATGCTGAACGCTGTGGTCGGTTATCAAATTATCGACGACGGCACACCTCTCTCCTTGGCTCTCATCACTGCTTCCGCCGGAGCCCTCCTTATCGGCACTGGCTACATCGCTCTCGACACGGGTCTCTCATTCACAGGCTACTGGGACGACAGCTACGATTTGCCCAACAAAAACTACGCGCTCTACGTTCTCTACCAGCTCGTCCCTCTGATCCTGCTGGTCGCCTTCTTCATCCTCGAGACGATTCTTGTTATTCGCGTTCTGGGCGAAACTCGACCGATGCTCTACTTGACCGCTGCCGCCCTGCTCTTTGCCATTGGTCAGGTCTTCAACTACGCGGTCAGCAAATACATCTGCGACGGCACAAGCGGCAAGATCGACGGTGCACTTTTCGAAACGCTTTTCACCCTCCTGTCGGTGGTGATGATCTGGATTTTCTGGTCAAGCATCACCGAGGACGACTGGCCAATGCAGTCTAGCACTTATCCTTAAAAAGCTGGGACTGTCGGGACAGTTTACTGGGAGCGGCGTTTCGGGTGGCGGCGTATTTTTGGTTTCGATATCTCTCTCTTGCGCGACGACTATTGACGGTCGAACGACGTACACATGTTGACGGAAATGATTTTGAAGGAGCATAACGGAGTGGCATCCTTTCGCTTTTTTTGGTATCCGCCGGCCTATTTGCATCGAGGCGATTGGGTAATTAGGCATTTGGCAAGGAATGTTGGGATACAACTATTATTAGTATCGCGGGTATGACCCTGATGAGGGACATATTGGCGGAGGAGGCTGTTGGTTCAATTGCACGCTGGAAAGAGCCCATGGCTCTTTGGCTTGTACATATAAGTGATTTAGTTTAGACATGACTTCGTAGTATACCCTGGCTGAGCGATAATGGATATGGAAGTCGGAGGGGAGATAGAACAATTAATTAAGACAACAAAGTTGCAGAATGCTGGGATGAGGTTTTGCTTGTGTGCTTGTATGCAATGTGACGACGATATTTGCCCAGGTTTGCTTTTGGATCTGACATGCAACTGCCGAGTCTAAAGCAAAGACGAGTTCTTGTGTGGTGGTGGTTAAATCAGTTGCATGATGCGAGACGGGCCGTCTGCGATTGGCTGGTGTCGTGAAGGATGACTGGACGAGGTGGATCTCCACAAGGCTGCAGCTTTCATCTCAGCCTCGTCACTTTATTCCGTCGACTTTGCTCTGCCTCCTCCATTCACCATTACACTCGTTCAAACCCGAATCCCCCGCCCGAGCCACGCCCGACCTCGCCGACATCAATCCCCCCCCCGACCGAGAGCTCACCATGGCCGACTCGGATGGCGAATACGTCACCGACGACATGTCGGACGACGACATGATGGACCACCGAGTCACGGACGGCCAGGCCAACGCCGACCCGAAGGCGTCGTCCCGGCGCACGAAATCCGGCTCGCGAAAGAACAAGGACCGCAACGCGGCGCGGTCGTGGGAGGTGTCGAAGCGCACGTGGGAGACGAACCTCCCCGAGGAGGAGGACGGGCTGCTCAACCTCTCGACGCTCGAGGCGGAGAAGCGCAAGCGGCTGCTCCGCGACACGACGCCCCTGCAGCGCGGCATCATCCGCCACCTGGTGCTCGTGCTCGACATGTCCTTTGCCATGGCCGAGAAGGACCTGCTGCCGACGCGGTACCGCCTGACGCTGAGCTTCGCCGCCGCCTTTGTCCGCGAGTTCTTTGAGCAGAACCCCATCTCGCAGCTGGGCATCCTGGGCATGCGCGACGGCGTCGCCGTCAGGATCAGCGACGTCGGCGGGAACCCGGCCGAGCACCTCGAGCGGCTCAAGGGCCTGGAGAACCAGGACCCCCAGGGCAACCCCAGCCTGCAGAATGCGCTGGAGATGTGTCGAGGGGCTCTATTGTAGGTTGCTCGTTGCTGCTGCTGCTGCTGCTGCTGCTGCTGCATGTACTGACTGACTTTGGAAAGCCACGCCCCGTCCCACGGCACGCGCGAAGTGCTCATCATCTACGGCGCGCTCCTGTCCAGCGACCCGGGCGACATCCACGAGACCATCGGGCACCTCATCACGGACCGGATACGCGTGTCCATTGTCGGGCTCTCGGCGCACCTGGCCGTGTGCGCGGAGCTGTGCGCGCGCACAAACGCCGGCGACGAGTCGCAGTACAACGTGGCCATGGACGAGGTGCACTACCGCGAGCTCTTCCTGGCGGCCACGACGCCGCCGGTGACGCGCACGCAGGCGCAGAGCACGGCCAGCCTGCTCCTCATGGGCTTCCCCTCGCGCGTGCTGGCGCCCGTCGGCACCACCAGCCTGTGCGCCTGCCACAACCGGCCCTGCCGCGAGGGCTACCTCTGCACCCGCTGCGGCGCCCGCGTGTGCCGCCTGCCCGCCGAGTGTCCCGCCTGCGGCCTCACCCTCATCCTGTCCACCCACCTCGCCCGCTCCTACCACCACCTCTTCCCGCTGCGCGGCTGGGTCGAGGTGTCGTGGGCCCAGGCCAAGCGGTCGACCGCCTGCTTCGCCTGCCTGGCGCCCTTTCCCGAGCCGCCGCCCAAGTCCAAGACGGCCGCCGCCTCGAGGGACCGCGACGACGACGACGACGGCCCGCCGGCAAAGGGCGTCAGCGAGAGCGGCCGGTACGCGTGCGAGGTGTGTCGGCAGCACTTCTGCATCGACTGCGACGTCTTCGCCCACGAGGTCATCCACAACTGCCCCGGCTGCCAGAGCCGGCTCCAGGTGCAGCCCGCCGCCGACGCCGCGCCGTCGTCGTCGACGGTCGAGGTGAACGGCAACGGACGCGCCAACGGGGACGTGGAGATGACTTAGAGATAGCACACCGAACGAACGGGGACTTGTTTTTTTTTCTTTCTTTCTTTCTTTCTTTCTTTCTTTCTTTCTTTTTTTTTCTTCTTTTTTCTTTTTTGCGAAATTTAGAGCAAGGTATCACGGGAGAGAGCCAGAGGGAGAGAAGCCGGGCATATACAGCAGGACAGGGCAGGATACCCCCAGGAAGAACAAAAGCGTCATTTCAAGCTCGAGGCCCCCAAGGGGAAAGGGGGGAGGGGAGCAACTTTTGGTAACGAACGGAGGAAGAAAACAGCTTCTCAACTTATTTGCAGTTTACAGGCGGACGAAAACTGCTGAGACGACACGGCGCATGAATGGAGGGGAAAATCCCATTTTTTTTTTGTTATTTTGGAACTCGATTGAGAAGCAGACTATGGGCTTCAAAACATATAACCAATATACCTAGCTTGAAAGATGCTACTTGAGCAGGCGCAATAGACGACATTTATCATGGTATTTCGTGGACGATCTCTTTCTTCCAAACATTTTTCGCCCGACGCGTCTCACAGATTGCCTCGCTCGGCCTGCTCGCGCTCAATGGCCTCAAACAGGCTCTTGAAGTTGCCGGCGCCGAAGCCGTCAAAGTGGTTGCGCTGGATAATCTCGATGAAGACGGTGGGGCGGTCCATGAGCGGCTTGGTGAAGAGCTGCAGCAGGTAGCCGGCCTCGTCGTAGTCGATGAGGATGTTGAGGCGCTGCAGCGTGTCGAGGTCTTCCTCGAGCTCCCAGCCGCGGCGCTCCGTCTTGAGGCGCTGGCGCATGGCGGCGTAGTACGTCTCGGGCACGCCGATGAAGTCGACGCCGCGGGCGCGCAGGGCCGACACGGAGGCGACAATGTCGGGCGTGAGGAGGGCAATGTGCTGCACGCCCGGCCCGGAGTTGAAGACGACGTACTCCTCGATCTGGCTCTTGCGCTTGCCCGGGGCCGGCTCGTTGATGGGCATCTTGACCACGTTGTTGGGCGAGGCCATGACGATGGAGCTCAGGGCCGAGAAGTCGGTGCTGATCTCGTTGTCGTCGACGGACCAGAAGCGGTGGAACGAGAGGCACCGCTCGTAAAAGGCGCACGCCGACGCCATCTCGTTCCACGACTGGTTGCCGACGCAGTGGTCGATGCGCGCGAGGGGCACCTCGGGGAGCTGCGCCGACGCCGCCGACGCGGGCTTGTTCCACGCGCGGAAGCCGGGGAGGAAGGGCCCCGTGTAGCCGTGGCGGGAGATGAGCGTGTGCGTGGTGTCGCCGTAAGTGCGGATGACGGCCGTCGACACGGAGCCGTGCTCGGCGTCCTTGGACGTCCTGGGCCCCTGGACGGCGACGGCGCCCGCCTCGACGGCCCTGTGGTAGACGCCCTCGACATTGTCCACCTCAAAGGCCACGTCCTTGACGGCGTCGCCGTGGCGCTCGAGGTGGGCGTGCATGTCCCTCAGGAGCTCCCGGTCGGCGCGGGAGATGGGCTCGTCGTCGGGGAAGCGCGCCTCGGAGCGCAGCGGCGACGTGAAGACGAAGCGGACGCCATTGTTGGCCACGACGTACGACGCGAAGTAGCGGCTGCCCGTCTCGAGCCCGCGGTAGGCCACGGGCGCGAAGCCGAAGAGGCTGGTGTAGTACGACGCCGCCTGCTTGGCGTTGCCAACCCACCACGTCACGTGGTCGTAGCCGGTGAAGTTGCCGCCGGCAGCGGGAGGCTGCACGGCGAGGTCGCCCTGGCCAAGGGCCGCAGAGGTCGTCTGAGCGGCTCGCTGGGGGGGTGAGTCGGTGATGGCAGAAGGGGACATTGACACACAGCGTTGGGATGAGGTGTCTGGGCTGAAGCCGGGTGAAAGATGATTGTCGAAGAGGGAGGGGTCAAGAGCTCTCGAGAGTTAGTAATCTGGAGTCTGTGATGGGCTGTGGGAGTTGGTGTGAGATGGTATTCACTCCAGGGACGGGAGCCAAGGGGTTAATAAAGACACCTGGCACAGCTCCCCCGGCTTAGGCCTCGAGATGAAGACTCCCAGACGAGTCCATCATTCCCCGGAAAGGCTCCGCGACAATGGCATTTGGCGGGCCGAGTGTCTCTCACAGGGCAAACAAACGTTCTTTCGCCATTGCCCGTCCTCGTTGGGTGGTGAGCATGAGGATGCGAGGCACCGATCCAATGGCATCGAGGACAAAAGCGGCCGCTTAGCGCTCCATCCGCAACTCCCGGACGCCGATTGCTGCGGCACGTAGCTTGGTCACGAGCGGGGAAAGGCGCGTCAGAAGACGTCTCTTGTCTGATATCATGGTCCACGGTTCGATTCCAAAGGGCTGGAGCGAGAGGCGTGAGAAGTCGAGGCGGAATGGCCCCGGCCGAGCAGCGTTGTGGCGGCGCCAGCCGAGGAAAGCCGACGATGCCCGTGGGCTGCCAACCTTTAGCAAACGGCTTAAACCACCACCGTCGAAGCAACGGGCGCGGCAGATCCCATGACGGACTGCGGAACTGTAGCAGAGCTCGGGAGAAGTCATGGGCGGCCGCATGCCGATCCACCAGAGGCCGCATCCTTTCTTGGGGCGTCGGCTGCTGATGTCAGGCCGCCCGCTGCCGTTGAGCTTCAGCGCCAATATCTATCGTCGCAGCCCGTAGTCCATGGCACTCGCTCATTTCGACTCGTCAATCAAAGCATACGACGACATCTTTGACCTGGAATTGAACTGAGTCTGTTTTGCTCGTCTTTCGTAACAGGACCAGTCTCGCCATTGCCACCACGCCGACACCATGACCTGCGCGTCTCTGAGCAAGCATGACATCAACGTCCTCGAGAAGATCAAGGACCCCGAGTCGAATCCCTTGACGGGCCCCGTCCTCGACCCATCCCTGCCGCGCGACCCAAACATCACCGATGCCCGTGTATACGAGCGGGTCGTCGAGAAGGAGCGCGCCATCATCCGGTCCATTCAGAGCCTCGAGACGCAGCTGCAAGAGCTGGCTTCCGACAAGGCCAAGGCGGCGGCTGTTGATGGCTATCGGCAATGCCTGTCCGCCATGGACGATATCATTTCACAACATCCCAACTATGCCAGCGCTCGGAACAACAGGGTCCAGATCTGTAGGCGGCTCTATGGAGATGCTATTCTCCTGTCTTCAACCTTGGACAACACGATGCCGCTGATCGAGAACCCCGACAAGGAAGAGAAGCGCCGATTCGCCGCGACCGTGCTGCGCGACACGGAGACGTCCATCAGACTCCTATCCCCTCCATCCTCGAGCAGCCCCGTCTCTCCCCAAGCTGCCCGGACGCTGTCCATGGCGCACACGCAGAGGGCCGCGCTGTATCTGAAGACGGCCAAGCTGCTCTCGGCCCGCTCGCTGGACGTCGACGCGAGCCTTCCCGAGTCGAAGTGGGACAAGCTGGGCTTTGAAGAGGCCGCGTCGAGGGACCTCGCCCTCGGCGGCCGATACGGCAACCAAATCGCAAAGGGACTGGCCGTGAGCGTCAACCCCACCGCGAAGCTATGTGGACAGATTGTTCGGGAAGCCATGAAGAAGGAGTACGGGCCATCGTTTGGCGAATGAGTATACTCAGGTGTAAATTTGAATAGATAAGGGTATCTGGAGCAGCCTTGACTGAGGGCGAGAGCGCGCAATGCTTGGTCATGAAGTGCGTTCAATGACGGGGTCATCAATGTCCCTTTCCTGGCGGGCAACGGACTAGGAGGACTTGGAGGACAGACCAGCACGTCTATGTAGGCAAAATGATTAGAAACAACCCAAATCGTTGAATCAACCGCGTTGAATCCAATTGAGCATACCGCAGTCCGGCCTGGATCGTCTGATCCCTTGTCCTTCCCAGCTCCTTCTCCTCGCGATTGATCCGCGTAGCTGCAGCGGCGAGTCCAATGAGGACTCCGAACACGGGGTCCGCAACCCGGGAGATGATGTACGTGGGCGCAGCAGGCATCGTGGTCGGGTAGTGACGGAGAGGTCCGGAAACTGAGGGTAATGGTGTTTTCTTTCGGTATCCTTTTATTTTTGTTGCTCGAGTTCGGACAGCTTTCGGCTCGGGCACTTTTATCCACACTTCGCGGGTAAGTTATTGCGGCAGTCACAAGCGTCGTCGTCGACCTTGGCCAAAAAAAAAAACAGGGGCCAGTCTTCTCACACACACTCATTCTCGCACGGGCCTCCCGCTTCACACAAAGCTCCTAATCGAGGCACGTGACTTGACGCTTGCAACTCGCTTGCCCCAAAGTGCCAACCCACAAACCCCAAATTTTGCACCAAATTCCCGATCACGGTTTCGGACGACGCAAAACTTCACCACCAGCCCATATTCCCCGACCACCACCGCCGGACAAGATGAAGTTTCTCAAGGTCGGCCGAGTCGCCATCATCACCCGCGGCAGATACGCCGGAAAGAAGGTACGACGCGCTCGCCTTGTTCCTCTTCGTTTTCTCTCGACCTTTGCGACCACACGCCCGCCCGCCATTCGAAGCATGCCCAAACGAAAATTATCCTCGGGTTGTGATGGGAGGCGTGTGTGTGTCTGGGAAGGCGACGAGAGGTCGATTGAAGAGGATTGCTTCCCCTCCAGCTGTTTTACCCCCCCAAGAACATGAGCGCTGACTTGGTTTTTCTCCTCGCACAGGTTGTCATCATCCAGCCCGTTGATAACGGCAACAAGCCTCACCCCTTCGGCCACGCCCTGGTCGCCGGCATTGAGCGCTACCCCTCCAAGATCACCCGCCGCATGTCCAAGAGCCGCCAGGAGAAGCGATCCAAGATCAAGCCCTTCATCAAGGTCATCAACTACAACCACCTGATGCCCACCCGCTACACCCTCGAGCTCGAGGGCCTCAAGGGCACCCTGTCCAACGACACCTTCAAGGAGGTGTCGCAGCGCGAGGACGCCAAGAAGACGGTCAAGAAGGTGCTCGAGGACCGATACACCAGCGGCAAGAACCGATGGTTCTTCACCCCTCTCAGTATGTTGCCGCCGATCCCACTCGCCCACAACTCGGAATGTGCGCAACGACGCTCGATGCTAACCCGTGTACCCACAGAGTTTTAAAAGATCGTTTCTCCATCACGGTTAGGGAGTTGGCGGGATGTAAAGAGCATCGACTGGCATTAAGGAACCCCGGAATATGGGAATCAATATGAAGTTTCTTAAAAATATCAGAACTCTCGCCGCGTGACTGTCCTGTGTCGAAGAGAAACCACGCGGAATTGGACTGGTGGTGTCCGAGTGAATGGACAATGGGGGATTTGCTTGGCCGGTGTTTCCAAGGGGTAACGACACAAAAAATAGAACGCCAAAAGGGCTTGACGAGCAACGGCGGTCTTGTTGGCCACAATTCAACAAAAAATCAATCAACTGACACGAGTGCAAAAGTGACACGCTTCGTAAATTTTGGTCATTTTTTCCCGTTTCATTTCTACATGTCTATGGCCCAACGCCGTCTAAAGTACACACATCAGATTAGACCTTTCGTGATGCAAACAAGTCCTTGCATGCAAACCTAGCCCTTGCTCACTGCGAACCAGCTCCATGGCCATACAGTTGTCATCACCCCAATTCCGTCCGCAAGCAGAATACCTCAAAATGTCTCCAATCGGTTTAAAGAAAGACGGACAAGCCAACGCGGTAAAAGCAAACGCGATACCAGTCCGGTTCAAAGGTGTTTTGAGAAGAAAAGTTTCCTAGATCGCCGTTCGCCCTAGTAGAGACAACGCCTTCATAGCGTATGCGTAAAAAGCATCGGATTCCATCGGTTCCGCATTACATTAAGGCTTAGGAGATCTATGTACCCTTGTTAATCCCGAATTTCTCGGAAACCTCTTTGGAAATCTTGGAGGGGTCATACTCGGGAGCATAGCTAGGAGCCAAACCTCCAAACAAGATGAAGATCAGGAACGCCGTTGCGATGATGATGATGAGCTTTCGGAGGACGGGCTTTCGGGCGCCGAACTCAGCCCACTGTCGGTTGGCGTCCATGAGGTGGTTCTTGAGTTGCTCATATCCGAGCTTGTAGTAGACCATGCCACCGAGAGCGATGGAGTAGCCGAAGAACTGGAGAGCAGTGACCTGAGTGCCCCAGATGATCATGGAGGCAATGACAAGCATGATGTCCTTAAGAACTCCGCAAAGAGTCAGGACGACAGCAGAAGTCTTGCCAATCTACCATGCAGTTAGTTATCGAGAGCTCGGTCAAGGTTTGAGAAATCACATACCAAGAAAACAACGGAGACGTTGAGCATGAAAGCGCAGAGACCGTTGAGGAAGAAGGTGAAGAGACCAACGTTGTACACCTCAGCCATGGAGCATCGGGGAACCTCCCAGATGAGAGCAACAACACCGTTCATGACGGCGCAGATGGGAGCAAAGTAGTAGAGAGAAACCAGGGGGTCCATCTTGAAGTCGGCAGAGCTCAGAAGGCGCTGGACCATGGTAAGACGTAGAGCCTCAAAGATGACACCACCGATCTGGTACATGACACCGATGGTGACAAAGTGAATCTCGCCAATAGAGGCAATGATGACACCGAGGACAATAGCAGAGACGTTCAAGAACTGCCTGAGGCTAGGCTGCGAAATACCCAGAGCCCAGCCGGAGAGGAGCACAGCCACAGGGGTGGTGGCCTTGAGCATCTGAATGAAGGCGACAGACAGGTACAGGTATGTGAGGTTGCCGCAAATCAAGCTCAAGCTGAAAAAGATACCGATAGGAACGACAGCGCGGACGTAGACGCGACCGGTCATCTTGACAGTCTTTCGGCCATCAAGGAGGGTGGTCCAATTTGCCATAACCTGGGTTACAATGGTCGCGAAAGTCAAGTGGTACGTCGTGAGGATAACGGGATAGCCTGCGGGTTGGGGGTCAGCAACCGGCGATTGGGAGATTGGATTCGAGAGAGCGTACGGAAGTTCAGCGTGTCGAGAAGCCATTTGTTGAACAGAATAACGGACGAAGAGCAGCAAATCCAAACACTGTCGGGTTTCTTTCGTCAGCAAGGCGAGCACAGGCGACCCGCGGGCTCGCGATATTCAACTCACACGACGTAGAGAGAAGGGTGAATGGCGGGAGCCGCCCCCTTCTTCTCGAGACCCGGATTGCTGGTGGGCAAAACGGGCGTGGTGGCGCGCGGCGTCTCGCCGGAGATGCGAATCTTCTCGTCACCGGACATGATGGGCGGTGGTTGGGGGATGGGAGGTGAAGGTTGGATGATGCCAAACGATTGTGGTTGATAAGGTCTTTTTTGAAGACAGATTTTAGGGGGACGCGCAAACGAGCGGACGGACAGCCGAGTCCTAACAGGGGCGAGTTGGAAAAAGCGAGGGGTGCTGGAATATGCAATTGGCGGGGGTAGGCTAACCAAGACCCAAGAATGGAATGAAAAAAAAAGGTTCTTTTGCCAGCTGGCAAGCTAGAAGCAAAACGCGGCGTGAAGAAGAAACACGAGATCGAGGATGTGGTTCCCTGGTTCTGAAAAAGAAGAAGAAGAAGAAGAAGAGGAAGGAGGGAGAAGGGGAGAAGGGAAGGATGAAGGAAGGGAGGAATGAAAAGGGAGAGTGGGAGCCAAAGAGAGGGAGTCTGGGGAGGGGGGGTCCTCTGGGTCAGGCGCGGCAATTAAAAAAAAAAAAGAGAGAAAATGTGGTTTTTTCTTTGGAAATTGGCACGCGATTGGAGGAGAAGGGAGCGCGAACCAGACCAGACAAAGTACCCAGGGAGAGAGAGCGCCCAGGGCGAAGGAAGGAAACGCTCACTGAAGTCTCCAGCTACCATTACGAACTGGCCTCGAAAATAGCTGCTCGCCTCACGGGTACCGGTACCAACTCTCGCTCAGGGGGTCGCGAGGTGGACACGAGCTGCTAGACGCGCGTGCAGGGGGGTCGACTACGAGGGGGGATTAATGGGGGATTTCCAGGGGCAGCAGTGCCTGGGCGGACGGGTACCGGTACCAGGACCCCGAGTCGGACAGAATTGTTCCTCTTTACCTGAATCTACGAATATTCAGGGGGATTGCTATTCTATGGGGAAAAAAAGGAGCGCGCACCTCAGCATCAAAGACCCAAGCTTTCGAGGCGGCCCAAGCCTGGCGAATCAATCCACCCACGTTTGGAGATCAGCCTCCCCCCCCGTCTCTTTCTTGCCAGATAAGGAGGCGGCGTTTTGGTGTCACCGGGCTGAAGCACCACGGCCGAGTGCTGACTGTGTCCTCCCTTTTTTTTTTTCTTTCCCTCAGGCTTTGTCTTGGTACGGATACTCCGTACAGTGTCAACTCTCGACGTCAGCCCTGATGTTGTTATCACATTGCATTCCTTGCGAGAGCCTCCTCACAGTCCTCCCTCCGCCAATACGCAGCCGTGAGTGATGCAAGTGCTTCCATCAATCCTCCTGGATAGGTCACCCCTGAGTCTGGAGATGCAATCAACGAGCCCGACTTTCATGCTTCGTCCGGTCCATGCCAGATATGACCCCTTCGGTGCCCCCGTGCCGATGCCGTGCTCCGAGCTAGTACGAATAGTCGCCCTCCGTTTTGAGGAGTAGTCAGTGCAGGGCGGGCTAACGAGAGGGCGATTCAGTTAGCCATCAAACGAAGCCGTAGATTTGCCTCGTGTTAGTGGGGAGGTGCCAATGTGGACTCGGTAATAATGCTGAAGAGGCGTCGCCTCGCGTGTACAATGTACGAAACATGGGAGTACGAAGGTATTTCGTACTCGGTGATCCCCCCACGACGACGCAGACGACGCGCACCGCACCCAGAGGGCTGTTTTCGTCCCCCTTCGCAACGCAGCGCTCGGGCGGCCGATGGCCCGACAGTGTCGTTGCCCGTTCCCGTTCCGTGGTCCCGTCCGTTTGTCGACGTTCTGGGGGAGGGGAACAGGCTGGTTTGGGGGCTGATGAGTCTCGCCCGCCATGGTAACCACAGCATCTCTCCTTTTTTTGCTGATCCCGTCACGCTGCCGCCCAGGAACCTTGCCTTGGATGGACAAGCGTCCCAAGGTCCATTTCGGCTGGAAGCGAGCAAGGTTGGAGGCTGGATGGACCCCTTCGTAATTGAGATTCCGGGAGTTGGCTAGATAAGTGCCCTATCGTTATCTGTACGGCGCCTTCTTGGCATCAGCTGTTCATCTTTCTCTCCGCAGATTGAGTATGGAGTCATGGATGATGCCGGATTTCTTGGTTTATATCTAAATTCGAGGACAGATCTCGAGAGATGCAGTCTTCGCGACGATAGTCGAGTCCATCGCGGCCCGTATCAGCCAGCTCTTGATTTAACTTCTGGAGGTCAATCTAACCATGCCATCCCATCTTTTTGCCTAGAGACGTCCTCGGAGGATCTATTCCCACGCGGGGTCTATCGCCAACATGACTGCATGCACCTAGATTGGTCCCCGTGCCAAAGTACCAGTACTTTCAAAACCACCCCTGCTCTCCGAGCTGAACAGATCACGCAAAAAGCGTCCAAAAAACGCCAAAGAGTGACGTCGGTTTGGTCTGCGGCGTGAGACAGCATTGAGACAGGGCAGCCTGCCTGTGCCTGTCAGATGTAGACGTGGGCGACGAGATTCCTCGGCTTGGACATTGGCCAGTAAGGAGGGCCCCCTGACAGTCCATCCATCTGAACTGAAGCTATACCGTGTCCTCAATCGCAGTCCACAAAAAGCCTTGCGAGGCCAGTAACCTAGACCCCAGCCACTATCTGCTTGCGAAGAGGCGGACGGAACGATCTTTGATCTGACTTCTCGCAGCGTTTCAGACCTGAAGCACCAGAAAGTGAGCGGTGGACCCCGAATGCTTGCTTCGACGTGATGAGTCGCAGCTGATCCTTCGTCGCATCCTGGATCTCTGACGTTGCTCGAAAGGTGCTGACGCAGCCTCTCCCCCATAAAATCTCCCCAATGCATTGATTGAACTGGCAACACGGCCGGATGTGGATTGCGTGGGTTTCGTGTCGCCGACGAACCGTGGCGAATAATACGACAGCCGCAACGCAAGCGGGAGGAAAAAATAGAAGGGCAAAAAGCCAACCGCACACCACCAACACTGCTCAGCCTGCCCGCCCCGGCGAGGGGGAGGGATGCGGGAAGGAGGCGGCTAGAGGGAGAAACGGACGGGGGTGCAAACCTAGGGTGGGAAGCCAAGGGCTGGGCTGAAGGGGCTGCTTATTGCAATTTTCAATCTTTTGAGTCTTTTGTCTGGCAGCTGAAGGTTGTGGCGCCGAAACCATTCACTGGCACGAAGGACTATTAGACTTCTCCCCACCCAGCTATTTGTCTACCCCTGGAGAGAACAGCATGCTTCTTGGAGTCTGGAGAGGTTGCTCAGGCACTAGCTGGAGGCGAGCTGAGCACCGTGGGATTGTAAGAAGACAGTTTGTCCTCTAGCTTTGGCGAGCTGTGCAAGTAGGTACATACTTGGACGGTCCCACGCTTGATATCAAAACACCAAAGACGGTATTATAGAGCATTGGTCCGTCTCTGGCAAGCCCTCGGTGGCAGATTAAGTACGAGGAGGTATCACATTCAATGCGGGATGAGCCCGGACGTGTTCCCCAGATGGACCTCGACGAGGGCATCCCGTCCCCTCGCCTTCAGGCCACGTTCCTCAAACAGCAGCAATTGCCGTGGTTTCGTCGCAGGTAAGCCAATGCCCCGGTGGAATTGGACCTCATCTTAGGAAATTGCACGCAGTGGAGGCCGGGCGGCTACGAACCTGGTCGCTGGTCGTCGTCGTGCAGCAACTGCTCGCCCCCCCCCCCCCCCCCCCCCCCCCCCCCCC